>JAESUZ010004508.1:0-433966 GCA_017311185.1 Proteles cristata cristata
ATGAAAATGGACTTATTACAACCAACTCCTCAGAAATACAAGCAATTATCAGGGAATACTATGAAAAATTATATGCCAACAAATTGGACAACTTAGAAGAAATGGAAAAATTCCTAAACACACACTTACTACCAAAATTCACACGGGAAGAAATAGAAAACCTTAATAGACCCATAATGAGTGAAGAAATCGAATCAGTTATCAAAAATCTCCCAACAAATAAGAGCCCTGGACCTGATGGCTTCCCTGGGGAATTCTACCAGACATTTAAAACAGAATTAATCCCAATTCTTCTCAAGCTATTCCCAAAAATAGAAATCGAAGGAAAACTCCTAGACTCATTTTATGAAGCCAGCATCACTCTGATTCCCAAGCCAGACAGAGATCCAGCAAAAAAAGAGAACTACAGGCCAATATCCTTGATGACTACATACACAAAAATTCTCAACAAGATCCTTGCAAATTGAATCCAGCAGCATATAAAAGAATCATCCACCAAGATCAAAGTGGATTCATTCCTGGGTTACAGGGCTGATTCAATATTCGCAAAACAATCAATGTGATACATCATATCAATAAAAGAAAAGATAAAAACCATATGATCCTGTCAATAGATGCAGAAAAAGCATTTAACAAAATACAGCATCACTTCTTAATAAAGACTCTCGAGAAAGTTGGGATAGAAGGAACCTACTTGAACATCATCAAAGCCATCTATGAGAAGCCTTCAGCTAACATCATCCTCAACAGGGAAAGACTGAGAGCTTTCCCCCTGAGATCAGGAACACGACAGGGATGCCCACTCTCACCACTGCTGTTTAACATAGTGCTGGAGTCCTAGCATCAGCCATCAGACACCAAAAGGAAATCAAAGGCATCAGAATTGGCAAAGAGGAAGTCAAACTTTCACTCTTCGCAGATGACATGATGCTCTACATCGAAAACCCGACAGACTCCACCAGAAGCCTACTAGAACTGATCCAAGAATTCAGCCAAGTTGCAGGGTACAAAATCAACGTACAAAAATCGGTTGTATTTTTATACACCAACAATGAAACAACAAAAAGAGAAATCAAGAAGCTGATCCCATTCACAATTGCACAAAAACCATAAAATACCTCGGAATAAACCTAATCAAGGATACAAGAGATCTGTATGATGAAAACTATAGAAAACTTATGAAGGAAATTGAAGAAGACACAAAGAAATGGAAAAACATTTCATGCTCATGGATAGGAAGAATAAATATAGTTAAGATGTCATTACTACCCAAAGCACTCTACACATTCAATGCAATTCCAATCAAAATTGTACCAGCATCCTTCTCAAAACTAGAACAAACTATCCAAAAACATGTATGGAACCACAAAAGACCCCGAAGAGCCAAAGTAATACTGAAAAATAAAACCAAAACGGGAGGGATCACGCCAGACTTTGCTTAACCTCTACTACAAAGCTGTCATCATCAAGACAGTATGGTATTGGCACAAAAACAGACACATAGACCAATGGAACAGAATTGAGAACTCAGAAGTGGACCCAAGAGTATACAGCCAACTAATCTTTGACAAAGCAGGAAAGAATATCCAATGGAAAAAGACAGCCTCTTTAACAGCTGGTGTTGGGAGAACTGGACAGCAACATGCAGAAGAATGAAAGTAGATCAATTTCTCACACCATACACAAAAATAAACTCAAAATGGATAAGGACCTGAATGTGAGACAGGAAACCATCAAAACCCTAGAGGAGAAAGCAGGAAACAACCTCCTTGACCTCCACCGCAGCAACTTCTTAATTGACAC
The DNA here is from genome assembly GCA_017311185.1 of Proteles cristata cristata. Classification (NCBI taxonomy): domain Eukaryota; kingdom Metazoa; phylum Chordata; class Mammalia; order Carnivora; family Hyaenidae; genus Proteles; species Proteles cristata. The sequence goes on from JAESUZ010004508.1 coordinate 1,804, forward strand.
ATCCCCAAAAGCAAAGGAATCAAGAGCAAAAATAAATGATTGGGACCTCATCAAGATTAAAAACTTCTGCACAGCAAGGAAACAACCCACAAAATTAATAGGCAACCAACGGAATGGGAAAGATAGTTGCAAATGACATATCAGATAAAGGGTTAATATCAAAAATCTATAAGGAACTCACCAAACTCCACACCTGAAAAACAAACACCCCAGTGAAGAAATGGGCAGAAGATATGAACAGACACTTCTCCAAGAGGACATCCAGATGGCCAACAGACACATGAAACGATGCTCAGCATCGCTCCTCATCAGGGAAATACAATCAAAACCACACTGAGATACCACCTCACGCCAGTCAGAGTGGCTAAAATGAGCAAATCAGAGAACTCTAGATGCTGGCGAGGATGTGGAGAAACGGGCACCCTCCTACACTGTTGGTGGGAATGTAAACTGGTACAGCCCTTCTGGAAAACAGTGTGGAGGTTCCTAAGGAAACTAACATAGAACTCCCCTATGACCCAGCAATAGCACTGCTAGGAATTTACCCAAGGATACAGAAATGCTGATGCATAGGAGCACATGTACCCCAATGTTCATAGCAGCACTCTCCACAATAGCTAAAACATGAAAGAGCCTAAGTGTCCATCAACAGATGAATGGATCAAGAAGATGTGGTTTATCTATACCATGGAATACTACATGGCAATGAGAAACAATGAAACCTGGCCATGTGTAGCAACATGGATGGACCCTGAGGGTGTTATGCTGAGCGAAATAAGTCAGGCAGAGAAGGACAAATATCATGTTTGCACGTATAGGAGGATTAAGAGGAACTTAACTCAGGAACAAGTGGGAGAAGAAGGGCGGAAATGGTAGGGGAAAGGGAGAGAGGCAAACAATGAGAGACTCTTGAATGCTGACAAAAATTGAGGACTGATGGATGTGGGGGGGAGGGGGGATGGGCATGGAGGAGAACACTTGTGGGGATGAGCACTGGGTGTTATGTGGAAATAATTTGACAATAAACTATTTGTAAAAAAAAAAAAAAAAAGAAAGAAAGAAAACTGAAAAAAAAAATAAATAAAATAAAGGAAAATAAAAAGTGTTGGAAAGAAAAAAAAATATGATTTTATATAAAGAAATGCTGCATGTAATTATTTGTAAGAAATACATATTAAATAATGTGCGTTTAAACAGAAACACACATAAAAGAAGATTATGTATTCATTGGTTGACAACAATGTTGTGACCAGAGTCTGTAGGAACCTAACTATGTATTTCTCCTAGGAGCAATGTCTGAGTATGTGCTGATTCAGTGCTCACAGCAACTTTATGGAACATAATTTTTATGAATAATAAGAAACAATCAGGGTATCTGGGTGGCTCAGTCAGTTAAGCGTCTGACTTCAGCTCAGGTCATGATCTCATTGTTTGTGGGTTCAAGCCCCATGTTGGGCTCTGTGCTGACAGCTCAGGTCCTGGAGCCTGCTTCAGATTCTGTGTCTCCTTCTCTCTCTACCCCTCCCCTGCTCACTCTGTCTCTCTGTCTCTCTCTCTGTCTCTGTCTCTCTCTCTCTCTCTCAAAATAAGTAAATATTATGGGGCGCCTGAGTGAAACAGTTGGTTAAGGTATTCTTCCCCTCAGGTCATGATCTCATGGTTTGTGAGTTTGAGCCCCACGTCAGGCTCTGTGCTGACAGCTCAGACCATGGAGCCTACTTTGTTTTAAAATTTTTTTCTTAATGTTTTATTTATTTTTGAGAGTCAGAGAGACAGAGCAAGCAGGGGAGGTCAGAGAGAGAATACAGAATCTGAAGCAGACTCCAGGCTCTGAGCTAGCTGTCAGCACAGAGCCCAACCTGGGACTTGAACCATGAACTGTGAGATCATGACCTGAGCACTGGATGCTTAACCGTGAACCACCCAAGCATATGGAACCTACTGGATTCTGTTTCTGTCTCTCTCTCTCTCTCTCTCTCTCTCTGCCCTCCCCCTGCTTGTGTTGTCTCTCTCTCTCAAGAATAAATAAACATAAAAGATAAGTAAACATTAAAAAATAGAATCAATTGTACTTAGCAATATTTTACATGCAATAATATCAAGAAGTTCTACTATCTTAGAGCCATTGACACTCCTATGTGAATCTCTTCTACTGAGGTGCATATAAACCATGTCCTAATAGTCCTAATATCTTGCCACAAACCCACAAGACTGAAAAGTTGAGTAATACATTTAGGTTATAATATCAATGTAGACTGTGTTATTGCTAATAAAAGCAGTCACAGGTCCCTCTTATGTGTCGGTAAGTCTTTTGTTCTCAAAAGACGTATAGATATGTATGTTTGTATCAATTCTGAGATAATATTCAACAGTATTATGTGTGGCTGAATTTATTATTCTTAAATCATTTAATATTCATTGTAAATAAAAATATATGAAAATTCAGAGATGTAATCTATTTTATTACTCTATCACCTTTCAGACCATTGGTTTTTGGTGATAGTATACACAGTAAACACTAACCAGCCAATCCTTGAGATCCTTGCTAAACATCAGTAGGAAGGATGGAACAGTTAAAAATATTTTACAGTAGGCTATCTATTAACCCTTCTAACATCCCATTTGCACACACAAGTACACTTCTCATTTTCAGAGGGCAAAGCAGAGTGATAAAAAATGGTTTGGTTTCTTTCCTCCCTGCTGACTCCATTTGGTCCCAGTTATCCTCCTCGGAAGGTTAGTGATAGCCTCAAGGAAAAATGCTTTATCTCTTTCTAGACAGACTTTATTTTCAAGTGTCATTGCTCTGTATCTTAAGTGGTCTTTCTGAGAATCACATGAAGATGTCCAGAATACCCCCAGTGGCATAGGTATTATTTTGAACTGAGGACATTTGAGAATCAACAGTTGCAAGAAGAGGCTTATTCTGAACTCCCCTCATCTGGCTAAAAACTGGGCCTCCCAAAATAATCCACCTGTCATAAATCTTCTCCCTGGCAGTTTCACAACCTGCCATGGAAGACTGACTCCTATCACCAGATGAGAAATGAGCACTGGGATAAGAAATTGCCTAAATAAACACTTGCAAAACAATCAGACTTCCCATCTATTCTCTTAAGCTACCATTTGTTTTTCTCAAAAGTCATTTGTTCTTCCAAAAGTGCTTCTCTTCCTGTTTAACCCCTAGTAAGATGGTATATAAGCCTTAAATTCTAACTACGCCTTTGAGTCACTTTTTTGAGAATGAGCTCCTGTACGTATATGATTAGGATCTGCTAATCTTTCAGGTTGAGTTTAATTCACAGTACCCCAGGAACTGAAGATGAGAGGGTAGAGGAAAAGTTTTCTTCCCTGACACAAGATTGTAAGGATTCCATGATGTTGTTTCAAATTTCCTAATTCCTGATTTCCTAAATGCCTTCCATCTCTTGACCAGACTGCCCCAGCAGTGTGCCAGATAAACTCAAGTTGTCTACCCTAGGACTGTCCTAAGGCAGGAGCACCCCATGGTCCCTGTTACTTTGGGTACAAACCTGCTACTCACCTTGGTTCTTCCAGCACTGAAATGCGGAGGCAAAGATCTTGAAGCTGCTGTTATCCTGGCTCTCGTCTGGGCCAAGTTACCTATGCAAAAAAGAAAATAAAGTTAAACTAAAGGAAAAGTTAAGGAATAGTATTATGAGTAATTTTTCCCTTTATGTCCTTATATTTGTATTAATTTTCCAAACAATCTGCTCTGAATATGAAAAATTTAGAAGAATTTGAATCTTGAAATCTTAATGACATAAATTATAAACAAAGTATAATTTATAAGTTAGTTTATAATATAAACTGAATTTATATTAGTTTCATAAGCAAAAAGAAACAAAAAAACCTCTCCAATTCACTCAATAAGCTATGAATAGAAGGAAATCACCACAACATAAAAAGGACATAAATGAAAAGCCCACAGCTAACATATTCAACAGTGAAGGATTAAAAGTTTTTCCTCTAAGATCGGAATCAAGGCAAAGATGCTCACTCTTACCACCAACCTGCAGCCCTAGCTCAAGCACTTAGGCAAGAAAAAGAAAGAAAAGATACCCAAATCGTAAAGAAAGAAATAAAATCGTCTCTGTTCATTGGTGGCATGATCTTATATATAGAAAACCCTAAAGACCCCACCAAAAAAAAAAAAAACTGTTAAAATTAATAAATGAATTCCATAAAGTTATAAAATATAAAATCAGCATATAAAAATCAGTTGCATTTCTATGCATTAACAATGAAAATATGAAAAGGAAAGTAGAAAACAATCTCACTTACAATAATATCAAGAAGAATAAAATACTAGAAATAAACTTAATTAAAGAGGCAAAAGACTTATATGCTGAAAACTACAAAACATTTTTGAAAGAAGTTAAAGAAGACACACAAATAAATGGAAAGACATCTTGTTCTGGGGGAAGAAAAGAATCTTTCTCCTTTGGTCATCTTAGGTTCGTTTCCTGGGCCCCTGCAAATTAGACTGAGAGAAGACAGTTTAACAAGAAAACAAAACAAAACAAAACAAAGAAACCCCAGAAGTTTATTACTGCCTGCATCACACATACACACAGGAATACCCAGCAATGAGTAACTCAAGGGGTGGTTAGAACTGGGCTCACATAGCATCATAATAAAAGAACAATAAATTTCTAGGTAAGTGACAAGACCAAAAAAAAAAAAAAAGATCTTTGAGTTTATAGGGGCAGTAAATTATGGAAAGGTAAATATATGGAGAAGCTAATGGAAGGTAAGGGCTAGTTAGTAAAGCCTTTGTTATATAGATTCCTCTGGTGCTGTCTCTGGGCTGATAAGGGTCTAGAGTTGTCTCTGATGAGTAACTTTTGTTCTTCCTGATAGAGAAGGGTCAGGGTGGGGGGACACTTCTACCAATTTAGGTCTTGCTCTTGGGGAGGGCAGAGAGCTTTTCCTATATCTGCTTCTTCTCAATTGCTCACAGCTCAAAATAATCTTTATGCCAAAGTGGCATATTTTAGGGTGGCATATTCTGTTACTCTTTACTGTGTTCCTGAATTGAAAGACCTAATATTGTTAAAATGTCCATTGCTACTGAAAGAGATCTATGGATTCAATGCAATCCTCAACAAAGTCCTAATGGATTTTTAAAAAATAGAAATATAAAAATAATCCTAAATTTCATCTGGAACCATAAAGGTCCCAAAGTTCCAAACAATCTTGAGAGGAAGAGAAAAGCTTCATACTTCCTGATTTCAAGATATATTATAAAGCTACGGTAATCAAAATAGTATGGTATTGGCATAAAGTCAAACATATAGACCAATGGAACAGAACAGAGAGCCCAGAAATAAACATTTGCATGTATGGTCAAATGATCTTTAAGACGGGTATCAAGATTATACAATGGGGAAAAGCAGTCTCTTTAACAAACTATGTTTGGGAAAACTCACATGTAAAAGCATGAAACTAGACCCCTATCATACAGAAAATTCAATTCCTATTGGATTAAAGACTTAAATATAAAACCTGAAACTACAAAACTCCTAAAAGAAATTATAGGGGGGGAGTTTCATAACACTGATCTTGGCAATGATTTCTTGGATAGGATATCAAAAACACAGGTAATAACAGTAAAAATAGACAAGTGAGATCACATCAACTAAAAGCTTCTGCCAGGAAAGGAAACAATCAACACAGGGAAATGGCAACCCACCACTGGGAGAAGATATTTGTACACCAAATGCAAGGGGTTAATCTCTAAGATCTGTAAGGAACTCCTACACCTCAACAGCAAAAAATATTATAACATAACCTGATTTTAAAATGGGCAAAGGAGTTGAATAGGCATTTCTCTAAAGATGACATAAAAATGGCCAACAGGTATATAAAAAGATGCTCAACACCACTAAGAATCAGGGAAACGCATATCAAAACCACAACAAGGTATCACTGTATACTGTTAGGGTAGTCATTATAAAAAACAACAATAACAAAAGAAAATAACAAGTGTTGGCAAAGATATAGAGAAATTGGAACGTTTTTGCACTGCCCGTGGGAATTTAAAATGGTGCATCCAATATGGAAAATAGAAAACAGTATGGAGGTTCTTGAAAAAATTAAAAAATAGAATACCATGTCATCCAGTGATCCCACTTCTGGGTATTTATCCAAAACAATTGGAAACAGAATTGTGAAGAGATATTTGTCTCCCATGTTCATTGCATCATTCACAATAGCCAAGTAGTGAAAACAAACTACATAGTCATTGAAGAATGAATGGATATAGAAAATGTGGTTTACACATACACTGGAACATTACTCAGCCTTATGAAAGGAGGACATTCTGCCATTTGAGACAACACAGATGGATCTGGAGGACATTATGTTAAGTGAAGTAAGCCAGTCACAAAGACAAATACTTCATGATTCCACTTTATGATGTATCTAAAATAAATAAGCTCCTAAAAGCAGACGGTAGAATTTTAGTAATGCAAGATGAAAAGGGTCTAGAGATTTGCTGTACAACAATGTGCATATAGTGAATAATATCAGATTATACACTTAAAATTGTGTTAGGAGGATATATTTCATGTTATGTTCTTTTATCACAATTAAAAAAAATGTCTCAAACTAGGGCTCTGTTAGTCCTTGAAAGAGATGGATATACAAGAAAAAAGATGCTGGGAGTTTTCCTGAAAGAGAAACTGGACAACAGAGAACCCCACTGTGAAGGTTTAAGAACCAGACACTGATTAGCAGACCTGGCAGTATGGGTCTCTCAGCATATGGAGAAAACACCACACAGGGAACCAGAGGACACAGAGAATATGGGCAACCGCCATGGAGTTCTGAGCTGATGGGTCTTTGCATTTGCCAGGGGTGTGACCTTGAACAACTTGATTAATATCTCAGAGCCTCTGTTTCCTCGTCTATAATATGAAGGCAGTACTACCTCATCCTTGAACATTCTCGGAGTTGTTGTAGGCATTCAATGAGGGTAACTCACGACAAGCACTGTCAACGTGGGGTTGATGCATGGTAAGTGCTCTCTTCATGTTAGTCAGCACTAGTTATTATCAGTCCTATTATTATTATTTGCTGTGAATAGCTCACACAGGGTCTCAAAGCAGAGAGCAGAAGGCAAGAGAACACCAAGGAATCTTACTAATTTCCAACTGTGAGCACTGGTCAGTAAAAACACAGATGAATGATGAGGAAAAAATGATAAGGCAATCCCCCCCCACCACCCACTTTGAACCTCGATCTCTTGGCCACTCTGATTCCCAATGCTTTTTACCTTTGAAGGAGCTGAGTGACCTGCTCAGACGCTCTTCTTCCCTCATCACCTACCTACCCACCCTTAATCTCCTCTCCTGTCCCTAGCCTCCCAAACTAAGTGCTTGAAGAGAGCGGTTTACTTTTTTTTCTTTTACCTAGGATGTCGTCTGATTCTGTAGCAAAATAAGAAGTTGTCAATGAAAGGAAATGCTGTAATTTGTGCATAGGCAAGACACTCAAGATTTCAAAGTTTTTAGCAAGTCTAGCACAAAGATGTCCAAATGTTTTCTCTGGCGATATCTTCAGAGGCTAAACTGTGATTAATAGCCCAGAAAGAACCCTTTGAAGCAGGATTGGTGACATCAAAGTCATAATCCAGGGGTGGCAGGAGCTTTATAATGAGTGGGAAGCATTTTAACACATTTCAAAGGATTTACAGCATGAATAAACAATAGACCTCAGCAGATGCACGACACACACCTTTCAGAAACATAACCTATAAGAAGTTTCCATTTTAATTTAAATGTAAATACAGTGTTCACATTTGTTTCAAAGCCTCCTCCCTGCTTCACCCCTAGACAGCCTCTTTGGCCGGGGATGTCTTACTGCCCCAGAGCACCCTCCTGTAAGGAGAGGACTAAACTGTGACTACTGACGTGTGCTGAGGAGAGAAAATGCAAGTCAGAGGCATCTGATGGAATCTATATCCTATGTTGGAACGGAGTTAAGAAAGAATCTGAAATGGAGCTTACAATGATCCTGCACAATTTCTCTGCTTCCAACTTGAAGAGAAAGGGACAAGGGGTCTGAAGACAGAGCTGGAACTTTTAAACAATGGCAATTTCCTGCCTGCTTCAGAGGATTTCATCACTTGGAAAGTACCCAGGACCCATGATTTCATCTTCCTAAGTTGCTTCCTAAGAATTGTCCAAAATGATGGGTTGCTGTTTAAATAATCATGCATAGAATTTGGCTTCCCTCTGCTGCCCTCTCTGGTTTACAGAATTTGTTGCAGGGTCCCAGTGGTGACTGGTAGCAGGCATTTGTTTGGAAATTTTTCCTATTTTAATTTTCCTTAACACAAAGTATAGGTTCATAAACTAAATGACTGCAAAAACAATGATGAAATGTAAAAGTCTTCTGTCAAATTGCTACTAAAAAAAGAGCTGCAAATAAAAAATCAAATGTTTCAGTTTATCTGCTACCAGAAGTTATCTGAGGAGACCAGAGAACTGAAACCATTGATCCAACAGTCAGTCTGGATACAGAAAACCTAAACCACACCTTACAATCTACTGGAAAATGACCTCTCATCATCCCCGTCTCCACTAGCATGAATCTGTTTCCAGGCAGGTTTGACTGTTCATTATAGGAAATTCCTGAAAGACCTAAGACCCATCACCTCTTCAATGGAAAATATCAACTGTGAGTTTACCCCTTGTGATTCTATGAATCCCTGAGTTCAAAAATCTTCACCTTGCTTTTTCCATCAAATTGTAGACTACTGTTTTGTGATTCTTACCCAATCCTAATCAGCCTCCTCACTTTGAAAGACCCACCTTAAAAAAAAATCTTTATCCCTCACTAAATTCTGATCCTGCTTTTTCTTCTCCAGGACACTGCCAATGCTTTGAAGGGTGGTGGTCTCCCCTTACTGTGGTAAGTAACAAAATCTACTTTGTCTTATCATCAGATGGTGCATATAATGTTTACAAACTCAGTGTGGGAGAGACCTGTGTTGGTGTGATGCCTACGGTGATCACAGTGTTCTAATTTCAGTAACAACACTGTAGCTAATAAAAATGCAAGGAGTCAAATTCAGTAGTCGTATAAAACATACTATAGTATTTTGTATGCAAAAAGTTCGTGTTTTTTTACATACCTATCTATCCTAAATATAATATGGATTTGTTTTAGGCTTGATACACTGAGGTAACTCAAAACAGGTACAAAAATATGAAAAAGTTGTAGGAGGCCAAGAGAAAAAGTGTGTTGTTAGATTTCGTTCTGCAGTTTTTACTCTCTCACCTGGCATTCATCCGTGGCTTTCAGTACTAATATCAATAAGTGGGCAGGGGGGAGGTGGGAGAGTTCCCAGCCCACTTAATCTCTCACGAAAAGAATACTGATAATATATCGAATGGGCTGCAGTTTTGTGAAGGGAAGGCAGCAGGAGTAAATAAAACACCAGCCTACCCTCCCAGCTGTTTTATAGAAGAAAGAGGCACAGATAACAAATTCACTCTCTTTTCTGAGTGCACAACCTTACCTTCAAAAACATGCACGTGGGAAATTCAAAGCCCAAAAGAAACCCTTTTCTCATCCCTGAATTGGCTTTTAATTGGCAGCTGTCTGGCATCTCAGGAGTTTCTGCGTAATTAACGCCTCTGGACTATTCTGCTCAAAGAAAGCCAAACCAGTGTTTTTGCTGCTTTCTTTTTCATTTAGAATGTGAACCACAGCTTTAAAGATTTGTGACCCAGTGATTTCAAAATTGTAGAGCTGAGGAAAAATAGTAACTCCTTCTTTCCTCCTTTAAGCTTTAAAACTCATCAACAGGATGTCAGCACAGCAAACAACAGTACTGTACTGAATCATGAGAATTCAAGGAGGTAACAAGACTTCCCCTTCCTAACTTGGTCGAGAGTGGAGCTGAAGCTCTTTGTTTCCTGAATTTTATTGCCACATTGGCAGAAGCTGCCAGTTCAGTCTTCCCATAGATAAAGCCATGTAAAAAAAAACAAAAACAAAAAACTGCCTTTCCCACATCTTCTGGTGTAGTTTGCTTGTAAATGACAGGACCTGTGTTCACAAAAGTACTGGAGCCTAGACTGTTGATATCTATCAAAGAAGATCTGACTCATTCAGTAAAAAGGAAAAATGAAATTCACATAAACAGATCTTCCAGCACCCACTGGTCACTGAAATGGGAGATATGTTTATTTCAGCCTCAGAACAATATCCACATACAGCAGAGGAGGTTTGAGTCCAACCAGGGCTGGTCCTGGACAAACTGTAATTTAGGTGAAGGATGTATTCAAGTTCCACACATCCTTTTTTTTTTTTTTTTTCTTTTTTTAAAGTTTATTTATTTGAGAGAGAAAGAGAATGAATGAACAAGCAGGAGGGGAGCAGAGAGATAGGAATAGAGAGAATCCCAAGCAGGCTTTGCACTGTCAGTGCAAGAGCCCAATGCAGGGCTTGAACCCACGAATTGTGAGATCATGACCTGAGCTGAAATAAGAGACTTAACCAACTCAACCACCCAGGTACCATCACACATTCCTTTTCACACCCCCATTTCCACTTCTGAAGTGCAACATGGCTTTAATGCTGTATCTCTACTCTAACAACCAGTTCCCCCTATTTCCTTGCCCCGCTCTTGAAGTCTACAAGGCAGTACAGACCTCCTCCATCAAACCTCTCCTATGTCCCAAATCTTCAGGTTACTATCTTCCTCTGCCGACTAATCCAGATCTCATTTGTTCATGGATAAATACATGTATTACTTCGCTGAGGTGAGATGTTTGCATAGTATGGAAAGCTTTTTAGGAACAAAACATTTACAGAAAGATTCTGTTGATGGAAATGCTGGGTAGCTATAAACCATCCAGTGTCTGGGTAAGATGACAGTTTAGAAGCAGAGGTCCTTTCGGTTAATGGTGCTCAAGTTATTCATGCTCTGAAGTAAGACAGTAAGGGCCTTCTGTGGTTGCTCCAAAGATGGCTAGAACACAGTTCTTTATCTTAAGGAGAGGACAGCCCAGAGAAGATGCTCGGGGTAGGAAAAGGACTGACATATAAACCAATTTATTGCAATTTAGAGCGGAAAGTGTTGTATAAGGTGACATGAGAGGACAGAAGACTAAGTTTTCTTGAGAGAATAAGAAGAAAGTTGGAGAGTAGGCAATAAATAAGCTAGATCTTAAGGGATAATGGAAGTTTGATAGGAAAGGGAAATGACTCTATTTGGAAGATGCAGAATGTTTAGTGAGAAGAGAGATCTTTAAAAATTCCAGAGACTAGGGTACCTTGCTGGCTCAGTCAGAAAAGTATGCGATTCTTGATCCCAAGGTTGTAAGTCTGTGGGGTGTAGAGATTTTTTAAATAAACAAAACACTAAAAAATTCCAGAAGCTTCCGGAGACCTTATACATCAAACTCCTAAGCAGCTTTTCATTTTTATATTAGACATTTAGTAATAGCATATAGTATTTATTATTTTACCTGTATAAGCATAAACACAAGTTACTTGCCTCCTACCAATGAAAATACTAACTATGAAGGTGATTGGTGGGGGAAGAAAACATGAAAAAGGAGGAAGAGGCAGGCTCTCCAAAGGCACTGTATGTCACTGGGACTATGAATAAAACCTTTGCTATTTTGCTCTTCTGGGGCCTTCAGATAGAGTACTCAACTATCTGTATGACCAAAGCTGGATGGTTTGGATATAAGTCAATAGAGGACTCATATCAGTTAGGTCAGTACAAATACTAATGAGGCCAAAGTCTTGAGTAAAATCTCATATGGATTAGGGAGTTGTACACAGAAAAGTGACATTCCATATTTTAGACTAGAATCCTAAATAAAATGCCCAGGCAGGAGAGAATAAACTGATCACTGCAGATTAAAAAATCCCTCCCCGGAAGTTCTGCTCAATACACCTTACCTGTTCATGACGAGTCCATTGTACCATTTCTTTGTGTGAAGCACACTACTCAGGTTTCCTTATGTTTTCAGTTAAGACCCAGAAAGCCACACAGAAAAATAAGATGCTGTTAAACTCCCATTGTGCAGGATGACAGCTGAGTGCCTGAAACTATAAATGCTTCTTTGGTTCTCCCTCTGTAGCATGGAAGCGATGAAAAGGATGCTAGACTTGAGAGTGAGAAATTTGGATTCTTATCCCAGGCCTGCCACTGCCTTTAGATCACTGTACTCTCTGTGACTCACTTGTATTACATGTCAAATGAGGAGTTTGAGTAGATGAGTGGTCCTCTACATGTATGCCATAGAGTTCTGCCAAGGCACCATGAAGCAAACCCTTTGTGGCTATGCAGCTTCATTTAGATCAATGCCAGGCAATGTGATATCAAGAGGTGTAGAACTTTTTGTGGGAGGGAGCTACAGAAACTTTAATGTCGACCTGGTGCCAAAGAGACTGCGTGACATCTGTGGCTAGGACATGTGAAATTTACCTGGGCTATAAATTAGAGAGCTAGGGCAATAAACAATATTGGTCAGGAAGCAACATCACAGAAACTATTTGCAAAAGATACATCTGATAAAGGATTGTCATCCAAAATGCAAAAGAATTCTTAAAACTCAAGAAAATAACCCAATTAAAAATGGACTAAATTTTTTTTCTTTTAATTTTTTAAAAATAATTTCCAAGCCCAAGGAAGAATAACTAAATAATTAAAAGCCCAAAGCGGGGCTTAACCTTACAACTCTGAGATCAAGAGGTGCATCCTCCACCAAATGATCTAGCCAGACATCCCAAAATGGACCAAAGATCTTAATAGACTCCTCGCCAAAGAAGATATACAGAAGGCAAATAAGGACATGAAAAGATGCTTCACATCACATATCTACAGGGGCTATGTGCATTATAATAACAGTGAGATACTGCCACACACCTATTAGAATAACCAAAATCCAGAACACTGACAACAGCAAATGCTGACAAGGATGTGGAGCAACAGGAACTATCATTCACTGCTGGTAGGGAGGCAAAAAGGTGCAGGCATTTTGGAAGAGAATTTGGTGGTTTCTCACAAAACTACACACACTCTTAGCATGCTATCCAGCAGTCCCAATCCTCGATATTTATCCTGAGGAGTTGAAAACCTGTGTCCACACAAAATCCTATAGCCAAAAATTAGAAGCAATCAAGATATATCATAGCAGGTGAATGCATAAAGTAAATATATTGAGAGGATAAAATATTATTCAGTACTAAAAAGAAATGGAACTATCAGGTCATGAAAAGCCTTGGAAGAACCTGAAATGCACATTACAAGGTGAAAGAATCCAATCTGGAAAGGTTATATACTATATGATTCCAACTATGACATTCTGGGAAAGGTAAAACTATAGGGATAGTAAAAATATTAGGAGTTGGGGGAAGGGATGAATAGGCAGAGCACAGAGGGTTTTTATGGCAGTGAAAATATTCCATATTGTTCCATAATGATGGATACACGTCATTATGCATTTGTCCAAACCCATGGAATGTACAATAGCAACTGTCAGCTCTAATATAAACTATAGACTTTGGGTAATAATGAAGTGTCAATTTAAGTTCATACATCATAAAAAATGTACCACTCTGGTGGGAGATATTGATTATGAAGGAGACTATGCATGTGTGGACAGGGGTCATATGGGAAATCTCTGGTCCTTTCCCTCAATTTTACTGTGAACTAAAACTTAAAAAAAAATTTTTTTGACGTTTATTTTTGAGAGACGAGGGAGTGAGCATGAGTGGGGAGGGGCAGAAAGAGAGAGAGACACAGAATCTGAAGCAGGCTCCAGGCTCTGAGCTGTCAGCACAGAGCCTGATGCGGGGCTCAAACTCACAGATCGCAAGATCATGACCTGAGCCCAAGTCGGACACTTAACTGACTGAGCCACCCACGTGCCCCTAAAACTGCTTTTTAAAAGTTTTTTTTTTAAAAAACAACATCATGCTTTAAAAAACAGGCAAATAAGTAACAATTGTGGATGCAAATTAGAGTAAAAAAGGTCGAATAGTGTCGGGTTTTCATTCAGCTCTGAAATTCTACCTATGGTTGTGAAATCTATCTTAAAAGAAGCTTGGAGTAGGGGAAATAAAGTACAATATAAAGAAGATAAAACCAAAATCTGTACAATGTATTATTGTTTCTTGGCAGTTTGGTAGGCAACAGAAGGATGAGGGGGCAGTGATGACAGTGTGGCTTCGGTAAGTGGAGGAAGCATAAATGATTTTTACCGAGGCCCGGATACGTAATTTTTGTTTTAACTTTTTTTTTTAATGTTATTTATTTCTAGGAGAGAGAGAGAGAGAGAGAGAGAGAGAGAGAGAGAGACAGCGTGAGCAGGGGAGGGTCAGAGAGAGAGGAGTCACAGACTGAAGCAGCCTCCAGGCTCTGAGCTGGCAGTCAGCACAGAGCCCGACGCGGGGCTCGAACCCACGAACCGCGAGATCATGACCCGAGCGAAAGTCGGACGCTTAACCAACTACGCCACCCGGGCGCCCCCCCGGATACGTAATTTGCCAAAGCTTTCTTCACAGCTGATCACCACAAGCAACTAGCAGTGTTCAGTTCCGGGGATCTCTTTAGTTACTCCTTCACTTGGCTCCTGTGGCTACGGTGAGCTTATTCAGATCTCCAATTTTTATACCATTCCTCTTAACACATACGACAGGAGACAGAAGTATTGGTGTTTGCTCCCTCCCTGCAATGTTTTTAAGATTAAGAAAGTCAATGTGCTTATCTTCAACATCTTCATAATATATATATTCTAATAAAAATGTATGCTTCTTTCAGTTTGCGTATTAGTAAATATTGGCATTTTGAAAAACTGGGTACTAATTCGAATGCAATCATTACTTATGTAAATCTTTTTTCTATTGAGTCCAAGCATTCATGGTTAACTTTTGAAAAACATTTACCAATTATTTTGGCTCATTTCAAGGAATGACTTATTCCTTGCTCCTTTTTTAAACGACCTAGTCTGAACATCCAGGTGCACATCTTTGAAAAAAAACTACAGCAGCTTAAGAATCCAGAAAATAGGGGCACCTTGGTGGCTCAGTCAGTTAAGCATCCAGCTTCAGCTCAGGTCATGATCTTGCAGTCTGAGTTAGAGCCCTGTGATGAGCTCTGTGCTGACAGCTCAGAGCCTGGAGCCCGTTTTGGATTCTGTGTCTCCCTCTCTCTCTGCCCCTCCCCCACCAGGCTCTCTCTCTCAAAAATAAACATTAAAATTTTTTTTTAATTTAAAAAACAAAGAATCCAGAAAATAAGGAGACACATACTGAGAAAGGCAACATTCTGCAGGGAACAAAGCTTACAGCATGCCTACTTGGGCAGCACTACTGCTTATCTTAGCTATACCGGCATGGGTTTTCTGAACATCCACTCACCCACATTCCTCTTCTTTCTCATATCGTGTGTGTGTGTGTGTGTGTGTGATTTTTGTTTTATTGTTGTTACCAATTCATAAAATGGCAGTACCTAGAAAGTTCTACTGAACCTCGTATGTGTCATGGTGTTAAAGGATAAAATTCTTTTTTATTTCTTAAGTACAGGCACAGCTTTTTTGAGACTGTGGCCTTGTGATACAGCATACAAAATAACCATTTGATTTCAAAAACATTGCAAATTAAAGTCTTATCCTACATACTTAGGGTGCCATAACTACGGTTTTTTTGTCTTAAACAAAAACAGAACCTATTAAGAATAAACGTCAGCACAAAAGACTATTTCTCTGATGAAGTAACTCTACAAGCATCACAAGTTTGTGCTAATCTAGAGGCTGCAGCTAGTTAATGTACTTGTGTCTAAGTCCTTTCAAGTCAATATAAATATTCTGCCTTACATGGGACTTATCATTAGAAATGATTCCTTATAGAGATTACAAGCACAGCCAAGTATTAAGTATTTCTATTCTCAATCAAGGTTTAAATGTTTCTAGAGAATGTCTTATCAAAAAAGCTTTCTTCAGCACCTGCTAAAGATTTGGAAAGTGCTCTACACATAGTAGATGCTAAAGAAAAATGTTCACCGAAGATGCTCAATGCACCACAACACTTTAGATGACTTCTACCCTTGCCTTCTAGAGATGGATCATATCTACAATTTTCTGCCAAACTTCAGGATCACAGATTCTTCCTTCAGTCATCTAAGAGAGTCATGGCTCATTATCCCAAGTAGATAAGCAATTGACTGTGAGCCATTTTGTAGAGTTATGTAGCCTCATGGGTGTGTAATGAATCTGAATGAAACAGATCTATGGGTTACGTGTTTCTAGAGAATGTCTCGTCAAAGCTAAAGATGTTCATTGATGGAACACTGAAAGGTATCCATGAATCTAATTAACACTGTATCTTCTTACCAGAGTATAAGGTCCATGAGGGAGGGCACTAAGTCTATTCTACTTACTACTCTATACCTAGTGGTAGTCTTAACAAAGAGTAAGCACTCAAATATACGTGAATAAATTGTGTGGCATTAAGTTTTCATTTAACATTACATCCAATACTCTCTAGAAGCAGGCCCCAGTACAACTCACTTCCCTCCACATATCCTGACTCTTTTTCTGGTCTCTGTCCATGCCATGCTACTTTCATGTTTCAGACTCATTGCTCAAACTACTGGAGGTCTGGATTGCAGAGGTGAAGTGGTTAGGATTGTGAGTTCTGGGGTCAAACCACCTGAGGTTTGTCTCAGGTCTGCCACTTACTGGTTAGGAGAACTTGAATAAAGTTATTTACTTTCCTTGTATCTGGGTTTCATCATCCAGAGGGCTGGACAAATGTTTACTGAGCTTTGGAAACAAAGTGTTTCTATTAAATTTATAGTTAACAGAGTTTTAGTGGTGAGTAGAGATGCAGATGTTGCTGGTATAGGGGACTGAGTGGAGCCACATGGAACCCCTAGAGGTCTTACTGGACCAAGGAGTTTTGGTTTAAGCCAAATAACTTGACTCAGAGACAATCCTTTCAGCATACATTTTGAGATTTACAAAAGTGTTATTCATTAGGGATTCTGGTTATTTGGGAGTTTTATAGAATATCTAATTTTCTATTGTCTAGAGCCTCATTAAATGCTGGGTTGTTTGACTAGAAAAGAAAACAAACTAAAGATATAAGATTTGAGGGTTTATTTTATTCTCTCCCATTTATTAAGATATTATTTTTATATATTTTAAACGTTCTATTTTTTTTAGTTTATTTTGAGAGCAACAGAGTGAGAGACAGAGCATAGCAGGGAAAGGGCAAACACAAGGAAAGAAGGAGCATTGCAAGCAGGTACCGCAGTGGCAGCAAAGAGCCCAACGTGGGGCTCAAACTCATGAACCAGGAGATCATGATCTGTGCAGAAGTCAAGAGTCAGGCGTTTAACGGACTGAGCCACCGAGGTGTCCCATTAAGATACCACTTTTAAAATACAGAAATTACAAATTCTCAACAGAAAGACGACATAATGTAATACTATCTTTTAAAAATGTTTAAAATATTGTCTTTTAAGAAATGTAGGGATAAAAAGTAAATGTAGAAATCCACTTTTCTTGCCCTATATTTGTCACTCAGTTCCAGATCAGAAGAGTTAACAATTATTTTTTTTGTAAAAATTTTTTTAATGTTTAATTTTGAGAGTGATAGAGAGAGAGAGAGAATGACTGAGTTGGGATGGGGCAGAGAGAGGGGGAGACACTGAATCCAAAGCAGGATCCAGGCTCTGAGCTGTTAGAGCAGAGCCAGACATGGGGCTCGAACAGATGGATGGCTCGATCATGACCTGAGTCGAAGTTGGACCGCCTGAGCCACCCGGGTGCCCCTAGGAGAGTTAACAATTCTTAAATACTAACATTTACTGAATGTTTACAGTGTTGTAGATACTGTGCTGATATTTTTATGTGACAGTCCTGTGAGCTGGGTCCCCAATCCACAAAGAAAGGAAACTGAGGCAAAGAGTATTCAAGTTTCTTGCCCAAAGTTGGCTGTCAGTAGTGCAGAGCACTGCACAGTCAAACAGGAATGCCTAATTTAAGATTTTACAGTAGTTTCAGGGTTTTTGATCATATTCAAGGCAGACTACTGAGTAACTGATGGGACTGCAGCCTGCCCAAACTGATTGAACACAATTGATGTTAGATGATGTCTGGATTTTTTGTCATTTACACACCAAACCAGGTCGACCACTGTTGTGGGATCAATATCGTTGTGGCTAAGCCAGACCTAATCATCTGGAAAACAGCTGATATGGGGTTTGTGTAACTTGACCTTCCCTTGTGAAATGCAAAGAATGGAACGAGTCTACTAAGTACAAACCTTAATAAAATCTTAGCGATCCTCTCTCCCTCTTCCAACTCTCAAGTTCAGTTAAGTGACATTTTACTTAGTTTACTGATGCCTCACATGTGCAAGCCAGTAAAGTTCACAAATATTACCCCATACAGCTGTGGTTTACAGCTTTTCTTTGCACACAAGCTGGCACCAAAGCAGAATGATTAACTTTTACATGCATCTAACCTATGGACCAGACTGTCAGAAGCTGGCCTTGTATTCTAAAGAGAAAACTACAATTTCTATTAATATGACCCAAATTCCTGGGGAAAAAAATGCTAAATTGTTATCCATCTCTAAATAGACAGATTTTAATTATAATTATAATGGCTTTGTTTCTAATTCATTTGATTTGAAGTGCCTGGAGTTATCTTTCAGTAAGGGAAGGAGAAGGAGGGTTAAAATGACCTGAAAGCCCCATTATAAAGAGATTTTATAGTGGGATAAATTAATAAACTGTAAATGGCCTTGAGACTTTTTCTCCAATATGAGCTATGAAATAAAAGCAAAGAACCTTTCATCTTAAATGGGAACATATTTCTTTTCTATGAATGCGAAGGATTCTGGCCGAGAGAAGTAGAATTTACTTTTCCTGAATTTTTGGCCATTTGAAAAAAAATCACAGCTGCCACATTTGCTATACTTGACAGGATCATTAAAGAAATAAAACAAAATGTCTCTAAATTGAACTGCCACTTTAAAATAAAATGTACATTCACTGTCACATTTAGGAGCTATGAAAGAACTATTAAAATGTATTGAAGAAAGATAGTGGATCTGATTCACAACAGATACTAATGTCCCCAATATTAAAGCCATTATCATAACTCATTATTGAGCTCCGTTTTTCTTTCTCAAGGACAGAGCATCAGCAGGGTCCCTGGAGCTAGGAAAGCACAAGGAACTTTTGGGAATGGATTTAAGACCCACATAATAAGGTTGCCCTGGAAAAGAAAGTCGGGGAGAAAATTCTCTGATTGGCAGTGCCTCAGTGGATCTCACTTGACTCCTGACCCTCAAGATACTTTCCACAAAAAGCATCTTTTTGGTTTTGGAAGCCCTGTGCATGAGAGAGGCATCTCTTGGTATTTCTACAATAAAGATATGTATTGGATTTTCACAGTCAGTATTCCCCACACTTTCTGACCATGAAAATTGCTCATTCACCTCACACCTCTTCACATCCCACAAACCCAGTGCTTCATGCAACACATTTTAGGAAACATTGCTCTTACTACTGATAACATAGGAATATTTCTATCTCTGTAAAGAGAATCAAGGGAAATTTTTAAACTTTGCGGAACTGGAACTCCGCAAATCCAGAAGAGTATTTCTCCCCTACACAGGAAAATATTAATATGGACATAATAAAATACTATTTCATAAAGAAATAATTTATTTTTCTTGAGAGGACCAGCAATAAGGCTCTGGCATTTCTGCACTTCTGTTTGAAAGCAGGAATGAGGCACTTTCGTGGCCAGGGCAGTGATTCTTTAGAGCTACAGCTATGCAATATGGTGACTACTGCACACATGAAGATGTGGCTACTCTAAATTAAGACATGCCATAAGTGTAAAATACATATCAGATTTCAAGAATTCCATACAACAAAAAAAGGAAAATATCACATTAGTAAGATTTATATTGATTACATGTTGAACAATATTTGTGATATATTGAGTAAAGATATATATTAAAATTATTTCACCTTCACCTGTGCTACAGACTGACTGTTTATGTCCCCCATTCATATGTGATTTCCTAACCCCCATACATATGTGACAGTATACATAGGCACCCAGGTTTCTGAGCAGGGAGGTGGGGCCTTTGAGAGGTGATTACATAATTCAAGAAGGCAGAGCCTTCATGAATGTATCAGTGTCCTTACAAAAGAAACCCTGGAGAGCTCCCTTGACCATTCCATTGTGCAAGAACACAATAGAAAGGCTCTGTGAACCAGGAAATGGGCTCTCACCAGACACTAAATCTGCTGGCACCTTGAGTTTGGATTTTCCAGCCTCCAGAACCATGAGAAATAAATTTCTGTTAATTATATGCCACCCAGTCTATAGTATTTTGTTATAGCACCCCGAACAAACAAAGGCAACCTGTTTCTTTTTACTTTTTAAAATGTGGGCATAGAACATTTTACATCCACTGGACAGCATGGGTCTAAAGACCAAACAACAAAACAGAGCCCAGTGAGAGCTTTCAAACCCCAGACTGAAGGTTTGGGCTAGAGATTATTAGGGGCTTGTCTGTTTGACCTTAAGGTTACATCTAATCATGGGAGGTTCAATGCACACATGGGAAGCTGGTTCAGAGAATTAAACACGAGGGATACAAAGTACCAATCTACATCTAAGTCTCCTGACTTATGGTCCAGGGCTCTTTACTCCACTGCAGCTGATGGGCTAGAAGAAACTGAAACTAGACTTTTAAAAGGGAAAGAAACACTTAAGTTGCTTACATTTAAACATAAAGAAAATAGCACTTGGAGAATGCAAACTCAAAACCTAAAAGCATTCAGGGGTAGGGGATAAAACAGAAGAATGATAAGAGAAGCCACCTCACCACCACAACCACACTATGGATGCATCCTGGCTTCAACAAGCCTAACAAAGAAAATCAGAGACTTTTCTAGGCAAGGGCTGAAAAGGTGTGAGGTTTCTCCTGCAGCTGTCCAGCTGTTGGCAGGACAGAGGGCAGAAGAGATGCTGCCCTTCATGGAACCTCCCAGAGGCAGCACAGGTGGTGGCCACGCGTCACCCACAGCCCCCAGGGCGGCCACATTTCTGAGCAAGTATGTGGATCTCATGCTTCCTGGTGCAGTCTATACTTTAATCACCTGTGTGCCCTTCACTTCTCGGAAAGCCCCCATCCTGCCCACGCCAGTCTGGAAGGGGGGTAGCAATCCATTTCAGATGCCAAATGTAACTGCAATCACATCTGTATTTTCCTGGGCCCTGAGTCCAAACAGGGCCTCACACTTGTTCTTCTAGATTCAGATTACTAAATTCTAAACAGGAGCTCTCTGAATTTCACAACTTGTTAAATAGCTATCCGATGACGGTGGGCTTCCAACCAACACCACAAATCACAGGGTGGCCCATATTTCTGACATGCTTCTAGTGCTCTCAGGACTACTAGAAAATTCTGATCACAAACTGCACTCTCTGCCTGAACAGACAGAGGCTTCTCTAGGAGTTAGAAAGAGGAACTAACTAAATGGACAAAATCCTGTCCTCATGGAATTTACATTCCACTGGTGCAAGGAGTTGGGCCTGACCTGAAATTTTCTGGAGGAGGTGAGGTCAGGGATGAGTTTTGGAGATTAAGGCAGGAGATGGGGAACGATGGAAGGTGTGGTGATGAGTGTGGGGCTGGGGGACAGAAGTAACTCCAGAGAGAACTCATGTGGGCAACGGCGCAGTGCTGTGAAGTGCTGTGAACAGTCCCAGCTCGATGCTATATGTATACATAAAACAGAAGACACGGTCTCTGTTCTCATGGGGCTAACACTCTTCTCAGGTACACAAGATGGTTACGTGAGACAGAACTGCATAGCTGGGGAGACCAAGCTCTGAACTGCAGGTCTGATTACAGGTTGTTGGAGATGAAGAGCCCATGTAATTACCATTCGCTATTTCTGTTATTCATGAGTGACCTTCAGTGTCACATGCCCTATTCCTGAGACAAAAATCTCACTCCACCCACGGCAGGCTGGTGCTGGGAGGAATCCCCAGCTACTGATGGAAACTGCCAGCCCTCTAGGGTCACATGTGCACAAAGCTTTGTGGTTCTCTGCTGCGCCTGGAGCATGAAATCAGCATATTGAGGCACCTCAGTTCATTGGGGATAAACATGACACATATTTGCCTTTTTCTGTCACTTCCCCCACCCATGCTGACCTACCCTTCTGTGAGGATGGCAGTTCCCTTAACCGTATTTCTGCCCCAGTTCATCGATTTTCAGCTGTTTTGTTATTAAATATTTCTTTCGGTTTTGAAAATTCATTCTTATTTGTTTTTAACTTTTGACATTATATCAATTCAAAGCTTTTTTTTCCCCCACTCTTCCTTTCCCTCCAGGCTGGATTGATGTCTCTCCTGGCTTGAAGAAGTCTTCTCTCTTCTCTATATAGTCCCTCTGGTGTGGAAGAAGGGAGAAAGGAAAAGGGAGAAAACAGAGCTCTCCTTCCCCGACTGGGTGAGACTGCAAACACTCTCTGGCCGGTTACAGCTGTCCCTGGGGTTTATGGGAACGGTGGTGGCCCCCACATGTCCCATGGGTAAGAGGCTTGTATTGAACAGCTCCTTCAGCTCTTCGTGATCTGTTATGAATTGCACCGTATCGCTCCCTCCCACTCAAATTCATATGTTCAAATCTTAACCCCTAGTACCTCAGAATGTGACTGCATTTGGAGATAGGTGATTAAAGTCAAATGAAGTCATATGGGTGAGCCTTAATCCAATATGACTGGTATCGTCATAAGAAGAGGAGATTGGGGTATACAATACACACAGAGACCAAGGCATGACCATGTGAGAATACTGAGAAGGCAGCCATCTGCAAGCCAAGGAGAGAGGCATCAGAAGAAATCAAACTTCACAACACTGTAATCTTGGAGTTCTAGACCGTAGAACTGTGAGACAATAAATTTCTCTTGGTTAAGCCATTGTTTACTTGTGGTGCCTTGTTATGGCAGCCCTAGTAAATTAATACAGAGTCTTAAACTGGGAGTCAAGATTTGGATTTTAGCGTTAGTTTCTAACTTGCAGGAGTTACCAAATTATTTAACAAATATTTATTGAGGACTTACTATGCACTGGGCATTGCTCTGGGTCCTGGACATACCATGGTAAAAAAGACTAGTAAGGTCTCTGCTCTCAAGGAACTTACATTCTAGCATTGGGGATTGGGGGAGAAGGGTGATATACAGATAGACAGGATAATATTAGATCCCAATGGAGATAGTTATACAGAGTAGTGTAACAGGGAAGTGCAGGGCCACTCTCCACTGGGTAGACAAAGAAGACTTCTCTTCAGAGGTGATATTTGAGCAGGATTCTGGATCACAAAATAGAGACAGGCCTGTAAAGATCTGGAGAAAGAATATTCCAGGCAGACTGAGCAGCTGGTTTCAGAGTCAGGAAAAAGGCTTGGAATATCTGAGGAACAAAATGAAGACAGTGAGTGAAGGGTAAAGTTCAAGAGATGGGGACAGAGAGAAGGGCAGGGACAGACCATGTTAAGAGTTTGTAGAAAAGAAAAGGAATTTGGATTTTATTCTACGTGTGATAAGGGGTCATTGGAAGCTTTAAGCAAAGGAATGAGATGATCAGTTATGTTTTCGAAAAGACTGTAGTTTAGCTGTTAGATTGTAAAAGGCAAGAGTAGAAACAGAATTTAATTAAGAGGTTCGAGTGAGAGGAGCATCACCCTGCTATCTGTCTTCATCCTGATACAGCACTCTCCCTATGTTCAAATTTTTCTTTTTTTATAAGGGCACCAGTCATGTCAGATTAGGACCCACCTTGATGATTTTATTTTACTTTGACTACTTCTGCAAAGGCCTTATCTCTAAATAAAGTCACATTCTGAAGTATTGAGGCTTAGGACTCCAACAAATGTTTTGGGGGGAACATAATTCAACTCATAACAGTCAAAAAGATGGAAGACAGTATGTTGATGAGAATGGTCACATCGTGAGGAGTGAACAGAGGATGCAGAAGAGGAACAACTATGATGAAAGTCTTTGTGAAAGTGAAAACGGGAAGGAAGGCAGAGGACAAGTGGAGAGTTGGCCTGTAATAAGGGAGGGATAGTTGTGTCATTTAGATTAGAAGGAAGACAGACACGGGAATAGATGCAGGTGGATGGGTAGATTTGGTTCATTCATCTATTTATTCACCAAACATATACTGAGTGGCCATTATACGTCAGGGAGGATATAGTAATGGACAAACCAGACAGAAATCCCTGTGATCTTGGAACTTACATTATAGTGGAGGAAGGCAGACAAATAAGATAAAGAAGTCAAGTGTATATGCTATAAAAGGCAGTGACAGGTGCCAAGGAGAAGAATAAAACAGGAAATGGGGGTATAAAATATTGAGGCTATTAAAATTTTAACAGGAAAAGCAGATTTTGATAAAATATCTACAGAAATTGATGAAGCTAGCCATCGGTCTTGGAGGAAAACATTCCAGACAGAGGGAATAACAAGTACAAGATGTCCTACATAAAACATTGTGTAAGACACAATGCTTCCCCCCAAGATCAGGAACAAGGCCAGAACAATATCACTTCTATTCAACATTGTACTAGATATGTAGTGAAATAAAGCAAGAAAGAGAAATAAAGGTGCAAGAATGGAAAGAAAAATACACATTCCTATTTATAGACAACATGACTGTCTATGTAGAAAATCCCTGGGAATCTAAAAAAACAAAACTCCTAGGACTAACAAGTGAATTTAGCAAGTGTGTGGGCGAGGTCAATCCACAAAAATCAATGATATTTCTGCACACTAGCTGAACCACTGGAAACACACAAGCAAAAAAAGTATACTAGCTCCAAAACCTGAAATACTTAGGTAACAAATCTAACAAAAACATGTACAGGATTCATATGCTGAAACAAAACACAGCTGACTTTTGAACAACACAGCAGCTGGAGTGCCAACCCCCTACACAGTCAAAAATCCGTATGTAACTTTTGGTTCCCCCAAAACTTACCTACTAATAGGCTACTGTTAACTGGAAACCTTATTGAATAAATATAAATGGTTGATTAACACATATTCTGTATGTTACATATGTTGTACACTGCATCCTTACTATAAAGTAAACTAAAGAAAATGTTACTAAGAAAATTATAAGGAAGAGAAAATACACTTACAGTACTGTGCTATTTTTATTGAAAAAAAAATCTACACACAACTGAACCTGTACAGTTCAAACCTGTGTTGTTTGTAACATCAACTGTAATGATGAAATAAATAAAATAAGATCTAATAAGTAGTCATACTGTGTGTGTGGATTCAAAGACTTAACAAAGATGCCAATTCTTCCCGAATTGATCTGTAGATTTCATGCAACTCCAATCAAAATTGTAGCAGGATTTTGTACAGATATAGACAATTTACTTTTACATTTTATTTTATTTTATTTTTTTAATGTTTTATTCATTTCTAGGAGAGAGAGAGAGAGACAGTGTGAGCAGGGAAGGGTCAGAGAGAGAGGGTGTCACAGACTGAAACAGGCTCCAGGCTCCGAGCTGGCAGTCAGCACAGAGCCTGATGCGGGGCTCGAACCCACGAACCGCGAGATCATGACCTAAGCGAAAGTCGGACGCTTAACCGACTAAGCCACCCAGGCGCCCCTACTTTTACATTTTATAAAGAAACGCAAAGGAACTGATATAGCCGAAACAATTTGAAAAAGACTGGGATGTTTGGGTGGTTCAGTCAGTTAAGCATCTGACGTAGGTTCAGGTCATGTTCTCACAGTTCGTGGGTTCGAACCCCACGTTGGGCTCTGTGCTGACAGCTCAGAGCCTGGCGCCTGCTTCAGATTCTGTGTCTCCTTCTTTCTCTGGCCCTCCCCGACTCATGCTCTGTCTCTCAAAAATAAATAAACATTAAAAAAATAAGAATAAAATTGGATGAACTCTGCTATCTGTTTAAAGATTTATTATAAAGCTACAATAGTAAAGACAGTGTAGTGTTGAAGAATTCCATATATAGATCCATGAAACAGACCCACACAAATATAACCATTAATTTTTGACAAACGCTAAAGCAATTCAATGGAGAAAGGATAGTCATTTCAAAAGTTTTGGAACTGGACATACTTACAGAAAAATAAAATGAACCTCAACCACACAGCTCACCAAAAATTAACTCTAAATCGATGCTGGCTCTTAATGCAGAATGTAGAGGCACCTGGGGAGCTCAGTTGATTAAGCATCCAACTTCAGCTCAGGTCATGATCTCAGTTTTGTGTTTTGTGGGTTCGAGCCCCACGTCAAGCTCTGTGATGACAAAGCAGAGCCTGTCTGAGATTCTCTCTCTCTCTCTCTCTCATGCACTCTCTCTCTCTCTCTCTCACTCTCCAAACAAATAAATAAACTTTTAAAAAATGGAGAATGTAGAAGTATTTATTGAGCATCTACTCATACACAGCTCCACATAGACACATGGGAGCACCCTGGTTCTCCATAGTCAGTCTTTAACATCCTTGCATAAATTTTCCTTTGTCACCCTGAAACCGTTCTCTTTAGGAGCCCACCTTGACCACCCACAGTGTTTCAGACTGGCATCAGAAGCCCACTCTTGACTCAGTACACTGCCATCACTTCTCCATCTTGTTTCCCTCCCTCTGCCCTGAGTCCTTTCCTCACGTCCTATTCACTTAATCATCCTGCTGCTTACCTCTCCTTTCCAGTGCTGTAGACCCTGGCTAAGCATGCCTCTTTACTACCAGACTGCTCAATTTTCTCTACTCTCCATTAAAACGAACAAACAAAACAAACAAATACTCTTCCAAGAGGTCTTTGTAGTTAAAAGAAGTTTTACCTCATATCACACATGATATTTCCATGATTTTTCCTTCTATTTTTACTTGTATAGACACAGTGCTTATATTGTCCCCATGTATTGGTTTACATACCAATTCATAATTTACATTTCCTTTGTGCATCCTTTATACATTTTAGGATGTGCACTATCTGTCCCTGACTATTTGGGCTGAGATTTTCTTTTATTCCTTCTAGAAAGCACCTATATATAACACCATATCTAGAGAGATGCTAAATATATAATTATCCATTGACTGAAATATATTCTTTAAACAGAAAGAAGCAGGCCTCTGTGTGAGGAAGAACTCAGCCCTCAGGGCTTCCTGGGAGGGTTGGCTCATTAGAGCTGCTGTGTCAGAAGGAGGCAAGCACTGACCACATCTATGACCCTGGAACCTTGTCATTTGGAGTCTAGCTCATCCTGCAAGACCCATTTTCTGAACTGCCAGCATGGAGAAGAAAACAGCATGGAAGTGAGAAATGAAAATTCTGAGAGACAGTTACCAAAAGGCATCCTCTTAAGAGCTGAATGCTCAAATTGGGGAGTTACAGAATCAGGAACAAGCAAGTATTTCAGCAGTGATGGTGTTAGAGTTCTCTGCAGATATAATGTGGGAGCTCATCTTGCCCACCCACCCCCATCCAAATAAAAGGAGCAACCAATGGAAATCAAGATAAAGAGACTTTACTGTTGATTTTCAACTCAAATCTAATTCCAAGGGAAATACCTGGGGCGCTTGGACAGGAGAAAACAGACCCAAACTCAGTTCTAGATTCTGAAGCAAAACTAGACTTTGAGATTCAGAGAATACTCCCTTTGGCACTACTTTTGCTTTTCTATTTTCTCTACAGTTCCTAACTCCTTTAAAACCCCAAACTCCTATTTGGAAGTCAGAGTTCACAATTCAAAAACAGAAATGGACTTTTCACGTTCCTTTTGAAACTTCATCTTTTCTTTCTTCCATTGAGCCTTTTGAACTTTTCTCTAGTTTATTAGTAACAAGTGGAACGTTTCCCAAACAAGAAAATATGCAATGAGACTTTGTTATAACATCTTTCCTTTTAATGTTTTTCTACCTAGATCATTCAGTTTGAAACGTCCCAGCTAAAGGGTTAGAAAGCAATGTTGCTGCCACATCAAACTTTTACATGTGAAATCTTCAGAGAACTTCCTATTGAAAGGAAGGATTACAAAGAAAATTCCACCACGTTTGAAGCGGCCCACGTACAGGCAAGAGAGCGGTCCCGTAAGTCTGAGAATCCATGTTGTCTGCAGCTGCCTCTGTCTGCCTCATCACCATCGACTACCTTGGAATGGGAGTGTGTCCATTAGGCACAGGCACCTCTCTCACCAGATACAGCTGTGTGCCAGAAGGGGACGCTGGTAAGGGGGCTACAGAAACTTGGGAGGAGCCCTGTCTCCTGATGACCTTGCACCTCATGACTTCACACCCCATGTCTTTGTTTTTGTTTTTTTAACCTTTTCAGTACTTTGGGATGTACAACATGAATGGGAAGGTACAGGAAACAGGAAAATGTCAACTGGATCACTTTCTCTGATTTTATATTACTCTGACACAAAGACACACTGAGGTTAATCCTCTCAACCTTGGTAAGAGATTAGATCAAGAACCAGTACTTCTGTCTTATATCCACTAATGAAGGGATTGTTACCTGCCCAGCAGCCCAGAGAGGAGGCTGACTTAAGGGGACAGGAATGTCAGCCTGAAACTCCCTGATGCCTGCATTTGAAAGCAGAGGGCTGCAGCAGTCTGGCTATCAGGAAACTCCAAATTAAGTGAATAGGAACTCTTAGATAAAGAAATGAAAGATTTTCTTTGCTTTTTAAGATGTCTTCTCTATCTTTTGGAAAACACAAGTGCTATTGTGCAATAGAATGTACAGAAAAGTATGCAAAACACATGTCTAGCATAACAGATTATAAAGCAAACATACATGTAACCACCACCAAGACCAGGAGTCAGAGCACCTGCAACATCCTATAACGATCTCTTCTCTCGAAACCGGAGTCCAACACTGAACCTCTTTTTAAAGTCTGGGGCTAACAGCCTCCAAAGCTTCCCAACTTTGACTTTTCTCCTTCCTCTCTGCAGTTCATCTCCTAAAAGAAGTTTGTAAAGTAACTTCCCATAATATCTATGCTCACTGAACTAGTGACCCATTTCATTTTAATCCAATAAGGATTAAGGGTTTGAAGCAGTTTTTATTTTATTTAAAAATAAAAACAACCAAGAAAATGGTTTCTCATGCACTGAAAATATCAGCACATTCTTTTTCAAAATGCTAGGCTGTGTGGGACCTTGCTTCCAGCCAGAATGCCAAGACCTACAACCAAATCTGCTTTCACATAAGGGGCACGTGCTGAAACAAGTATTTGCAATTTCAGTAAAAACAGCATGAAATATTTCTGTCCAGTAAGGTTTTCCCACCTTCAAAGGCTATAATAGACTAAAACCAAAAATTATAGACTATGTTTGCTTTAAAATTTAGAATCTTAATAAATATTCTGACCTTCAACATCAGATGCATAATCTCTTTAGAAATGATGTTTGAGGGCAAATATCATAAGGAAACCAATTCTAGAAAGAAAGTGAAGGTAAAAGTAAGTTTCAGTTGCTGTAGAGCAAAGTAATTTTTTTTAAAATATTTTTATTTATTTCTAGGAGAGAGAGAGAGAGACAGCGTGAGCAGGGGAGGGTCAGAGAGAGAGGGAGTCACAGACTGAAACGGGCTCCAGGCTCTGAGCTGGCAGTCAGCACAGAGCACAGAGCCCGACGCGGGGCTCCGAACCCACGAACCGCGAGATCATGACCTAAGCGAAAGTCGGACGCTTAACCGACTAAGCCACCCAGGCGCCCCAGAGCAAAATAATTTTATCTTTATATTCCCCTTGCTGCCTAAATGATGCCTTATTATTAGAAGCTGTTCTATAAATGTTGACTGAAGCCATTGTTACATGAATACTTTCAGAAAAAGAAAATAGAATCATGCTTATTAATATTGATGTGTTTTTGTAGCTTCTTAATTATACTCAAAATGTGGAGAAAATACAGGTTAGGATTTCAAAAGAAATTATTATGCAAGATATAGGACTCTGGGATACAGGAAACTTGTTAGGAAAACACGTTTCTAGTCTTCTTTTTCACTTCTGTTTCCTCCAGAATGTGTGGACTGCAGTTTGAAGGCAAGATTCAGAAAGAGTTACAAGATAAGAGGAAAACTCTTTCAGAGAAAAGCAAAAAGCAAAAAAAAAAAAAAAAAAAAAAAGCAGAGGCTATCTCTTTGTTCCTGTTCCTTCCCCGGTGTAGGCGATCAAGGGCAAACAGAAGGCTTCTGCAGAGCCTGACTTCTTGCATAGCACCACCTAGTGGCCCAGGCTGACAAATCATTACTTATATTTATGAGAGCATAAATGCCAACTGAAAAGTCATTTAGATAAATTTCATTTCAAAGAGTACATATTAAGGGTATTAATAATGGCCGTATCTTTGCCCCTTCACCTAAGTTGCCTGATAAGACTGAAGTGTCTGGTAAGGAAGTGCCAGCCCTGTTCACATTTGGTCACTCTCAAACCAATATTTACTATTCCGGCAAAAACAACACAACTATTGCTGTCCAGTAAAGTTTTCCCACCTTCAAAGGCTGTAATACATTAAAACCAAAAAATACAGAATATAGACATTTTAAAATTTAGAAGCTTGATTAATATCCTGACCATCAATGTAGGATGAACAGTCTCTTTAGTTTTGAGGGTAGATATCTTCATAAGGAGATAATGAATCAAATCCCAGCTCTGCCCAAGGGAGGTCTGGAAAGAAAGCTGGAGGGCAGTGTTCTCACGGCTTCCTACTATCTTTGTTTAAAGGAGCGTTTTTCAATGAAAGTTAAGAGCAGGTCTCAACTTCCATTCCAAGTTAAGATGAAGCAAAGGTTGTAGACTGTGGCTTTTTTCTTAGCCAAGCTTTTCATTCCTCTGCATGTTGCTGAAAATCAGACCTGGCAGCCACTCTCTTCTAGCATACAAAGGCCCCAAACTAGACTTGGGTGCCAATGATTTCAAGAGGGATGTGGGAAGAAAGATAAAGAAATTATGAACGATGACAAAGAAGCTTCTCCTCCTTTCATAAAAGCATACTTGCCACTGTTTCCAGACATACCCTCAGAGACATAATGCCCTTGAGAGGAAAGCTTTGAGAAGACCTAGTCTGCTCCCCAGCCAAAGGCAACAGCTCCCAGGTAAATCAAAGGAACTTGACCCAACTGGAACCTATCTGGCAAAAAGCAATGACATTGAAGTTCCATTCTTCGGCCCTCGTTTCCTGCTTCCTGTCACAAGAGCACAAAAACTGATTGTGCAACTCAACAGAAGCCATTAGGTAGAAGCTGACTCTAAGCGGGCAAAGGCCGGGCATGTAAGTCAGTGATGGACCTATTCTAAGTTGGGTAGGAGAGTACCATGAGGCTGGTGAGTTGGACCAGGTGACCTCTTAGGACCCCATGACTAGATGACCTTTGGATTTACCACATTCCCTTCACTTAGGATCATACATGAACAGGAATAATCTTCCCAATAAATCTAGGTAAACTGAGACTACCCCGGAGTGCTTAGCATGAATTTGTGATGACATATGGTTTTATAAATCAAAGAATGAAAATTGTCAGGCAGAGAAATGAGGAATCTAAGAGTTAGTGTTATAAAAAGTGTTTGTCTGTACATGTACGCAGTATATATACACTGGTGCTGTGCAACTAAACTGAAAAAGACACAATCTTCTTGAATTTAGCTGAACAAACCTTTACCCCTGCTTAAAGTGGTAGTGGGGCCCCGGTAGTATCTGGACGCTAACAAGAAAACTCCAGCGGTGCTTGTAGAAGCATCAGGCCCAAGGATGTGGGGGGCTCCAAGTACCTGTTTTGGTCAAAGGAATTGAGAAGAGTTGCTGAAGAAGCTTGTTTTCTGACGTTCTCAGGACTACAACCACATCAGCAGGTAGAGTGTCTCTGTTTTTCTCTAGAACTCCAGAAGCATCATATAATACCTGCAACATAAATAGCAAACAGCAAAGTAGCCAATATCATCTACTGGCGGCAACACTGGCAAGTTGTCTGAGGTCGTTAATCGACCTATATATAGAATTTATCTTGACACAGTCGTGCTTTTAAATCCAATCCACAAGATAAGGAGGGAAAAAATGTAATTTTTGACACTCCAATTTATCTTAACTTCTTGTCCAGGTGCTCTTTGAAAAAAATAGTCATTTCACATAATAATAATGAAAATACCTTGGGTGCTATATCTTTGGTCGCTATATGTAAAGCATCCATCCTAGGAGATAAACACTATTATTATCCCCATTTTACTGGTGGGCAAACAGAGGCTTAGAGAGAAAAATAATATGCTCATGGTCACACATGTCAGAAGTGACAGGCAGGATTCCAAAGCCAGGAAGTTTGGGCTCCAAGCTCATACCCACTGTACTGTCATTGCTTCCCAAGGTACTCACGGCATGTGATGCTCGGGGCTGCTGAGCCATTTTCAGTTCTCAGAACAGAAGGGATCCAGGTCAGAGAATTTTTAAGAACACTCCAGAGAAATAAGCATTGAGTGACATATGAATTCAGAAAAGGACAGGAGCCCAGAAAGAGAAAGACCTCCCCCCACCCGCCTTAAAATCAAGAAAGGAGAAGAGGGAGAAAGGGAAGATGTGTGAATAGGAGGTAAGTATAAAAGGACACAGAGACAGAATGGAAGTGTGAGGAAGAGAACAGGAATGGAGAGAGCAGGCTAGATAAGGTATCTCAGACATGGAGGACGTCAATATACGGGCAGACATCAGTGCTAAGGTGAGTGAAGTATTTAAGGGTAAAAATTGGGTTGCAATTTCTAACAAATATCCAAAATACATACTGTGCACTATGTGGAGAGAAAAACAATCCTCTCTACTTATATGAGAAAAAGCAATCCTTATATTAGAATTGCCTTTCAACCAACCTCCTGTCAGGCAAAATTAATTTCAATACCATGATATGAATATAAAAAATGATTTCAGGGTGCCTGGATGGTTCAGTCAGATGAACATCTGACTCTTGATTTCGGCTTGGGTCATGACCCCTGGGTCATGGGACTGAGCCCTGCGTTGGGCCCAATGCTGAGCATGAAGTCTGCTTAAAATTCTCTCTCTCTTTCTGCCCCTCCTTCCCATTCATTCTCTCTCTCTAAAATAAAATAATAATAAAAAATAAAAGTAAAAATAATTTCAATAAATCTTAAATCAACAAAATAATCCAAAATGTCCTTTGTTGGACTCCTACTCATTTTTTGGACTCAGGGCCTCAGCAGACCCCACCAGAACCAATTAGCCATAATTCCAATGGCTCCTTTGAGAGTAACTCAAGCAGTGACTTGTCAGCTGCAGACTAGAGACTTTCCTGAATTAGTCACTACTCTGCTTCAGGAACTTGAAATGAGACTGAGGTATAAGTTATACAAGGTGGAAATTTCTGTTAATGGTACAAAAGCTTAACATCTGGATGATGAAGTGAATTTATTACCCTTTTTATCTAGACATTTTTAGTTCCCTAAAGACACATAGAGTTAAACTGCTAAGAAACTGAGCCCCACTGTGATATTACCCCTCCTCTGTTACCTACACATTTCAAAATGACTTCAGAATGTGCACATTCACTGCTCAACACTGCAAAAGCTATACCATGTTTTCTCTCTGGAGAGCTGTCACTTCTAGGCCAAACCTTAGGTGAGAGGCAGATGGCAGCTCCGTAGTCACCCCAGCGAGAAATTGCTTCTTTACCAGGGGCGACTTTCTGTGAGCAGCACCACTGAGAAAGTTTAGGAATTACGATCAGGTGTTCAAGAGGAATTAAGAGGAGAAAAGAAACCTGCAAGCAATTTTGTGAACAGCACAGACAGGGTAATATGGACACATACCCCTTGTCAAATTCAGGTTTAGTAACATACACTTGCCTCACCTTTCCAGCATAGTGCAGAATGCCAAAGCACAGCTCCACTCCTTTGGGCCGCCAGAAGTATTTGCACCGCAGATTATCTTCAAATTTATCTGTGTGGATTTTCATGTTTCAAAGTTACGATGAGAATTGTTAGCTCTTTCAAACAAAAAGTCACTCGAGCCAGGAGTGACCCCAAATAAGGGATTTCAGGGCAGCCTGATATTATCATTGTATGTACAACAGTGGAGAAAAATGCCCTGTTGAGATGGGCTTACTTACCTTCAAGTCTTCGTTTAGCTTTGTGTTGTCTTTAGGGTCAGGCGATGCCCTAACATCTCTTTGTTTTGTTCTAAGAACTCCTAGCATGGACACTGATGACACCATAACTCTGACCAATTAGCTTTAGAACCGTAAAGATACCCCACAGAAGAAGGCAAACAATCCTTGTTTAAACTTATCATGGCAACTTGTGATGACTTTATAGGTAAAAGGAAACCACGGAGGGGGATAACTACAACTACTGAAGAGAATCCCACCAATCAATTTCCTATTTGGGGAAAAAGCTTGAAGCTTTCTGTTCCTCCCCCAATAAACAATGTTTGCTATTGTTGTAACTGAGAGCCTACTTTGTGTGAGGATCTGTGCTAAGTACTAAATGGATACAAACATTGGGGCTTTGTTGCTCTAAATATCTCACAATCTAAGTGAAAGACAGGATTATGTGCAACACTGAAGATTCAAGAACCAGATGGACAAGGGCGATGGGAGGGTTAGAATAAAAAGGGCCTTTAATGTCAGGAGCAGGTGTCTTATTGGCAGGCCATAGACAATAAACTAATGAAAAGGTGGCTTTAGAAAAACTAAGTTAAGCTGGAATGTCCAGGGTAGAGAAGGTAAGTATGAGTCTAGAAGCCACGAGACCAGATGGGTCTTCTATACAAACTTGGACTAGAGGTGCATGGGATCCAGGCAAAGATATGAGAGAAGGGTATGAAAAGGAGGGAAAGCAAGTATTGGTTACAGGAAAGGGACAAGAGGGTATAAAAATAATATTGGCAGCAATAGAAGTGTGAGGAGGGCTTGGTGATGGGTTTGCTTTAAGACACAAATCTATCAGGACATTTGCTGACTATTTTAATTCATTAAAACTAGAGTCTATACTTGAATAGCCTACCAGGTGACCAAAATACTCAGCCATGCTCATTTGATGGCATGAACCAAGTTCTCTTCTGAGCGTATTATGCCTTTCACAAGAGATACCTACCAACCAAGGTCTGATCAGTTGCTTGGGGAAATTGACTTTCCTCATCCAAAAGTGCGAGCAGTCCCAGGGGTTTCTGGAGGAACATGTCTAAGAGCGGGCGATTGTCCTCATACACCACGGGTGTAGCATCAATGCCTTCATTCTGATATTCTACCTGGAGGGAAATGGATTGTGAATCTCTCCAGCCCGAAAGTGGTCTGGGTAGCACCAGGCTGCTCTGGCATGCACTTCCCGTGTCTGGCAACACTGACTGTATGTGGAAAACAGGCTGTGTTTTATGTGCATAGTAAAGGCCTCTTCTGCATAAACCACTGTAAAACTTTGGGTTTAAGTCTGACCTGCAGGCGGCTAAATTCAGCAAAAGAAGGGACAGCGCTGTTTCCCAAATACCAACTTGGTAACTCATAATTTAGAAACTGACATGAAATGGAAGGGAAATTGAAAAAACACTATTTTGGTTTAACCCAGGAAGGGTTAACTAGTTTGGTTTAGTTAGGGCTTAACTAGTTTGTTTTAACTCTTATGGTTTAAACCAGGAAGAAAGCAGACATCTCTCTTCTTCTACAAAGGATTCTGCAAGGGAATCATCTCAGACTGGAAAAGGAGAAAATTCCAGATTTCCCAGAGAAATAAATGCAAGGAGCCTTGACTGAAAAGGAGGTGGAATTTCACACAGAGTGGGAGGGGAGAGGAGGGTGAACCAGATTTATCCAGGTCCACTGATAAAACCAATACTTCATGTTTATCTAATCACAGTACAATGTGTCTGTGTCTGTGTGTGTGTGCGCGCACGCGCACACACGCATGCACTGGGCGGGGGGGCATTCACTCCAACATTAAAACAAAGGGCTTAGTCAGTACGTTTCATTGTTGCCTTACATCATACAAGATAGAGTCTTGGGGCTGGGGTAGAAATGGGAGTGGAGGGGAAGGTCCCCTAGCCTTTGGGCACATGAGCTTCACAGCCAGTTTGATTTCCCATTAAACTCATAGTGGAAAGGTTTCCATTGGGAGAAAATCAAGAACATATCTTACTCCTCCCTAGAGACATTCCACTCCCATCCCTCCCAAAACCCACCCCCCCCCACCCCCCGCCTGGCCCCCAAGCAGTTACTGTGGGATCCGGTGTGCAGGAGACGGGGGTTGGGGATGGCCCCTTTGGGAGTTAAGAACAATAAGAACCTATGCCCTGAATTCGACATCATCCTGTGTCATTTTGGACACAATCATAGATGCTTTTAGTTAAATAAGGTAGAAGAGAATGTAGCATTTTGGACAATGTGCATGAAACAGTTTGGAAGCAACATTTAAATAACTGGTTTGTCACCAGCTTCACTCAAGTGAGGAAATGTAACTTTCCACAGAAATCAAGACTTTTTTCCTCAGGCTAAATTTAGACACTTTATTTTGACAGGACTGCTTCACCAGTGGTTTCTCCTTAGCAGCTTTTATCTATTAGCCTAACAGGGTTTCCACTTCAAATTGTGGGCAGCTTGGAGACACCTTCCCCACCAGGTTTAGCTACTTCAGAGTTCACTATTACCTGCTCAAGAGCAAAAACGTGCTGGTTGAAATAGTACTGGATTTGCTCATTGGCAATGTTTATGCAGAGTTGCTCAAATGAATTTCTCTGAAAGTTCTCGAATCCAAAAATATCTAAGATCCCCACATTCATACCATTATCTGCGCTACTGCATGGAAGAGAAGAAAAAATTTCGTTAGTGGAAGAAACACTCATCTCAGGATGATATGCTAAATATATGTGCCCATGTGTTTACCAACATATATACCCACTGCTGGAAAGCAACATTCAGCCACCTCTAAGGAAGAAACAGTTTGTGTTTTAAACTACTCATTCCTTCAGTTTTTCAATAGTATTTCCAACATTTTTTCAGCAATAGAATCCTTTAAAATCTTACTAAGAAGCTCCATATTGAGAGAGATTAAAGAGGAACCACTCTGTTTCAAGGGGCTAGAACTGCTGCCCATTCATTGTTTCACCTTCCCACTCAGAAGGCTTAGTTGGAAGAATACTCTTTGGAATGTGATGTCAGTTCTTCCACAATATAGAAACCATCAATGCTTAGAAGGAAACAGTAGTAACAGCAGCAATAGGAGTGGAATAGTAATGTAAGATATGGTGCTTTAAAACTGACATGAAACTCATTCTAAAAACAACACTATGAGGAGGATGTTATTATCCACATTTTACAGATGAGAAAACGATGACTTAGAATATGGGATCGAGCCCACCTCCCAGACAAGCCTATTCTCTTAAACACTACACTATAACAGCTCTGTCAGTCATGTGCCTCTTCCATGCTCCTGGAAACCATTCTCCTTTTAAAGGTGAAGATTTGAGAGCTTCACTAAAGAAAACTCAAGAGGGGACCAAACACTTTCTCTTGCAAATCTAGGAGACACTGGGGTCAATGACAGCTCTCCCAAGGGCTCTACTTCCGGAGGGAACTTGCCATATGTTTTTGTCTGGCTGCAGGAGTGTATTGATGCGATTTACAATCCAACTGAAGAGCCTCCCATACAGAGCTTTGGACATGGCATCTCGGACATCCGCAGCCCTGTCGACAGTGTTGGCACGGATGATGGTCTCACCCCGGGTGACCACACAGTGTGAGGTAAGGGCCTCTTGGAGTTCTTCGGGGCTGATGCAGAGAACAGAGGCAGCTGGAATAAAGGGTAAGGATGACATCAGAGAATGTAGTCATCCATCCATTCAGCCAGCATTTAAACATCCACTATGTGCCAGGCTCTCTCTAGGTACTTCATATGCAAAGGTAAACGAGCCAGGTCCCTAACACCAAGAAGCATCCAGATGAACACAGTAACAGAACATCCACACTGTTCTGAAAGCTCGTCCCAGGTATTTGATGAAAAAAAGTGAGAGGAGATGGTCTTTGGTCAAAGAGCTGGGCACTATATTCTCAAGAGTCACAAAGCACATTAGTTTATTAAAGGCAGTAAAAGATGCTGTTTAACACAAATGGTGTTTATTTAAACCAGTTTTTTTTCTAACTCAGGATTTGGTTTCCTTGTGCCACCATTATCACCTATAGAACTTTAAAAATAAATAGTGCCTGACTTCTCCCCTGGAGATGCTGATTCAGTGGATTTGGAGAGAGATCCAGCTCTTGTATTTTTTTCAAAAACTTGTAGATGGTTTTCAAAAGTAGCCAGTGTTTACACCACTGCCCAAAGTTACCTGCCACAGAATTCT
Source organism: Proteles cristata cristata (assembly GCA_017311185.1). NCBI lineage: Eukaryota > Metazoa > Chordata > Mammalia > Carnivora > Hyaenidae > Proteles > Proteles cristata. Next base: position 40,212 of record JAESUZ010004508.1, read on the forward strand.
TTTCTGCAGAGAATTTATTTGAAGCTTATGAAAATAATACTGATGTTATACAAGACATCCTTTGGGAAACCTTGGTTAGTAAAAATACCCAAAGTCAGTACAAGGACCAGCAACAGCTACTCTATATTTTACAGCTTCTTGAGAAACTACCAAAGTGAAAGAAACATGTATTTTGGCTACATAGTGCACAGACATCAAACAATTACCATTTTCCAAAGCTTCAGCATTGGGCACCTCACTTTTATCAGTTTGATGTTGAGAGGAAATAGCTGCAAACTCAATGTTTCCAATATTCAAAATCCCAGCCAAAATTCTGTGCACTGAGTGTACCTCCTGAAAAGGACAGCAAGAACCATGTTTGGTCACTGCCAATCAAATTAACAAGCCACTAGCACTGCTAGTTGTCCACTGAAGTCCAACACACACACACACACACACACACCCCTTTCCTGGGCACACAAATAAATTTCCAAACCTCCCTTGCAGTTAGACAGTAGAACTAAATTCTCGGCAAAGGAGCAAGTGGAATGAAGTGGGCAATTCTGAAACCAGCCTTACCGAGGCGAGCGTGCCTCCTCCATGCTTTCTTTCCCATTATTGCTGGCTGGAATTCCCAACAACCCACCCACAACTATGCAGTTGACTAGGATTCCTAGACTAAGGACTGCATGGAACAAAGTTGTTCTGAAACATGAACCTCTTACCATGAAATGCTTCTGTAAGAGAGACTGGATCTTCTCTGTTCTTTATGCCACTTTGAGCCATTTACCCTAACTAATCCCAACTCCCAAATTCAGGTATGTTCTTTCTTCAAAACAAGAGAGATATTTACTTAACCTCTTCTGAATATAGCTTTTATGAAACAGTTATCAGGGCATTCATTAATAGTTCATTGAACATTCTTAAGTTAAATAATGGAGTATATAATTATGAATGAGGTCAGGAAATATTCTGACTCACTAGAAATTATTTGTGATACTGTGATATAATAAAAACATAGATTTGGTCTTCATACAAATCTCTGGCATAAGAGTTTATGCAACCCTTGGAATTATGAGTGGTAGGTATTAAAGGAATATCCTCTGTCATTCAGAGTAAGCCCCTCAAATGTAATTGAGTTCATGCCAGTGAGGTGACTCTTGGGGAATGGGGGCTGGCTGCTAGAGGGACCACACATTAAAGGGTTGGAATTTTTAGCTATACCCTGGACTTCCAAGGAGGGGAGAATCCTGGAGATTGAGTTAATCACCAACTGACAATAATTTAATCATTCATGCCTCTGTGATGGAGACTCCATTAAAACCCCTAACTGATGAGGTTCAGAATACTTCCAGGTTGTTGAACACATGAAGGTGGTGAAAGGAGGGAGGGACCCCCTTTCCCAAAACCTTGCCCTATGTACCTCCTCTTCCACTTGGCTTAAGTTTGGTCCTTTATAATAAACCAGTAATAGCAAGTAAACAGTTTTCCCAAGTTTTTTGAGTCTTTCTATCCAATTAATCAAGTTTGGGATCTTGGGACCCTAAACCTCCCATTTCATAGCCATTTGGTCATTAGGAGAACCTCTACTGAACAAGCAGGACTTGCCATTAGTGTCTGAAGTGGGGGCAGTCTTAGGGAACTGAATCCCTCACTTGTGTGATCAGATATTAACTCTAGGTAGACAGTATCAGAAGCTAATTGAATTACAGGAGAATTGGTTGGTGTGTGTGGAGGGGAAACTCCACACATTTGGTGTCAGAAGTGTTGTGAGTGAAGATAATTTAGATTATCTAAGTCTTATTTTTATATTAAAAGTTAAATGCATAAGTGGCATTAGCGGTAAAATATAAATTATATTTATTTATTTAGCCATATTCATTTCTTATAGGTGAGATATATGGATAGCCAGGAAATTTCTGTATCTTATGCTTATAGAGAAAAGTACTTCCACAAAAATACTCAGGTGAGGAACTTGATTTAGTACTATACATAGCAGCAAATTAATAGGAACTGTCATTAGACCATTGATACAGCATTGCTCCCAAGTTGAGCCTTCCTGTGAACATTCCTCAGTAAAGCCAACAGCTGAACATAGGCTGTAATAGTGACATCTGCTGGATACCTGATAATGCTACAAAGATAAATGAGGATTTTAAACCAGGCTTCTACGATAGATAAATACTGTTCTTCAAACTTCTAAATCAAAAGCAAGATGTCCTGTTTATGATGTCAAGAATCACTGTTTTAATCACACGACTTAAGACTGGCTGGCTAAGGAGAACACCTGCCAGATGCGTTTTCTGGGACTAGCGTGGTTTTAACACGACAGCACCTCATTACCTTGATCAATACAATGTGAAGCGCATGGAATGCAATAAGCAAGCAACTTCCCAGAGGGTAAACAGAGACTCTAAAACAATGAGTTTGATGTATCTATTATTTCTATACCCAGTTATCTCAAAAAGTTATCTAAACTCTCAATACTCTGAGGAAAAAAATGTGTTTCCTCTAATTAAAACACACACATGTTGGGTGCCTGGGTGGCTCAGTTGGTTAAGCGTCCGACCTCAGCTGGGTGATAATCTCATGGTTCATGAGTTCGAGCCCCGTGTCAGGCTCTATGCTGACAGCTCAGAGCCTGAAGCCTGCCTCAGATTCTGTGTCTCCTCTCTCTCTGCCCCTTTCCCACTCATGCTCTGTTTCTCTCTCTCAAAAAAAAAAAAAAAAAAAAGAATAAACATTAAAAAAATTTTTAATAAAAAGTAAAACACACACATGCAACATAAATGACCATACAAGGCATGAAACCTCCCAAAATAGGGCTTCCAAGCATTTCACCACTGGCGTGGATCATCCCCAAAGGAAATGGTAGTTCTCATCTGGTTGTTTCTCTGGCAATGTTCTCTTCCGCACAATACCCAGATATTTCCTCTTTTAAAAAGAAAACTACCATGACCTTCAGTGAAAGCTTTGGGGTTCAAACACTATGAATGATTAACCTAATGGTGGGTTGGGTCTCCTTCCTTGCTTCAGAGAGGGCAACATGAGAAGGGTATCCAATGTTGACCTTATTATGGAGGAATCAGCCTTAGAGTGCTCTTTATGCTATAATTACAGGCTATTCCACTTGATTCCTTCAGTCTTCCCCTTCGTTACTTCTGCCTTTCTGGACTAGGAACCTACATCCACCCTTATGGTCAAGTCAAAACATCATCCATATATAGTCATGTTAGAGGACAATCAGTAGTGTGTTCATCTGTGGGATTACACTTCCCTTCCCAGTATTTTTTTTTAATGCTTACTTATTTGAGAGATAGCACATCCATGAATGCAAATGAGGGAGGGCAGAGAGGGAGAGAGAATCCCAAGCAGGGTTGATGCTGTCAGTGCAGAGCCTGATGTGGGGCTCAATCTCATGAACTGTGAGATCATGACCTAATCAGAAATCAAGACTCAGATGCTCAACTGACTGAGCCCCCTAGGCATGCCCCAACCCTAGAACTTCTTAATCAAGTCTCTTCTTTTCTCCTCACAGCTAGTCTGAGAAAGACTGTCACCTTCCTCACTTTGCTCATTTTCTCTTGCCTCATCTCCAGGTAGGCACCCTTTCCTGGTATCCCTGACTTTGCTACAGAATCTTGTTATGATGCTCTATTTTTTATTTCTTGTATTTCCAACTTTCTATATGATAACACAGAATAACCTCACTCAGGACAGGAAATACTATCAAGATGACTAACAACTCCTCCAGCTGGTTTTCCAAGACACTGTTGAGAAGTATGAATTCACTTTTACCACCAATCTGCACAAGTGGGGGAAAAAGAGCCTTTTTCCATCAACATCCTATGAAGGATGTCTTTGCTGCTTCTTTCTCTTTCTCAGAAGATACTTCTTTCACTGATGTAGGTATTCTCTTAATAAAGTTGAGGCTAAGCCAAAAATTGAGAAGGATCTTGGTTTTCCATTAGCCTGGAGCTGCTTTCCATTTAGCCTGGAGTTTTTCCTGGCCTGGTTCACAGGCATCTTGTGGTAGTTGTTTCTCTGTTGCTCTCCTAGGAATCTACTTGCCCTCTCAGTATCTCTTTATCTTGTTTTCTTTTTAGAAGGCTCTAGTTTTTTTACCAGCTGCTCTAAGTACCACATTAGGCCCCATTAAAGGGTCTTCCCCCTTATGGGCTCTATTCCAACACCTTTTTCAGTTTTCCTTTCAGAGGTCACAAGATTTGTATCTTGAAAGCCAATGATTGGTTTAAAAACATTTAGGGGCAGGGGGGTGTATATCAATCATACATCAATAAAGTAGTTTAAAAAAAATGCTAAGACCCACTGTCTATCACTTGAACACTGAAAGTCCTCAAGATCCCCCATTGACATTTTAACACAACTTTTCAGTCTCTCTTCAGCAATACTCTCCCAAATTCATAATCTATCTTGAAGAAAGGGAAAAGAATTTGCCCTAATCTCAAAGCCTTCTCCCTAACCTCTTCATCAAGGGATCTGCAGTAAATATCCAATCTTGATCATCACACAGATAATCTGCCTAAAATCTTTTCATATAATACTAAATATAAACATACTTAAAACTCAATTTATTTAATACGCTATGATTATTCATATACCAGCAAGACAAGAATAATATTAAACAAAAACAATAAGGTTTGGTTCCAAAAAGGCATGGGTCTTCATAATAGGATTTTAGGCATAATCCAACCCAACCACCAACTCCCAACCCCCCTGCCCACTCCTGGGCAAGGAACCGTCAGTGTTCATGGAAGACTCCTTCTACCAGGGAAGTTTCTTTACAATAAACTTGGGGTCAAGTGTCCTTTCTCATTCTTTTGGCTGGTGTCCCAGAATTAAAATTCATGTACTTGAGTCTGCGCTAAGGTTTGCTACTCATAGTTTTGCTATGGGAGTTTGCAAGAATCTGAAGAATACTCTGAAGATTCATGCAGGGTACTTAATGACAGCATAAGAAAAGAGGGTGACTATAATTTTGATCACATTGACCAGTTTAAGCTCTGTCTAGAAATGTCCCTCTGTCAAGAAATAAACTTAAGAAAAAGTTCTGATAGATCAGCTATTTGACATCTGCTCCCTGACTACATTCACCTGAATCTTTCTGAATTTAGTCAAACTACTTTGAATTTATAAAGTAAACTTAGTGAATTCAGCAAAAACAGGTTGTCTATAGAGATACAAAGATATAACCAAAGAATGTAAGATCAGAGAGATCAGAGCCAGCCTCTTCCTTCCATTTCCAAGGTTGCTGACGTAAGTTGGTTTATTTACAATGAGTATGAGACATGGTGAAAATATATACATATCATTACATTCTGGTTATTCATTTTATAGTCCAGATCAGGCAGAAATTAATTATGTTTACCACTTTTTACATTTCCTTTCATATTTATTCATGAATTCATTCAGTTCTACTTTATTTTTTTTCACTAAGGGTTAGGGATGGCTTACTTCAAAGACACATACTTAGCATATTTAATTTGTTTTGTTTTTATTTTGTTATCTTAAAATAGCATTTGTTTATAATTTGCAATACATTTCTATTATTAGAACAGAACCATTATATACATTCTTCTAGAGCTAGCACCAATCTCTTCACAATATTCTACACCCATCTTTATACTCATTGAAAGCAAAATATTATTAACCTTATGGCTAACTTCTCTATTGACCCTGTACCCTTTTCAGGTAGTATGCCCCTGAACACTTTGGCATGACCCCAGTGACTTTAAATCGCTCTACTGCCATCTCTACCACGCTTGGACTCTTCTGGTGATGCATCTTGATAACAATCAGCTCCATAAATTAATAACCATAAAGGTCCTTTAATAAGGCTGGAATCTGTTTAATTGCTCTCCTCTAAGGAGCCAAGGGAGATATAGTTCTGTTTTTATCTGACCTTTGGGATTTTCCACTGTCTGTCAGTCTAAAGTCAGTGGGAGGCAGACAGAGAAAATTACAGCTGGCTAGAAAAAAGAAAGGTATTATTATGACTAAAATCAGCCTTGCTGGGGAGGGAAGGGATGGCCAAACTCATTAGATTACAGAAGCAATCCTTTACCCAGAGTGGCTGTCCCAGGGTAACTGGAGTGTCTTGTAATCTAATCCCTTAAGATTTAACACTCTCGCCTACCTCCTAATCATTCACCTCCTTTCTTGGGAAAGCAAAAGAATCTGTGTATTTTGCCAAATTGATGGCATGAAGCCCAGAAACTATGACATAAATGTATCACAGAATAATATTTGAACCTAGGGTTATAAATATCTTCTGTCATCCCTGGCATATATTTAATAGAGACAGCCTGTATCTCGTAAGATAAGAGTAGTACAGTACTTAAAACTAGAGGTAATAATGTGCAACTGGGTACCATGGAGAAGGAAGTGACTGCAAGAAAGTTGAAAAGGTTTAAATTAATTTGTTTTGGTGCACAAGGAGATACTTGCATAAATATATTTCTGTGACTGAGTGTAACCTACATATTCCTATACTCATATTACACAATCCCCTTTATTGGCTGGAACAACCCCAACTCAGAAAAGGGCAGTATTGTTTTGGTGTTTGTTATCACAGCTGTAGTGAATTGATGACAACGGTAACAATTTGCAGGCATGTGGCACTTACAACAGTACTTGTACTCTAATGCTCACCTGTGCATCTTGTTAAAATGCAGATCCTGGTTCACCTGTTCATAGATGCACCTGAGAGTCTGCATTTCTAACAAGCTCCCAGGTGATGACAATATTTCTGGTCCTCAGACCATACTGTGAGCAGCAAGACCTTATACGTGACCAGACAGCATTTGAAAAGAAAGTATGCTGGCCCAGCTTAGAACATTCACATCTTCAGTCACATTGATCCAAGAATATTAACCCTTGAGATTCTTTTTCTTTTGGCAATCACCTACCTTGTCAGTGAACCCTATAATCCTGAAGCAATGCTGAACTGCTTCAAACTGTCTTCTGTAAGACTCCTTAGAAGTGATGTCGTGTATCACCCTTCCAGTTTCATCAGCTATGTACCTAAATGGAGTATGACCAAATACAGTGAGCATTGACTTGGCAAAATGGTATCCCAAATACCAGGGCATCACTGGGCTCCTTCTTCACAAGGGCATTTCCCTTTCAGTCCAACATTGCAGTGGAATAATGGTGCATGTGGCTAAGTAAAATGGCTGTAGTTAAGTTTTTGAACTTTATAGAAAATGCAAAAGGTGAAGGGCTGCAGTTAAGTTTTTGAGCTTTCTGGAAAATGAAAATGGTGCCATCTCATCTTGGGTGTTTCAGTTTAAGAGACTATCAGTGTCCAGTTAGGAAAAACAGTTCCATTGATTTCCAAGTTTTCTCAATTGCTAGTTACACATTCATTAAAAATCAACAACTAAAACCCCTGACACTTACCTAGGAGGCTTTTCCTTAGGAAGTCTGAACTCAGAAAGTTTCTTCTGGTGATAAAGACCAGCATAAATATAGTAAAATATGTGAAAATTTTTCTCTCCCCTGGAAAAAAAAGTGGGGAGGGGATATTAACAACATATTCTGGGACTTCCCCACTTCAAGTAATTTATACCATCTCCTTTCTGTGAAAAATACTATCCTGTAGCAAATTTGCATTTTCAGGCAATTAAATACGCCTCATCCCAATTATAGAATACTAACAGTTATAAGATTAGTATAGTGATTGTCAAAGCGTCATTTATTAAACACATTCATGTTTACACACAAGGAGGATTTAGAGAATGGAACATTTATACATCACGGCTCAGGTTATACATGTTTAGAGATCTTTCTAGTACAGCCCAAATGACTATGCGTCTGTGCCACATGCCTTCCATTAGTAACCCATGTTGCTTCAGAAACAGTGGTAACAGCTAGGAGAGATCAGCCAATCGCCCTATTTTACTGGAGCCCCAGACAGGAAGTAGCACTCAGTCCTACGGCAAGGTAGGGAGCAAAACTGGGTCCCAGACTGAGGTCTCTACTCTTTCAAACCTGTGTTCTTTCAAATGCAATTCAAAGCAGCACGCACCAGTTTCCTGCCACTGCAGAGCCCAAAGTGGGGCTCAAACCTACCAACCATGAGACCATGACCTAAGCCAAAATCAAGAGTCAGATGCTTCATCAATTGAGCCAACCAGGTGCCCTCAAATTTCTTTCAACTGGTCCTTCAACTTAGTTTGAAAAGCTCTGCTCTGGATCCCTTTCTTTCCTCTGGAGGGGGCTGCCTCTTCTGTTGATATTCCATGATTTGGCAAATCCTCATTTTGGCCAATTTAGCTCTGAGGAAAGACATCTTCTTTCTACTCCTTGTTCCCATCTGTGACATGGGCCCCACTCTTTTCTTCATTTCTTCTGGGTATCCTGGTCTTTCTTTGGTCATTACCCTATCAAAGCTCCTCTGGTATATTCTCATTCCTGCCTTGTACTCCAGATGCCTCTGCTCACCATTTCTCACTCATTTGTTCCCTGAGCTAACAAATTTACCAAGTATTAGTTATGGCAAGCACTCTACTGGGTGCCAGGGATATAGGACTAAGATGATTCATGCCCTCTGGAGCCTCCCTTCTGGTCATAGAGTGAAATAAAACAAGGAAACTTGTGATGAGGGCTTCGAAACAAACAAAAGGCTGAGATGAAGAATAATATTGGGGGATAAAGGCTGCTTGTGTTAAGTCAAGGGAAGGACTCTCTAAAGAAATACCACTGAGGCCAAACACTGAAACATGAGAAGGGACTGGAAGGAGCTACAGAAAGAAGGGGGGAAAGTAATCCAAAGATGGGGAGCAACATATACACAAGGGCTCTGAGCCTGATACCCACATAGAATCAAAAATATGCTAGTGAGAAGGGGTTAGGCAGGTAGGCAGGGCCAGTGTTAGGCCATAATGAGGACTTTGTTGACTAAGCAATTAGAATTCTTTGAAGCGTATTAATCTGGAGCCAAGGTGCACTCTAAGTATATGACACGAGTAGATCTGTGTTGAAAAAAGTATACTCTAGCTGCAGGATGAAGACTAGACTGTAAGAAGCATGCAGGGAGACCAGTTAGGAGGGGCAGGTGAGAGAGCAAGTGACCTGGATCGGCAGCAATGATAGTGCCAATGGAGAACAAGAGTAAGCTTTAAGATGTATTTAGAGGAACAACTAAAAGAACATCCTGAGAGAATGAATGAGAGCAGTGTGAGAAAAGGATCTGGAGTCTGTCTCCCAGGTATCTAACTTGAGCATCTCTGATGATGGCACCATTCATGGAGACGGTAAAGCCCTTTTAGGACTTTATGAATCAGTCGGCCTGGTACAAATATCACTTATTCTTTAAATTTGATAAATGCACAGACTTCAGCTGACCCATCTTGATCTTAACTTCTTACATTTTCTTGTGGGTTTTTTTTTTTTTTTTTTGGCAGATACCTCTAGTTCTCAATTCCTCTGAACATTGCCTACCAACATCCATCCCTAGAATGAATTCAATTTAATTTTCATCCTTGTATCCATCAGCATTGGCTAGGTTTTGCTGCAATAACAAACATTCCAAAGATCTCAGTGGCTTAACTCAACAAAGGGTTACTTCTTGCTCAGAGCACATGTCCATTGAGCACCAGCAAAGGGAAGGGGGTGTGCTCATCATAGTCACTCATGGGCCCAGGCTGATGCAGTAGCCACCATCTTGTACTCTGCCAGAAAGTCTTGTCATTACACGTTCATTTGCCACAGCTGATCATATGACCACATCCAACCACAGGGTATGTAAAAGGGAAATCCTACTCTGTGCTCAGAAGGGAACATTTCAGAAATGTTAGGTGAACAGGATTTGCATGAGCACCATTTTCTCCTCCTTCAATATCTTCAGTGTATTTTACCTCATCCCTGCTATCATACTGAATAAATGTAATAATAATATTATGGTATATTAGGTACCTATTATGTTTCAGATTCTGTATTTGGTATAAATCACATTATCTCATTTCATTCTCATATAATAGCCCTGTATGGACGACATTCTTATGCTCTTTTTGCATATAAAGAAAATAAAATGTGAGTATATTTACATTAGGTGACATATACAATAAGTGACATAGCTATGATCGGAATCCTCTTCACATTATCTTCCTAAAAGACCATTTTACATTTGAACATAGAAAACTGTGTTTTCCATTCTGTCAAATGCAGCTCCATAAACTTAAAAATCACCCTAATTTGGGGAGAAAGAAGCAAGTGACCTCATAAAAATTAATCAAGAAGCCATAGGGAACCTGAAATAACTCTCACTCTATCTTTTTGTTCATTTGTTTAATTTGCATGCCAGTCCCTATTTTGCGAAGAACGTGTGACAGGAGAGGATGCTTGAAACCTTACCCTAGAACAAGTCCTGTAGATTCTTCTTGCATCATCTCTCTCAGATTCATCCACTTCTCCCCACCTCTCTCCACTGCTACTATCTTAGTCCAGGCCTTCAGTCTATCTCACATGGATCCGGCATCAAACAGCCTCCTAATGATCTCAACACAATCCCTCTTGCATCTCCTCCAATCCATTTTCCCCACTGAAGCCAGAGGGTTCATTTCAAAATGCACCTTGGGTTTTGTGACTCCTCTGCTTGAAAACATTAAATGGCTTCCTATCGCCTTTAGAATAAGGTTTGAAATCCCCAACATGGTTCCAAAGCCCTGCATGATCTGATCTCAGGCTCCTGTTTGCCTGTCTCTCCCTTGTTGGGAGGAACACCATCTTGCTGGCCAACTGAGCCATCCTCAGGTCTCAGGTTGACTGTCTCACACACAGGGAGCTCATGTCTTCCTGGACTAGGTCATGTGTCCTTCCTTCTCGTTTTACCTTCAAAGCACTTTGTTTCCTGGGATTTATCATAAGGGTTCTGCATTTAACTTTATTTATTTGTTTAATGCCTGTGGTCCTCCCTCCCTTCCCTGCACCAATCCCCCATCCAGTCCGAGCTCCATGAATACTGCAACCTTGTCTATTTTGCTTACTCTTGCAACTCCAGCAGGGAGCTCAACACTAGCATACAACAAGCATTCAGTAATTATGGAATAATGCATGAATGGACCACGCTCCTGAGGGAATCTGGTGTCCTGCAATAATAATATGAAGCATGGCTAGCCCTCTAATAACATGTACTATACAAGACACTCTTTAGAGTAATTTTATATAAATTAACTCATTCATCCTCACAGCAAACCCATGAGGTAGGCAATGCAAGCAACTCCATTTCACAGGTAAGGCACAGAGAGGTTAAGTGACATAACCAAGAACAGTCAATGTCAGAGTCAGCATTTGAATCCAGAGAGGTCCATATTATTGATCACTATTGCTGGACTGCTCTTCTTGAAACAAAATATTATTCTCCCTACTCAATCTAGAGGGAAAAAAATTAGTAGGTGGAATATTATCAGTGCTTTTTTTAATAGACAAATTCAATTTTTTTTAAATGTTTTATTTATTTCTAGGAGAGAGAGAGAGAGACAGCGTGAGCAGGGGAGGGTCAGAGAGAGAGAGAGTCACAGACTGAAACAGGCTCCAGGCTCTGAGCTGGCTGTCAGCACAGAGCCCGACGCGGGGCTCGAACCCACGAACCGTGAGATCATGACCCAAGCGAAAGTCGGACGCTTAACCGACTAAGCCACCCAGGCGCCCCTAGACAAATTCAATTTTAAGGTACCCAATGATTTTTAAAAATATTCACAATGTTGCTAAATTTTACCTCATACCAACTCAGAAGAAAAGGGTATCCTGATCCCAACATACTCCCACCCCAACCCTTTGTACTCAGCCTGCAAGTATCTCTTAGGCTAGAAATTACCACTTATCCTTTGCTTAAATAATTTCTTGTTCTTGGGCCACCTGGGGGTAGAGGGGTCCTGAATGCTAAGAACAAAGGTGAAACAGAACCATTAAGATTGTCAAAGCCTCTCGGTCTATCCTGCAGAGTAAAAACAGAGTGACGAAATAGTGCACCTACACTGCCTGTTTTATAACTCGGGATTTTTCAAGAAGATACTCGGAGATTCTTGCCCCCATCACAGCTCCGGTTGGTGTAAACATCATTTCCAGGTATTTTCCAAAACGGCTGGAATTGTCATTGATGGCAGTGCATGCATTTCCAAAGGCTTCCACCAGGGAGTTGACTTGCAGGATTTTCTCTCTCAGGGTCTGATTATTGGCCTGTGCCAAACAGACAACAGTCAAGAGGCACTTCCGGAACTGTTACTTTAGCAAAGCTGCCAAGCACCCCCTCTCTACCCCCAAAATTCACATTATCTTTTCGGGAAGAGCTTCACTTGGAAAAATTAGCATCAACCACCAGCACCATCTTCTCAGATGAGCAACTGAGGTTATCAATTTTTATTGGTAACCAGCCACACTTCACTTAAAATCCTTGACAGATAAAATGTCTAAACAGTTTAGAAAGAATTTTAAATAGAGAGATCCCATAACTTTTCTCAGTCATCCATTATAATATTTAATAAACCTAATCTGTAAAAGATTCCTTAAATTCTTAGTCTTATAATACACAAATTCTTAATCTATGTACCTGCTAGTCCATTTTTTTTTTTACAAATAGTTTATTGTCAAATTAGTTTCCACATAACACCCAGTGCTCATCCCCACAAGTGTCCTCCTCCATGCCCACCCCTCCTCCCCCCCACATCCATCAGTCCTCAGTTTTTGTCAGCATTCAAGAGTCTCTCATGGTTTGCCTCTCTCCCTTTCCCCCACCATTTCCACCCTTCTTCTCCCCCTTGTTCCTCTGTTAAGTTCCTCCTAATCCTCCTATACGTGCAAACATATGATATTTGTCCTTCTCTGCCTGACTTATTTCGCTCAGCATAACACCCTCAAGGTCCATCCATGTGGCTACGCATGGCCAGATGTCATTGTTTCTCATTGCCATGTAGTATTCCATGGTATAGATAAACCACATCTTCTTGATCCATTCATCTGTTGATGGACACTTAGGCTCTTTCCATGTTCTAGCCATTGTGGAGAGTGCTGCTATGAACATTGGGGTACATGTGCTCCTATGCATCAACATTTCTGTATCCCTTGGGTAAATTCCTAGCAGTGCTATTGCTGGGTCATAGGGGAGTTCTACTGTTAGTTTCCTGAGGAACCTCCACACTGTTTTCCAGAGGAGCTGCACCAGTTTACATTCCCACGAACAGTGTAGGAGGGTGCCCATTTCACCACATCCTCGCCAGCATCTAGAGTTCTCTGATTTGCTCATTTTAGCCACTTTGCCTGCTAGTCCATTTTTTAAGTCATTCTTTCAATGTCCATTTCACCAAGCTAAAAATTTCCATTTCCTTCAATTTTCGCTCATAGATTTCTATTTTCCAATCCTTTAATCAAAGCCTTGGTGGCTCTCCCTGATCCTGTTCCTAGTGTTTAACCACTTTTACTACTTAATGGCTAAATGTTTCTATTACACTGAAAACATTAAAAATTAATTGCTGATAATCTAGTAAATTCGTGCTGACATTATTTTCCTCACTACGTGAAAGAAGGATGGCATGCTGACATCTTAAGAGGCCTAGCTATCAGGAGGTAAACATAATAAAGACGGAAGGTTTTTATGTAATCCCTAATAAAAGCCAGTATTTTCATAATTTATAAAATATGCAGTTACTCTGTAAGGATTCTAGCCACAATACATAAAGCAGGTAGTCAATACCTTTCCCAAGAAAGTCAAATGCTGAACAATCAGGTGTGCACTTTCCGTCTTCCCAGAGCCACTTTCTCCACTGATGACAATGCACTGACACAGAAGATGAAATAAGAGTGAAGAGTCATAGCACAGGCAACAACCTGTATGTTCAGTGAGGGTCTTCATACAGCATCTCCCACTGTACACCTTAATTTTTCACTGAATGATAGATCTTAGGAATCTTTCCATTTCTGTACATTGGGAGCTTCTTTGACTTTTTCACAGCTGCTTGTTGTTCTATTGTACAGATGTAGCAAAATCTATTTTAACCAGTCTCATACTGATGGACGCTCCTTATGTTACTACAAGCAATACTGCATCGGATAACCCAACCCTATGGAGGGCATTATATCTATGTGCAAGTTTTTCTGTAGAATACATTCCCAGAAATGAGTTGTTGGACAAAAAGATAAAATGCATGTGTCGAGCTGCCTGGATGGCTCTGTTGGTTAAGTGTCCGACTTCGGCTCAGGTCATGATCTCATGGTTCGTGGGTTTGAGCCCCACATCTGGCTCTGTGCTGACAGCTCAGAGCCTGGAGCCTGATTCAGATCTGTATCTCCCTCTCTCTACCCCTCCCCATCTCACACTGTGTCACTCTTAAAAATAAGCAACAATAAGAAAAAAGTAAATTAAATTTTTTAAAAAACAAATTTATTGAAAAAAGACAAAATGCATTTGTAAATTGCATAGATGGTACCAAATTGCTTTCCTAAGGACCATCTTCTGTTACTCACAAACAAGTCCCTTTCAACCAAATATAACTGCTAACCAGGTGGTTCCTGGTAGGGACCAAAACAGCTTCATGATAAGTGCTGGTCACCAGAAAGACCAAATACATGATTCAAGAGTGGGAACTCCCAGCCCTATCATCCCAACTTCTAGGGAGCAGAGAGGGGCTAGAGATGGACTGAGACATAAAAACTCAAAGAACAAGATTCACAGAGTTTCTGGTATAAACACATTGAGTTTCTGGGAGGGGGTTTCCCAGGGAAGCTGTGGAAGCTTTGCACCACCCCCTCCCTCTTCCCTGTGTCTTGCCTTGTGTAATCTCTTCCATTTGGCTGTTCCTGAGCTATATCCTTTATAATAAGCCAGTAAACATTTCTAATGTTTACTTATTTTTGAGAGAGGCAGAGAGAGCAGGAGGGGCAGAGAGCAAGGGAGACAGGATCCCAAGCAGGCTCTGCACTGCCAGCCCTGAGATGCAGGGGTCTAACTCATGAACTGTGAAATCATGACCTGAGCTGAAGCCGGATGCTTAAACAACTGAGCCACCTGGGTGCCCTAATAAGCCAGTAAATTTAAGTAAAGTGTTTTCCTGACTTCTGTGAGTTGCTCTAGTGAATTATCAGACCTGAGGGTGATTGTGGGAAATCCCTAAATTTATGGGCTGGGCAGAAGTGTGGGTAGCCTGTGAACCCCTTTTGTGGCTGGAGTCTGAAAAGGAGCCAGTCTTTGGGGCCGAGCCTTGATGCTGTGGGGTCTGTACTAACTCTGAGAAGTATCAGAACTGAATGGAATGGAATTGAGTTGTTGGACATCCAGTTACTATTAGGGAACTGAACTGGTTGGTGTTGGAAAAGAACATTCGGTGTTAGAAATGACAACACAGTGGGGCAACTTCTCAACTTGAGAAATACGCATATCTCTTCTCCATTTACTTCCTCTCTATGAAATCTGTGGATGTTTCAAATGTCTCTGGGAAACCTAAGAATTTAGAGAAGCCAAGTTTCTAACCTATAGTGAATCCATGTACTCTGTTTTGTAACTTGCACTGTTACAGTTTCATCTATTCCTCAACAAACCCAAAGCTGAGACTTCACAAGTCTCAAGAGATTTACACACAGTAATTCTCTCATAAAGTTTTCTCACCAATTTTGGTTACTTATATTCCAAAGAGACAAAAGACACAAAAAATATATATACATTTTGAAAGTATAGGAAGGGTCAAAGGTGGGATATGTCACCAATGTGAGCTGAAGGTCCAGAAAGAGAAACTGTGTGAGTGAGCTTTGTGTTTAACTAGCACTGAGTTTAAAATTTGTTCAGGCTTATCGCTTCTCAGCCTTTTGGCTAAGAACCAAGTGTAAAATTTGTTCAGTATTTACCAAATCTATCATAATTTCTCAGCAGCTAAATGATGTGGTGCATGGTCCCTGTCAGCCTGTGTGCAGTACAAAAAGGGCCGAACCATGAAAATTCTAAGACCTTAATAGGGAGGAATTTCATTTATGTGGCTCTACATCCTGTTTTTATTACAATTGCTGCCATGTAATCAGGTTTGTGTTGACTCTATGCTCTCATATGCATGTTAGAAACATTCTTGTTACATTAAATAACAATAACAATAACAGGGAAAACGAGAGCTCACAATGTGACTGTTTCACTTTACAGTAAAGAATTTTCATGTTCTCCTGTTGCTCTAGCTTTTACTACTGTTCCTGTCCCACTGAGGTACTCTTTCATTTCCTATCTCCTTGAATCAGCACCGGCAACCAGAATGGAGTTTTCAGGAAGACACAGATCTGCAGAGGAAGACAGAACACACCCTACCATGTGACTTGGCAAGGCAGGAAGGGGAGTTCTTACCTGGTCTTTGCTGAAAGTAACCATACACTGGTAAGCAGCATCTGCTGATGCAAATATGTGGGGCGGATTGGAGGCACGTTTCACCCCATGATAAAGTCTGGAAAACTGGAGAAAAAAATAAGTAGTTTAAAGAAAACTTCTAATGCTCCAGTACCTGTTGCCCATGAAATCAAGGCTTTGTCACTCATTAGGGGAACTATAGCATCAGGAAGGCTGCCGAGCACGGGCTCTGGAGTCTGCAGGCCTCTGTTCAAATTGCAGTTCCGCACTGACTAGTTTCATGAGCTTCTGTAAGGGAGTTAACTTCCCAGTGCTAAGTCTCTTGGTCTGCCAAACGGGTTGAATAATAGTGCCCATCCCACAGATTATGAGAAGTAAGATAAGCCAGTGCCTTCAGCAAGCACTAAATGAATGTTAGCTATTACTGTTATATCTTGCTCTAAAAAGTGACCCCCAGAATGTAAGAATTCCATCTGTGATGCATTATTATCTGCAGTTTGGGGTATACACCACAGAAAGAAGCATAATTTTACTTTTGCTTTCCCCTTCTTTTTACTTTCCCTTGTGGTTTTTAATTTCCTATTAAGAAGCAGCATGCTCTCAAAGCACCCCTTACCTGTGGGGAGTATATGCTTAGATTCTGGAAGGGGTTTAAGGCAATTAAGATGTCTCCAACATATGTGTAAATCAGCAAGTCCACATAACGCTTTTGTAATTGATGAATAATTGTATCCTAAGAAGAGATAACCAGCATTGAGCGTCAGCATTATTCCCGACCAGGAGAGAGTTCTAATAATAACAACAAATTTATTCTTACAAGGATGTCTTTCAGTCAATTTATATCATACAGTGACCCTAAGGATCTTAAATGCAGATATTTGCCTTGGGAGAAGAAAAAAGTAGCAATATGCTGAAAGAATTAGGCCCGCTTAGGGCTTGCTAAAGGACACTGAGATATTCAACAAAGGCTTTATTTGTTATTATGAAAAAGCTGCCTTACCCAGTCAAAATGTTATACTTAGAATCTGATTTAAAAAGCAGTTCCTATTGATAAAGTACAGAAAAAGGCAAGAACTTCATTTCTCAAAGCATTGCACTTAAAATTTATGTGATGGGAATATGGAAATGAACACGTTTATATTACACTTTAGTGATTCATTTTAGTTAAAGGTCTCTCAAGCTAGAATCAGCAAAAGAAGTTTCAGTGTAATTAACAGCTCTATTAAATATGCATACTTTAAACAGGGATTATCGCAGTTTTCAAATTAAAAATTCAAGCTGTTATCTTTACTGTTTCCCTGAATAACACTCCTCTTCATAAAGAACAAACAACTATCTTGACTTAAGAGTTAAACTGCACTTTTTCTAAAACAAAATAATTTCTGGTGATGTAACAGATCATTAGGCTTACGACATAAAGAGCTTTATTGGCATAAATCCAAATCCTTTCCTCTTCATCGTTTTGGACATTTGGGGGAACTATAAATAAATACAACACAGGATCATAGTCACGGCAGCCAAATGCTCCCAGAGCTTCACCCCAAGGCTATACAAACAATTAAATTTTCAAGTGACCTTAGGATAACATGGTCTACAAGAAAAAGGTCAGACCATTCACATGAAACAAATGTCATCAGTGAGAATTGCCTACTAAATATTTAAGTACCTCATCCAGAACCTCTAAATTGACCAAATCATCCTCAAGGCAGTATTTTTCAGCATCTTCCACATGATAGGGTCTTCTGGTATGCATTCTTTCATGCCTAGAAATTTATCCAGAGAACATTAGCACTAATGCAGTAAAAAGCATAGCAGAATGTAGGCGACGAGAATGGTTCATTCACAGTCTTATCACAGGATATGTTCAGAGACTTCAGAGATGGAGACAGGAAGAGCAAGTCCAGCCCAGCTCCCCAAGCTGTAGGGCCCTCTCCCCGTGGCTGTACAGCTATCAGGGGTAAGGTGAGTTCCAGACCTCAAGCCTCCCTTCTACCACAGTGAGGAACATTGCCAAATGGGCCCATCAAATACTTATATTAGCCTTTATTACATGCCAATAACACCTTTTCCAGAAATAAGTATCTTCTCCTGTTTTTCCTATTCACTGTCAGGTACACAGTTCTCACCAGGGTACTTCCCTTGAGGTCCCTTCATGCTATCCACCAGCATTAATCCCAACTTTTTGAGAAATATTAAAACTGCAGAAAATTTGAGAGAATGATATAGCAAATATCTATGAATCAAAAATGTTGAGATTTTATCTTGTTTATTTGAAATCCCTTTGTTACCCATGTTTAATCCTATTCTCTCTTCTGGAATGATGACTGCTCTTTGGTGGGTATTCTTCTAGTCTATTTTTAATATTGGTCATACATGCAAACAATATACACTTTCTATATGTTAATTATAAAAATGATATACTGTAGGTTTCATTCTGGAAACTTGTTTTTTTCCGCTCAACATTATGATGTTCTAAACTATATACATATACATATATATGTATATACATACATGCACATATTTCAGTCACTTTAATCATTGGGTAGTATTACATCATATGAATACCAATTTATTTACCCAGTTCTATGATGATCAACACTTAGGTTGGTTCCAATTTTTTGCTATTAGAAACAAAGTGGCACTCAGTATCTTTATATATATATACACACACACACACACACACACACATATATATCACCTTGTATAAATATGTGAGATTTTTCTCTTAGTAGGAATTATTCTACAGGCATTTAAAAAAAAACTTCATTAGCAATCAATACCAATCCCCTTTGGCATACCAAAATATAGTTCTTTAAGATATAAAAGTAGTTCAAGTCAAAGTATGCCTTCCCATAATTCCCTTCATAAAGGTATCACTACTCAATGTGGTGTAGGGGGAAAGCATCAGCTTAGAAGTTAAAAGCTCTGGATCCAAATTTCAGTGTTCTGAGGGTATTCTGTGGGTCACTCAGCAATTCCCTTAATGGCCAGCATCTCAGTTTTCTTCATCTATAAATAGAATCTCTCATGATCAGTCTACCTATCTCTGGGGGGAGGGGGGAGGGGGTGGCTGTGAAAACAATACAGTCACTGAAACAAAAATGCAAAAGAGTTGAAAAAATGTACCAAGCACTATTCTTACAACCTTATCAAAATCTGGGATCAACAACTTGCACAACTCTACATATTACTTGGAATACCAGTAACTAAACAAAGTCACATGAAAATGCCTCCCAGATACTATCATTTCAGCAGCAGAGAAGCAAAACTGCATGGTACTCCATCTCACCTTTTATGCTCACCATCATCACAGCTTCATAGGACACAGTGTTATTTTGCCAGGGCTTAGAAGCTGGCTTTACCGAACATTTTACTGTAGGTAACATCTAGGCACCAGAGCATCTTACTGTGCACTTTGTCCCTTGCTACATTCATTTCACAGAAGTAGGGAAAAAGGAAGAAGCAAATTCAACAACTCCACATATTGAATCTTGACTTGACAAATACAATTGAAATGGGAAAACATTGACTTTTTTTCTGCCTATTAAATTTTACTTCCCAATTCCCATCATTAGGAGACTTGAACAAGGGGTGTCTGAAGCATGTAGTCGTTTCTAGGGCTAGAACCAGTTCTGCTGCTAATTCATAGAGAGATCCAAAACATATGAAGTCTAATTTTACTTAATACAATCAAATTTATAACCTAAGCATTTTAAAAATTATTAAACAGTTTATTCATCTGTGTCCTAACACATTAGTGATGTCAAAGAGAAATCAGATTGAATTGAAATACAAATTTTTACTAAATCTCAGAGCTGCTGACTGCTTCTAGCTAACCACCTTGCTAAATAAAACAGTAGGAAGGTACATATGTCCAGCCAAATCCTCTTCACATAAAACCTAAGCATTTTTTCCCTTGAAGTTCATCATGAAATGAAATATCACATTACATTTTTTTCTAAAATAATTCTCTTCATATTAAATTTAGGTAGTTTATCTCCTTCCTAAACCCATATCTTGTAGTTGTATGAAATAGGCTAAGTTAGGGTTTAGTCTATACATCTTCAACAAAGAAAATCAGGAATTAAAAAGTCATTCACAGCTCTGGTTCCAGTCAACATGGAGTAAGCACTCTCCACTGTGCCTCCCTACTGAATGCAGTTCAATACCCTGGACAGAGTGCATGTGACTCTTGAGAAGTGAATGAGAGCAGGAAGACTGGGAAATCAGAATCTGAAATACCACTGAATCAATGGCAAGTTTCCCAGGGATTATTTTTCCTCCAGTAACTCCTGACCTGAACTTAAAAGCAGCCTGAACTGCATACAGGGATATCAAGCTTCGTGCTAGATGACATTTTGACAGCCAACCAAACTTGGACTGACAAAACCTCAGACACATCACAAAAAAATAAATGCTAGAGAAAGCTGTGACTTTCAAGGTGAATACGTACAGTGTAATACCACCAGGATTGAAGCTGTTATCTCTTACACCCTGTCCATATGCCAGTCTATCTGTCTAGCACAAATTTAATCTCCAGGAATCATGTAGATGCTGTCTGCAAAACTGCGTTTCTCATAAATATCTTCCCCTTATAATATTTTATAAACAACTTTTAAAATATTCTACCTGCTGGGATTAGCCATGTATCACCTCTTCCAATGCTTGCTGGCAGTCAAATTCCTTAGGCTTATTTGCTTCCAAAACTGAAGCTGGCAATCTAGAAATTGATGTTGATGCAAGGTACACTCTATCAAGACCACTTCATTTTCTCAACCAGTGAAGAAACCCATCTGTTAGCCCTAGCTCTGCCTTCCCCAGCAAGTGTTCCAAACCTGCCAGCTGCTTCATTCTCCTGCTTTGGCTATGGGGTTTGGAGAGTCTACTGAAGAGAAAAAATTATTTATTCCATTTTTATCTGTTTTTTAAAAATTATCATCTTAGATTTTACATAGACTCATAAAAAGTATTATGTTTTTTATACTTGTCTATTTTTAGTTGAAATTAATCAGAATAATTTGGTTTAAATTTTTTAGTTTTCTTTCAATGACTGGTTGTCACCAGTAACTACCAGTTTAAACTTCCTTTAAATTCACATGCTCCATCTAGTGCCTTACTTGAGAATAGCATCTATTATCAATTTTTGCTGAAGAATTCCTTGTTCAATGTGAAAATTACAAACTTCCAACTACCAGGCACCTGGATTGAATGTTCCAAAGCTCAGAGGGACAGGTAGGTACATGGATGGATGAACAGCAAAAGACATTCTATTAAATCAAAAGTATAAGTTTTAATGACTCAAGACATTTTTTAATGCTAATTTATTTTTGAGAGAGGGAGAGAGAGACAGAGTGCAAGCAGGGGACGGGCAGAGACAGAGGGAGACACAGAATCTGAAGCAGGCTCCAGGCTCTGAGCTGTCAGCACAGAACCCAACACGGGGCTCAAACTCGAACTCACAAGCCAAGAGATCATGACCTGAGCCGAAGTGGGATGCCTAACTGACTGAGCTATTCAGGTGCCCCAGCTCAAAAGACATTTTCAAATCCCAGCAAAGTCCATACTGCTTTTCACTAGATTCACGTGTTTTTATGAGGCTCTAAGTATGTTAGCTGCCAAGTCTGGCTCCCTAGACAAATGGAGTTGGGGGTGGGTGGTTAAAAAGGAAGAAACTGAAAGCTCTGGCTTGGGCTGGTTCTTGGAGTTTGGAGTTAGTGGGAGATGGTGGATGGTGAGTAGGATCAGGGAGGGATCAGAAAAAGGAAGAATTGGTGTCAGAATTCCTGGCTCAAGTAAGGCAGGAATGAGGGCAGGTCTGAAACATCAAGTCCAAGGAAATGGGTGGAGATTAAGAACTGGATCTGAAGAGTGGCTGGAAAAGGGAGAAACTAAGAGTTTCTCTAAGACAAAGGCCGGCACAGATGAGGCAGAGGATGGGGGATACTTTGGAATGTCTCAGCACAGTCCATGAGTGAGAAAGAAGCTGTAGGGGGTACCAAACTGATTCAGATACTGGGGGATTATTCTCTTGGAATAAATCCCTGAAGTACTGCTGCCTTCATTATAGTTTCATCTCTATGCCTGCATTATGGTTAAAATCATTTGTGTGTGAGAGTGCTTTTTAGTATCTCATCACTGGGCTACAGATTTCTTCTTTAGCTGCTGGCTTTAGGAAAGATATTGACAAGTATCATATATTTTGTCCAAAAGTGATTCTTTAATCCCTTAGCCTCTTCTTGTCAACTATACTTGTAGAAGCAGGTAGGTCAAAACAGGGCCGCAGGAGCCTCACAAAAGTGTGGCAGGATGAATTCTTCCCTTCACCTTCACCTATGATGAAGAACAAAGCATTAGGAAGCCCTCTGAGGCAAACTCAGTATGAGAAGGAAATAAAACTTTTTAGTCAAATAATTAAAAGAGATGTGCTAATGAAACAGGTTAAATGCTGCACTGAGAAATGCCTGGTGGTATTTTGGACAGTCACATAGTGACATGTCCACTGTGAAGGATACCTCTGCTTAGCTCTTCCACACTCAGGATCAGAGCCCTCTCCTTCATCCAAGAGGAGAATTGGAAGGAATGGAGAATGACTAACCTCCCACTAGATTCCAGATACAAAAAGAAATAAAATCTGTTGAAGGTGGAGGAAAAAAGGGGTAGAGAAGGAGTTAAAAAAAAAAAGGTCCAGGCTCAAAGGTAGTAGTCCTCAAAACTCTAAGACAAAGGCTTCTATGGCCATAGAAGGACAAATTGACAAGTTGGAATACATCAGAGGAACTCCCTTTTCACCACATTCAAAGGATTCCATCCATATAATGAGGAAAATGTTACTCAAAACTGGAAAAGAGTACTATTTTATTTCTTCCAAATCATTATTTACATTTCAATATCCCCTTTGATAACAGAGATGATGAAAGAGAAACTTATTTGACTTTAACTACATAATCATGGAACTAGAATGAGAAAAACAATGGCAGGCCATCTAGGTGTGACACCATTTTACTAAGAGTCAAATATGAATGGAGATACCACCGAAAGAACTTAAACTACATGTGCTCTATCTTGACCTAGAACTTAAGTCTGTATCTATCAAACAAACATTATAATACACAGACTAAAAAATAGAATTGTTTGGGTGGAAATCACTGTATCATCTCCCTGTTTTTTCATCTAAGCATGGTTTTGACCAGAATTCCAATAAACCAGCAACTTATTATCAATCATATTAGGCAGAACTTGATATACCCACCTACTCTAGGCAGCAAGAATCAGTGACAACAGCAGAAAATTAAATATTCACTCAGTTATAGACCTATAGATAGACAGCAGGTACTAATTATATCAGGGTGTGGATTTATTTCATAGCTGTTAGGAAGACAGGAAGATCTTTAACCTCCTATGTGTCAAACATCTTCAGCACTTGATGAAGTCATCATTCAGAAGTCATTCATTAACACAGGAGTCCAGGAACTCATCAGTGTATGTAATATGGTGGATGTGGATGTGGATGAGTATGTCTGTGAGTGCTCACATGTTTGTAGGTAAAAGAGGAAGTAAGTGAACAAGGCTCACTGGGGAGGGCTAGACAGTTAAGCAGTGAGAAATCTGTTTTTAAAGGTCACTGCTGCAGGTTGAAAAGAAAATCAGAAAAGCTGAGGTCATTGTTTTAATCAGCCTCAGGCAAATTGCAAGGGTAGACTAAAAATCCATTAAACAGAGCAGAAACAACCAGCAATTAATTCCTCTACCAAATAATACTTAGAATAGACCCCTGGCATTTGAGGGCTTAACATTTGTGGTTTCAGCGAGTCCCAAGCCACCCACAGGGGAATGACATGCTGGATCTTGTAACTGTCCTGAGGCCTGCAGTTGAGCCCCCAACGGGAGGTTAGAAGGCAGGAGGGAGTCATGGCACAGGCAACCCAGCACACTCCTGCCTCCACTCACATTCCAGACAATGGCTCTGCTCTTCTCCCACTAACTTCTGTGAAGTAATTAAACAAACAAATATGTTTTCATGTCTACTTCTCTGAACTTTAATAATGACGTATCATGCCAGATGTTGCTGATGAATTTAGGGATTTATAAAACTGGTTTGGGAGAAGAGTCCTTCTGAAGGTCAAGGCGATGGAAGCTGATACAAAGGAAGTGGCCAAATTGTTTAAAAGCATCCCTGACAATTAAGTAAAAAAAAAAAAAGAAAGAAAGAAAGAAAAGAAATGTAGCCCCTAGCTAATGTTCACAGCTAGAATGCCTAGATCCAGGTGAGGGGAGATGGGGCCTCATCATCTAAGCCCTTCTTCATGCACAGTGTGGTTGCTTCTCTATAGTGAATAAGCTCCCATGATTCCTAGCTTGTTCTTGAACACATAATGATCTCAACAGAACTGAAGTGCACCACTGCCCATAATGCTCTTGCCCTAGCTCCACATTCTACCCACTCACTGTGAGAAGGTAGTGGAAGGGGCCTCCTCCCTGCTCCCCTCTGCATTTCAAACCATACTTCTCCCTAACCAACCTTTCCCTTTTAAAATTCACACCATCCTTTGTATATCGTCTCCTCCAACAACTGACCCCAATCTCCTTTCTCTCTATCCATTCCCTTGGTCTTTGGTCCCCCTACCTCCCATCAATCACTTTGTTAATTCTTCCCACATGCTGATCTCAGGGTCCCTCAACTTGTCAACTAACAACTTTTATTTCTAACTCCACTACGTATGTCCACAAGTTCAGTCATGACTAGTTCTCAGTTATTTCGCAAAATTTGTACAATCCCTTTCTCACCATCCACTCACTGAATCTGTTCTTCATCTGCACTGTAACTGTCAATCTCCTGACCTAGACCAGACCTCAAAAGTTAAAAAGCTACTCTAGCTTCGCTTTCTTCCAAATCTCAAAAAAACCCCAAGGATACTCTCCTACTCATCTTAGCTCCCTTGCCCCTTGTCTACCCATCATGTTCATCTAAGACAGTCTCCAGTCTTGAGCACCAAGGTAATTAGCATTATCCTAAACAGAGATAAACTTCACAACAGAATGCTATTAAGTTCTTCGTGGGTTTTCTGTGCTATTGAGCAATCGATCATGTCCATCTTTAATAAGCCCTTTATCATATTTCAGAGCTAACATTTTCCTGGAGTCCACAGCCTGCTTTGAGACCTTGAGACCACCTTAATTTTTTTGTGAAAGATAAAGGGCATTCAACATGAGTTTCCTCATAGGACTCTCTCTCCTTACCCCCATCCCTGCCCCTCAAATTTTCTAGATATCTTCATCTAATCCTTTCTGTGTATTTCCCAACCTAGAGGTTCCTCCTAAGGCCAGTCTTCCTTTTAGGCCTTTGTTCCCACTTCCTCTTGCTTCCTCTATTACTTTCTCTCTCTTTATTTTCAGAGTCTCCCTAGACATCAGATCTTCCCCTTCCTCTGTCCAAGTTTCCCCAATCCTTTAAAAAACTGCCTTCTCCCCCTCAAATTTTCAACTTCTCTCTCCCCTGGAGAAAATACTGAAGTTGATAGAACATTCCTTGATTTTGCAGGAACAGTTAGTTTTCCCTGCAGGCTGTTAGGGCTCATTTCTCTGAATTAGCTCTCAAAACTAAACAAGTATGTCCAGCTCGGGGATCCAGGACCGTCTGGAATACTGCATAATCCTACCCTGGACAGAAAGCTGGAAGTTTTGTATATTATCTGTAAGTCCTTGGCATTGCATTTGGTAGAACAGGAAGAGGAAGAAAGTTTCTTTACCGGTCTCTGTCTCTTAGTGTCTTACAATTTCTGTTTGATTGCAGTCTGAACCAGGGCAGAGAGGCAGCCTAACTTGGGTAGACCCTGTGACACTTCTCTCTCTCTCTCTCCCTGATCTCTCTCATCCAATCCACCACAAAGTCCTGACAATGCCATCATCTTAATACCCTCTGTTATTTGCAACTGTTACAACCTGCTCCCTCATTTCTCTGGCTCCCGCCTTGCCCAGATCCATTACATTCTCGACACTGCAGTTAGAATGATCTTCCTGGTGCACAAGCCTCCTTGAAAGCCTTCAGGGATTAGTGACTTAGTCCTTGAGTGACTAAGGAACAAATCCAAGCTTCTTAGCCCATCAGAACCTGCCTTCTGCCTGCCATGCTTCTCCCTCCTCCTGTTCCATGCCAGGCTCCAGTAATGCTAACTAATTGTTCACCAGATTCCTTAAGCTCTCCTCAGTCTCTGTGCCTTTGCCCTCTGCTCACAGCTCATTATTCCCCTCTATCTAAAATAATCTCTTTCCTCAACTCCTCTATTTGTTCTATAGGATGCTCCAAAGGTCCAGGGGTCTTTTCTTCCCAGGTGTTCTAGGAAGTACTTCAACATCCAGGTACTTTTCATGTTGAGCTGTTCTCGTCTGATTCTTGTCTGTTTCACACACTGGACTATTAGCTCTTTATCAGGAACTGTATCTGATTTGCCTTTGTAGTCCCTCTGTTCAGCAGAGGGCCTGACACACGCACACATATAAATGTCTCCTGAATGAATAAATGAATAAATTAGATTTTAAATTAGATAAAACTGGTATTTTTGACGTTCAGTAGCTCAGTACTGTTTATTTTCACGATGTCATGTGATAAGTAGAGATGAATCTGCACAAATTAAGAAGTCCAAGAGGAGGTGTGGCACAGAAACGAAGAACTTTGAATTAAACAGACCATGTATATGACTTCTACTACTGCTAACACTGTGAGAGTTAATTTTGTAGTAAGAGCTATTCTTTTTATGTACTGACTCACTTAACCCTCAAAAGAACACCCGTTTTATAGATGAAGAAACCTCGGGACAGAACAATTTAATAACCTGTGCCTAACTGGCTGAGCTGGGATTCGAACCTGGCAGACCCAGTGCTTTTAACCACCATACTGTACTGCCTGCCGGGTGACTATAACTGTGAAGAAGAGGGATAAACTGGGTATCTGTCTCACTCATCTATGTACTCACCTCAAATTTCCTTTGTTTCCCCCACCTTATTTTGTAAACTCACAACTTTAAATACACTGAATTACCAGCATCAAATGATATTTGAGAGTTTTTCTGGGTGGGCTTGAAAAACACCTCGGAAGCCAAGCCCTGCCAGTTGCTAAAAGGAAATAACAGCGTGAGAAAGGTGGTAGGTTAAGTGTCAATTACAAGCATTGTGTTCCCTTCAGAATTAATTTTCCTACCTCTTAATAAAGAAGCTGCTGTTTAAAGTTTTGATTCTTTTGTGAGGTTGTGGGTTTGTTGTTGTTGTTTTATTTATTTACTTCTTTTTAAAGTAATCTCCACACCCAAGGTGGGGCTCAAACTCACAACCTAGAGATCAACAGTCATATACTCTACTGACAGAGCCATCCAGGCATCTGTGATTATGGGGTTTTTTTTTAAATAACTTTCAAGGAAATACAAACTCCTGAGTGAAACTAAAGACGCTGTGAGAAGACTTTGCTACCATATGAGACTTTTGATAGCAAAGAAGTTAACAAAGATCGAGAGAAATTAGAGGAAGCAGGTGAGAGCGACTGAAGTCTGATTTTCTTGGTAAAAGAAGGAAAGTCTTTAAAAAGAGAACATACATCTGGGCAGGCACAGTCAGGCCAATGTGAAAAGCTGAATAACTTTGCAACCTAAGTCTTAGAAATTGTTCTATAGTAGATTTCAAACAGAGAAAAGGAGGAAAGGCCTGATTTAACTTAGAGCATTTAAGTGCTGGGTTTGTTTTTTTTGCTTGGTCTATTTGATTTGATTTGATTTCATCTTCATTTTTGGTGCTAGTGCTGTGTGTGGTGCAAAGAAGTGGGTGGTTTGAGGGCAGTGGCTGATTTATAGGAACAAAAGCAGGGAAAGAAAAGGGATTTAGTTCCCTGGGGCTTAAACGCAAGTTCCTACTGCTTCAAAAAAGCACCAAGTCACAAGAATTTCTCTACCCTGTAGGCAAGCCATAGAAACACAAATGACAGTGGAAAAGGGGACAGAAAGAGTAGGAAAAATGTGTTTTGAGCTATCCAAAAGGGAACTTGCTGGCTGGTGGAAGGGAAAATCAGCAAGACATAGTCACCTTGAAACCATGCCTCCAGTTCTAAGGGTTCGGATGCTTTTTGATTTGTAAACAGTGTTCTGCAGAATACATGAATATTTCCAGAAAGTGTGACTACTATTTTATTTTCTTCACCTCCAGTCCTCTGAATGTTCTCTTACTAATAATGGATTAGAGCTTATCTACATCCTGGCCAGTTCTACAAAAACCAAATAATTGCTGAGCTAGGAAGCAGATTTATTTGCATTTTTAAAAATTCTGTTAAAGAGAAATTCTGCCACCCTCTGGACAGAAACCAAAGATCTATTTCTTAGAGACCACCACGGAATGCCATTTGATGCAACTGTCCCTGAAAACAAACGTTTATTTCTTAAAATCTACACTTTGGAAAAGGAGGGCAGGGAGGGAGAATCACTTGTTCTGGAGAGCACAGATATCGCCTGTGGGGGGAAAAATCATTTAAAAATACTAAATTGTCCCTAAGGAGTCTTTAACTAAAGAATAGGGTCTCCGAGCACATTAGAGAAAAATCCTCCAGTGTTTAACCTGTAATCTTTCCAAAATCGCTTTACAGCCAACATTTCTGCTTTCTAATCAGCAACGGCCAAGTACTGATTTCTCACACAGTTTCAGCAATGGCTGCTTCCATACAGCTACCTCTATTGGTTTTAAAAATTCATTTATATTAAATATAAACATAGAGTTGTGTGGCGTTTAACTAGAACACAAGGGCACTGTTGAGAGATGAGAGCCATAAGAGCACGAATGGACGACTTGTTTCTAAAGCTCTCCTGGTCTCATCCACTGAGTGTAGAGGACTTAATGTCATGTAAATGAAACTCTCAAAAATGCAGGGATGTGATAATTACCAGTACTAATGCTGAGCAAATCAAAACACATGAGATACCATTCTTATAAATAACCAGAGAGAGGAAGTAGGAAGACATGAAGAGGATGAGTATCATACCTAGTTTTAACAACAGGGTTTAGATGCTTCTGGTCTTGGAGGACCTTGGCCAGCTGTTTTTGCAGAAATAAAACCTTCCCGTGGGCTTCTTTAATAAATGGGTGGTCAAGGAGATGTGTGACGGAAGGCCGCTTTTCAAAATCCTTAATAAGACACCTGTTTGCAAAAATCAACAACAATCCAAAGTACAATTTAGATACCTGGTTCCTCTGTGAATATGAGAGAAAGGAGGCAAAAAAGCTCATTTATAAAACCTGATCACTAACTTTACACAGCTCTTTCTTTATTCATACGTACCAGGAAGTAAAAACGAATAATAATTCTCTGCTAGTCGAATTAATCAGTACATCAGAAGTCTATTTTATGTTGAAAACACAATAAATTTTTGCCAATAAGTGAATTTGAAGTACTCAAAACACTGAAAAAATGGACTGATAAGACTGAATTTTCTGTCTGAATTTTAGCTGCAGAAATGTTTACAATGGTGTCAGGCAGATTAGTCTACATATTTTAGAAACATATAAAACTATATACCCAAATAAAATTCTAATATGTGAAATGTCCATTATTTGATGGTAAAGAAAATGCATTCAGGAGTTTGCAAGGAAAGAAACTGATCATCAAGAAACCTTCACAGAGAAAGTCCAACACCTTAATTTCTAATGTTTTCTAAAGAAGCAGAAAAACGTCAGGACAGGAAAGGACCACAATATAATTCAGAAGAACTGGAATGGAATTACACAAACAGGGAACAAAAAGTCCATTGAAAATAGTAAAACTTGGGTTGCATTTAAACTCCTTTGTGGTTAACTGGTTAAAACCACACTGGTATAACCACTTTTTTGTTTCAGATTCAAATGCCCTTTTCAAAGAAAACAATGATTTGCTGCATGCCCTATGTTATCAAAGATGATTCTGATACAATGAAATTTTCTAGTGAAACTGAATCTGATGAATACCCCTCCAACTACCATTGTATTTTCACTCTGAGTTGGTGTCCCTGATAGGAGAAAGAAATGTCAACAACTGCCCTTTTAAGCTATCAGTTTTTAGCTCACTTTGGAAGCTTAGGATAAATTCTAAAAGCCATTCGGGCTACTGTGTGAAACAAACGTTTCCAGTTTTCTCAATACTGATGGGACAGCAACATCTAAAACACATAATATTTTAAATAATGAAATGTACTCACAAAGGGTAAGAATAATCAGCTTCACCTTGAGCGTCTTTTCGAAACATTTAAGCAGAGTTCTTAAAACAATCCTTAACTGTTGGATTTACAAAATGGCTTTAATCTTTTCACTTTACATTTCAAACCACTTTCTGATCCCTCACCTCCTAGTCCTGAAAAGATATTCAGTTAATTTCCCAAAAAGTCAGTTTTAGAACTGATTCAAGGGATTTCCTATCTATTGGAACTAGAGCTTTCAGTTAGAAATGCCAGAAGAATCTAGATTATCTTCAATCTGTTGCCTGCAGAATTATAAATACCACCTCTGCCTTGCCATGGGAAGAAATCAATCATTTGACTCTTATGGGTTCAGGGGACTTTGGTATAATCTAGTAGTTCTCTTACCAAAAAGAGAAAAAAAATCAGTGCACATCCTTAAAAAATACTATGATCATGTTTTTATATTAGCAATCTTCCCTGGATTCCAGGTATATTCATCTGTAAATGTACAGTTGACTACCAAAGGAAAATAAATGTTGTTTCCCTAAGCACCTGGAAAATAAGGAACCTCCTGGTAGTTATAGGGTCAGTAGTGCAGGTGTAGGGGCCCTGTCTTCCTGGCTTGAGGGTCTGTAGATGAAATCTCCTAAAATACAGTCTATATCCACTGCGAGTTCCTGCTGCAGATGGACACTGAGGCTTCACACCCCCCACCGCCCCCCTCCCACCCCCCCAGAGGCTTGGGTAGTACGGGAGTCCAGGAATCAAGCCTGCCCAGTGATCTGGGACAGGTCACACTACATCTTTCCTGCATTGAACAAAAGTACTAGGGCAACCCTCAACTGTTTATGGACTAGTGCCAACACTTCAAATGGGTAAACTCAGGACTGCGAATGAAGGTGGGTGTCACATTCATTAATAGAAAATTCATAGCACGTGAATGGGAAAGTGGGATGGAACCGACTTTTCCTTCTTCCTCCTCAGGTCGGTGCCTTGAGACAGTGTTCCACATGAGGCCTAGAAACAAGGTCCTTCTGGTGCTTCAATAATGAAAGCTCTTTGGATAGTGTTTGAGAGAAGCTAAGAAACCCATACTCCAGTTTTATGAAAATAGGTCTCTGCTGGAGTCTGGGAATGTAACTAAAGGTGCTATAGCTTATTTCATAACTTTGGCATCCAGTGGGGGAGAAAGGTTGCCCCCAAGGTTGCTAGATCATTCGGTATTTTGGAGATGAGCTCTCTTTATATCACAGAGGGAGTAAGAGAAACGGTAAGTAAATAATGAAGCGAGATAATCAAACAGGGAAGAAACTAACAAATGGATCTGTTGTCTCTTGAAGATCCCCAAAATGAAGATAGTAGGCATTCTACTCTCTGGAAGCAATGATCAGAAGAATTTGTTCGTTCTCTCAATTAGACCTGAGTGGGCTGAATGTCATCTCATTGGATCAGCAAAACTGAAAATGTGTATATATGGGAAGAATGCTAAGCAGAGTTGTGGCATACCCAGCTGCACTGGAGGATTTTTAGGCAAAGGGCATAAAGACCTTGAGGGTATAGCCTTATTCTAAAACACTTTTGCATACTTTTTTCTCATGGGGAGCAAACAGCCAGACCGAAATGGAATTATTATTTTACTGATAACCGAGGACAGTACTACCTTAGGAGCAGATAGGGCTGAAAGTCATGCATTACTAAACTCGAGGTCATTGGAATCATATAATTTCATTTGTTCAGCAAACATTTATTACACAGCCAGAATTAGTCAAAATAAATTAATTCACAAAGAATTACGACCCTTTTCCTTGAGGATCTACAATCTAATTGGAAAAATGGAAGGACGAGAGAAATATAGGAAACAGTAAAGGCCAGTGTTTGTTTCTATATGCAGAATGAGAAATAATCACACAAAAGCATAGGATTTTGAAGGTAAGGGACTGAGATGGTCTATTCTAATCCCTTTTGCAAGAGGTGAGGAAGTTCAGGTCAAGTCCTACAGATAAGGCTAATTCTCTGACTCAGATGGGAGAGTCTTTCCCCCCTCTGTACTATATTTTAAATGGCACAAATGCAGCCATACAGAACAGTAGGCGGGACAGGGAATTTCCGTCAGGGAAGCCTTAGTGGGGGACGTAAGAAGTGAGCCAGGTTTGGGAGGAAATCTGGAATGAAATTGAACTCAGTTGGTGGAGAAAAGGTAGAAGATATTTCAAAACACTGGATGGGCAGTGCAAGAAGCCAGACTGGGCAAGCTGTGTAGCCAGGAACTCAGAAGGCCACCAGAACATTCCCCCGTGCTCCTTAAACTTCCTCCTTTGAAAGCCCAAAAACAATTCTTTGTTTTAGTCCCTTTTCCAATTTTAACTAGGGTATATTCTTTATTGCCTAAGACTCCAAACTCATACCATTTACTTCTGTCAGCTCTTCATTTCTGTCTTACTCTCCTTCCAGGCAGGGATTTAGTGGATTAAGATAGAATCGACTACTGGAATCTGTAAGAACACCTGAAAGTCTCCACGTCATTTCGGAAAACATGATAGAATCCTCCAACCTGACTTGGGAAGAATAAACATTGAAAACTAAGGAGTTATAATATGCTTACTCATTTCAGGATGGCTTTTTAAACCGGAAATTGCAAATTCAAGATGCAGAATATTTTCTCCCAGCCAGCGAGTGAGAGTTTTTAATATTTATTTATTTCTGAGAGAGAGAGAGAGAGAGAGAGAGAGAAAATGAGAACACAAGCAGGGGAGGGGCAGAGAGAGACAGAAGGAGACACAGAATCTGAAGCAGGCTCCAGGCTCTGAGCTAGCTGTCAGCACAGAGCCTGATGTGGGGCTTGAACCCACAAGCCACCAGATCATCACCCAAGCCAAAGTCAGATGCTCAACTGAGTCACCCAGGCACCCCAGGAGTGAGAGCTTTTCTAAGAGAATGCAGAGAATGTTGACCTCTATATGGGGAGTGGGGGCCAGCCAACACGGGATGAGTTGGGTGAAACACGTAAGACATTCCACTGAAAAGTGGAACCAGTGTACTGGTCAGAAAGGTCTGGGAAACACTGGTGATTCTCTATCCAAGTAAGTCTGGAGTTTTATAATGCACCTGAACATATGAAATGTTCTCAGAACTTCTGGGATAAAGAAAACAGCTTGATTTTGTTTAAGCCCACATGTCCAAACTTACTTGGCCCCAGACTCTTTCTTGTATCAGTGGAACCAGGGCCCTGCAAATGGCATCCTTGGAAGCACAGCTGGGAGAAATCAGTATGAGGCCCTAGGAATGGGCAGCAGAGTCCTCCTCTCAGCTGACTCGGGAAACACCCAGAGCTTCGAGTTGTCAACAGCACATTTGAGATACCTGTAGGCTGTTGTTTCTGTAGAAGTCAATGTCTCAAGCTGGGGAAATACATTCCTCCAGTTCAGCTCTTTCCAGAGTCTTTTACTCAGGAAAAAAGTAAACAAGGATTCAATTTAAGGATACTACTTTCTTCCAAAAGTCTTAAGTAGCTCTTTCATTCCCAGGTGTTTTTAAATCATTTTCTAAAGTCTGGGTCTAGGTGTGGTTCCCTCTATGCCAAGAGACAAAACAAAATAAGAAAATTAAAAATGTAAAACTACCATGAGATAGATTGCCTGGATTTACCCTGGATTTAGAAGGCCATGGTAGGTGGTTTGAACAGGACAGAAAAGTCCACCAGAAGAAAATGGAAGCAAATTCCACCTTTGAAGGAAATCAATCCCTTACCTAATGTGAAATTCTAGTACCTTCTATCATACTTTCCTGGCTGAAGACTAATTCTCGGAATTCATTAGTGTCACCACATTAAACACAGGTTGTGGCAGCCATTTGCTGTGATCCCCCAGCCCAGCTTCTGCCAGAAACAGGCAAAAAGGAGACACTTCTTAGCAAGAAACAAGGTTGGGCTTCTGCGTTGCACTCTAGAACTGGCAGGGTCCGTGTTCTTTCCATTCCCAAATGATAACACTGTCGAGACACGGCTGCCTTGTCGCCATAAACTGCCATTTCATAACCAAAATATCAGACACGTGCAGGAGGAAGCTATTTATCAATAGTCACAGGCAGATGTTTATATGAATAAAACACACTTGATAAAGAGCAGCTGAATGGTCAAAAAACTAAAAGTACTGGTGAACTGGGTGAGAGAAGCAGGAGGGGAAGCAATCCTATGCCATGCAAAACTAGATCAAAACTTGGGATTTGTCTCTTCTCATTTCCTTTTTAATATTCTGTCTTTTATACTTTCCACTGTTTTCCTGTGGGTTTAGATTGTGAAGTGTTTGCACTGGCACACAATATCTAAACAGTTTTGATCTGAGCGCACATATCCCTGCCTCGTGATGCATCTTGCTGCCCTGCAGTTCTATCACCGTCACACAGAAGCCTGAGTGACAAAGAGGACTCTGCATCAAAAGGAGAAAATCCTCCAGGGGATATACTAATTATAGGTTAAATATTGGAGCCCGTGGTGCTCTGTCTTGGAAGGAAATTTCCATTCTGGAAGACAGGACTATGACAAACACAGGCATTTTCCCAAGATGACTAATGCCTCAAAAGAAGGCAGGCTGAGGGACTTGACAATGCATATGTTATTTTAGTGAAACATCACCTCTCCGTTTGGTGGAATATTTAACTGCACTTCAGTTTTCATGAGGTTGACAAATATTGCATGTGGTGGTGTTTTCAAGTCTTGCTGGCAAGGCTGGACTTGGCAATGTCAGCTTCACACCTGGGATGAGAAAGTGGGGTCCTAACATGAAACATACAAGTGAGAACCAGAAGTGCCTTTGCTTTAGTCAGCAAGGGAGGCGTGTGGTTATCAATCAGAGAGAAATAGTATTCGCTAAAAGAGAAAAAAGCCCTGAGAATGTAGGACAGAGGGGTTTAGAACAGGAAGCTCAATGTCCTTTTGAAAGGGGTAACAGGCACAGATTCTGTGTGACAAAGAGCAAGACTACAGGGCTACAGGACAATAGCGCAGCTGCCATCTTGCCTGAAATACTGGGGCAAGGAGAACCCTGGTGCAGGCTTAGAAAATCAGCAAATCAGCCCCAGCTTTAGACAAAGCAAAGAGCTCCAAAGGTCCAGAGTGAGCTCAGAGGAACCCAACAGGGAAGCAAAAAGGGAAAAACATTGCATTTCCTGGAATCTGAGGCTGGAGACAGAGAAGAAACAACTTTTCTCACCCAGGGAAAACTCAAAGGTGAAGAAGGCAACTAGAGGAAAAGCACAGGGTGGTTGGAAGCCAAAAGATAAAATCTAAGGTGGATAGGGACAGAATCTTCCTCCAGAGTTAAGCGACATGCACTTGGGCAGCTAGAGAGAGACCCCATGCAAAAACAGGGCCCAGGACTGGAGGACCTAAGGCAGAGCTGCAGTGTGAAAGCCCCATAACAGGCCAGAGCTGCTGCCTATGTGACATCTGCGAACAAGTCCTCTTCACTTCACACTATGTCTCTGATCCCATGATCAATAGTAAATAATCAGAAAAGCCCAGACTAAGTGGCCATGTTCTTAAGGAAAGTTATGTGGTAACAAAAGTTCTAGATTCTCAAGTACTGTTTGTCTGGGGGACTTGCTGGGGTCATAGCTGGGAGGGACCAAGGGAAGAGAATATACTATGAACAATGGGCAGAATTAATTTGGGAGGAGGAAAAGGAAGTCAAAGTGCCAGGCAAAGAGGTGAAGTGACGAGAAGGACCAAGTGGAACCAGGCCAGAGCCAAGGATCAAGTCTAAATGGGGCTCAGGAGACACAATGGCTATCCAAGGAGAAGTCAGGGGAATGTATGGTGGCAGGGGTGGTGGTTTTATTATGATCGTAATTGGCACTTCCTTCTTCGGTTTAATCTGTACTTTTGAAGTATCGTATGGCACTTGTAAAAAGACCAGGGATGCATATGGCCTCCACTGGACATGCCCCAGCCAAGAAAGATCCCAAAATTTGTGTCCTACAGTTAAGGCAATCTTACGGACTGTAACCAGTGGCCTCAAGTGACCACCTTCTTCCTCCTGTATTTTGTTTCTTTCTTCCTTGGTTGGGAGAGCGCTTTGCAAGTAAGTGTTTTTCCAGGTACCTCAAGCCATGGAGCTCAGTTAGGGCACACCCCCTCCCCCAAAATGAGCCATTACATCATTGCACAGCCTGGAGACTTGCTTAATGGACTGTTCATCTGTGTTCAAATCTCACCATCTGATTTGAAGGGCTGGGAAAGATGTGAGCTCTGGGTGATGGGAATCCCAGATGCCTCCAGCTCTCAGGCTGCAGTGCTCCTGGTTCCCAAGGGGCTAGGCATTGGATGCTCCTGCAGGTGCTGCTGAGTCTCCCCTAGGGCCCTACGCAGCCACACCACTTCCTCTCGTGCCTCTGTAAGGGGCTGGGTTTGGTCACAGGTCAGCCCTAGACTCAGCCAGCAAACCAGGCACAGGCCTTTGTTTCCTTTAAAGGTCTTTGCTTCAGGTGAAAATTCAGGAAAGATTTACTTGAAGCACCCCAGGAAGATGAGGAGTTTTCAAAGAGGGAAGTGATGGCTGAACTCAGAGAAAAGTAGTATGGAAAATGTGGGTGAGTCAGGTCAAAATAATCTAGATGGTGGCAAGTCAATTGAAAAAAAGTTATTAGGGGCACCTGGGTGGCTCAATCGATTAAGTGTCTGACTCTTCATTTCAGCTCAGGTCATGATCTCACAGCTCATGAGTTTGAGATCCACGTCGGGCTCCATCCTGACCATGTAGGGCCTGCTTAGGATTCTCCCTCTCTCTCTCTCTCTACACATTCATATAGCAGATGATGCATGGTTATATATTAAATATTATCAATCTTAAATATTTAAAATAGTATGTTGAATTATTTAAATAACAATGTGCTTAATCTCTAAACCCATTATTCTCCCAAGTGTGACACCTGTACTCACTCATTTAAAAAAAATGTTTGGTTGGGGCGCCTGGGTGGCTTAGTCGGTTAAGCGTCCGACTTTCGCTTGGGTCATGATCTCGCGGTTCGTGGTTCGAGCCCCGCGTCGGGCTCTGTGCTGACTGCCAGCTCAGAGCCTGGAGCCTGTTTCAGTCTGTGACCCCCTCTCTCTCTGACCCTCCCCTGCTCACGCTGTCTCTCTCTCTCCTAAAAAATAAATAAAAAACATTAAAAAAAAAAAAATGTTTGGTGCCTAGTATTGCAGCAGTATCATATAAATAGGTTAAAAACCAGAGATCGAGGTCAAACTAACTCTACTTCTTATGGATATGTGTTAATACACAAGTTAATCAAATTTTCTGGGCCTCGGGGTCTTCATCTACAAAGCAGTGATAATGTCATTGTTGGGAGTAAATGAGATAATCCATGTACGATGCCTGGCACATAGTGAGCATCCAATAAATGCCAGCTTATGGACCAGACACTGTACTAGGTGCTGGGGATACCCTAAGTCAGTCCATTTGGGGAAGACAGCTA
Organism: Proteles cristata cristata; assembly: GCA_017311185.1. Classification (NCBI taxonomy): domain Eukaryota; kingdom Metazoa; phylum Chordata; class Mammalia; order Carnivora; family Hyaenidae; genus Proteles; species Proteles cristata. The sequence continues at coordinate 78,177 of JAESUZ010004508.1, forward strand.
TGGCATACCCAATTCCAAGCAGGATGAGGGCTATAAAAATAAATGTTAATGTGCAATGGCTCCTTGAGTTAGACTTGAATAATACTGTGTCCATAAATTAGCTACTTTTTCTCAATGCAATTTCCACCACTGTGAAAAAAAATTCTTGTTTGACAGATGCCCTGATCAGAACTTACAAAGGTTTGGGGAAGTGGGGGACTCTGAGGGCCTAACAATTCAGCAAAGGAAAGAACTCTGGCATTTTCAAGTTCAAGCCCTTAGGCATTCCTGTTTTTGAATGAATGGTTAATTTCTTTGATTCAAAAATCAATTTCCATTTTGACAAACAGTTATGGTCTGCTTCTAGTCCAGGCTTAAGTGCTGGGGGATATATGAATTCTAACCTTCCCTTGATTCTATTTGCTACCCTGCCCAAATTAAATTCATAACTCCCATTTGCATGCATTTGTATTAACCTTTTTTTCCTTACAAGAAGCAGCAATAGATAGCACCCAGCCATCCCCTATAAGAAATGAACAACCAGTTTTATAGCACCTGAGTATTACAAGCTCAGGACTACCCAGGACTAGAGTGGGAGCTAGGAGAATATAAAACAAACAAAACATATTGTAAGTCTCCATAAGAAACTTATCTTCCAAGGTAATACCAAACTTACATATATGAACCATTTAGTAAACCCAGTGGGACGAATTTATTGATTCATTCAAATGCTTATTAGGTATTTACTGGGAATGGTGCTCCAAGTGCTTGTGGCAAAATGATGCCTAGAGTGAGAGTGAGAGGTTAGCCTTCAGGGAATTTATAAACAAGTAGAAAAATAGACATAACCATAAATAATAATAATTGAAGGCTGAGAAGTGTAGCACTAGAGTAGTTCAGGCCAAGTAAACAACTGCAGCTAAGAACAAGTGTTTCATGTGAGAAATGACACTTGGGACTTAAGGTATCAAAGGGATACTGACAGGAAGTGCAAGAGAGGGGCATCCCAGGGGGGGTGCAGTAGGAATAGAGACCCACTGGAAAAATGTGTGGCCCATATGAAAGCAGGGCAGAACAGAACCATGCAGCTGTAATACAGACAGGGGTGAGAATCTGGCCAGGAACATTTTATCCAGAACCCAGAAGGCTTAGGTTTTCTTTCTTAGCCACACTGAACTGTTGTTTTTTTTTGTTTTTTTTTTTTTTTGAGCAGGGAGATAACACAGTGAGATTTTTCTTTAAAAAACAAACAGGTGCCCTCCTACACTGTTGGTGGGAATGTAAACTGGTACAGCCCCTCTGGAAAACAGTGTGGAGGTTCCTAAGGAAACTAACAATAGAACTCCCCTAGGACCCAGCAATAGCACTGCTAGGAATTTACCCAAGGGATACAGAAATGCTGAGGCATAGGAGCACATGTACCCCAATGTTCATAGCAGCACTCTCCACAATAGCTAAAACATGGAAAGAGCCTAAGTGTCCATCAACAGATGAATGGATCAAGAAGATGTGGTTTATCTATACCATGGAATACTACATGGCAATGAGAAACAATGAAATCTGGCCATGTGTAGCAACATGGATGGACCTTGAGGGTGTTATGCTGAGCGAAATAAGTCAGGCAGAGAAGGACAAATATCATATGTGTGCACGTATAGGAGGATTAGGAGGAGCTTAACAGAGGACCAAGGGGGAGAAGAAGGGCGGAAATGGTGGGGGAAAGGGGAGAGGCAAACCATGAGAGACTCTTGAATGCTGACAAAAACTGAGGACTGCTGGATGTGGGGGGGAGGAGGGGTGGGCATGGAGGAGGGCACTTGTGGGGATGAGCACTGGGTGTTATGTGGAAACTAATTTGACAATAAACTATTTGTAAAAAAAAAAAAACAAAAAACAGGTGCCACATTATGAGGTAGATCGGAGGGAGGGAAGGGGGAGGATCCCTTTGGGAAGCATACAGTCTGAATTAAGGAAACGGGAAGGGAAAGGTGATGGTTATAGCTACGAAGACAAGTCAGGAGTGAATAATGATAAAAGAAGGGGAGCCTGGGTGGCTCAGTCAGTTAAGAGTCAGACTCTTGATTTCAGCTCAGGTCATGATCTCATAGTTTGTAAGATTCAGCTACAAGCCTCATGTTGAGCTTCATGCTGAGAATGGAGCCTGCCTGGGATTCTCTCCCCTCCCCTCACTCTCTCTCAAAAATAAATAAATAAACTTAAAAAAAGAAGAAGAGGAAGAAGGGGCCACTGGTGGAATCTTCAGGCAATTAGACTGAAATTTACAGGATGTACCTGCAGCTAAACCTTGGCAAATATAATAATCTACTTTTTATCTTAACTACCTAAATGTAGCCTCTTCTGTTGGGAGCCATTCTCAGCCCACACTAGTTGACACACTAGTTGAGAAAGTTCCTGGTGAGGTTAAAGCAAGTTTGAACGATCTCTTGAAATTAGATGACGACTGATATCCACCCCCACTCAAATATTCCTGCTTGAGTGCCAACCTGCAAGGTACCTTGTTGATTGGTATTGGGAGTGACTTGTCCCCTTACTCTGGCCCTGGTATGATGATTGCACCTTGTGAAGGAACCTATTGTGGGAACTTCTTCTTTTGATTATGGGAACAGACATCATGTCTCCTGTTTTCCTCGATACTTTCCTTGAGCTATAAACAAGCTAATGACCCTTACTCATAAAAGATTGACCTTTATGTATACAATTCTGTTTCTATCGTTACATTAGCCCAAGAGGTTCATACAGTTCAACATGTAAATCAGCTAACCAAAAATGTTTCTCATGCCCTAGCTATTCAAGAAATCATAGACAAAAAACTAGACACAAAGGTAAATGCACTCAAAGAGGCTATTCTAAGGTACGGTTGGCTCTCTGGTGCCATAAAGAATATAACTGGACAGTTAAGTCTTGCCCAGAGACAAAGAGCCTAACAGAGAGAAGGAACAGATAAGGGCAGAACATAAGTTACCACATATACCTTTGCTAACTGGTGATGTATAGCAGTCCCTTCCCTAAGGCCTACATTCCACAAACACCTTTCCTTACACTGGCAGCTGTGATGAGGATGGATAAGAGTATCTACAACTTAACCTATGACTTAATCTTAGCATTATTAAAATGTGTATGTTATCCTGTTTCTCACTAAGAACACCCTGTTATTTTCTTAGTTACTTAGCCTCACTATAATTGGGGTAGTTCTGCAAGAATATTTCTGTAAAACCTGTTTCTATATATTTTCCAAAAACCATCACAGAGAACTATCCATTGTAAAAATTCCATTTTCTGATGCCATGTTAATGTTTGATGCATAAATAAAGACACCAAAACCGACAGGGCAGAGATGACTGCCTGGTGATCAGAAAGAATCTTGGGGCTCCCTCACTCTCTCTCCAATACCATCCATCCTTCAGGGACCCCTGGACCTGGACTCCAGCACTCTCCCAAAGTAACTTAGGTTTTCATATTACCAATTCAATGGTCCCTTTTTACTTATCATTCTACTCAACCTCTTTGTTCAAGCTGTCATTGATGGCCACTGTTGACCTGCCTCACCTTCATGAAACATTCTCTTCCTGTGCCTGAAGTGATGCTACATTTCTTCATCATTCTCTTAGTTCTCTGCCCACTCTGCTCATTTATTTTCACTACCAGGTAGAACAAGATGACAAAAGAGAGGGGACAGAGTATGCAAAGACATGAAGGAGATGAAATAAAGTTACAGTACTTATGCCCACAGGCTTGGAATCTGCTGAACAAACAGACTTTGCCTAGTGGCTCAAATAAACTGAACTAGATAATATGGAGAGAATTTGTATCCTTTGGAGATGGATATCCCTATTCTTAGAAATGCACAATCTCAAACCAGGCTGCAGATTCTGCTAAAAATAAGTGAGCTTGACTACTATGTGCATGTCTGGCACTAAGTGAAAATTAAAAGTGTAAGAAAACCAGCAAAAGCTATTACATAAAATTTATGGTTGATTAATGACTTTTTTAATAGCTTTGATATAATTCATATACCATACAGTTCACATTTCTAAAGCATACAATTCAAAAAGGTTTAGTATATTCACACAGTTGTATAGCCATTATCACAATTTTCTGAATATTTTGATCACCCCCAAAAGAAACTCCATATCCATTAGTAGTCACTCCCCATTTTTCCTCAACCTCTTCAGTCCCAGGTAACTACTAATCTACTGTTTCTATGGATTTGCCTAATTTGGACACTTCCTTTTATATATGTGGTCTTTTGTGACTGGCTTCATTCATTGAGCATAATGCTTTCAAAGTTCATCCTTGCTGTAGTACATATCAATACTGCATCCTTTTTATTGCTAAATAATGTTTTATCATATGGATATAACACATTTTGTTTATCTATTCATCAGTTGATAAACATATGGGTTAATTCTACTTTAAAGCTATTACGAACAATGCTGCTGTGGACATTTGTATATAAGCTTTTTTTTTTTTTTAGTTTATTTATTTTGAGAGAGAACATGAGCAGACGGAAATGGCAGACAGAGAGAGAGAGAGAGAGAGAGAGTGAGAATCTCAAGCAGGCTCCATGCTGTCAGTGCAGAGCCTGGCACAGGGCTCAATCTCATAAACTGTGAGATTATGACCTGAGCTGAAATGAAGAGTCAGACACTTAACCAACTGAACCACCCAGGGACTCCTGCATACAAGTTTTTATTTTTTTGGATGTTTGGGGTTTTTTTGGCTTTAACCCAGAATCAGGAAATGTATACAAGTTTTTATGTGGACACATATTTTCATTTCTCCTGGATATGTATTGCTGGATCATATGGTAACTTTATGTTTAACCTTCTGAAGAACTACAAGACTGTTTTCTAAAGTGGCAGCATCATTTTACATTCCCACCACCAATGTATACAATTGATTTTTACTCCAAAATCAAGAACAAGAACTCTATCTTGTTCTACAAATAATTTAAGGCACCCTACAACACTTGTTTAAGGTATATGCAATAAGATAAAAAATAATTATAAGCAGAAGAGAAAAATGAAGCAAAGGGTGAATTAGGGAAAAAAAATAGAAATTAGAGTACCAAATAAATTACTTTGGTAGAGTGGCCACAAATGTGACTCTGGGCTCTGTAGCAGCCAATGTGAGAGGGAAAATGCAGTCTGCTGTATGTTTCTTAAAATCCATGATATAAAAACAAACTAGCTACTTGTAGAACTATGACTATATGATGATGATGACTGGCAAGGAGACTAGAAATATAGGTTTCCTGGGCTTTCATAGAAATGACTCTATATAAGGTAGTGAATACTATTTCCCTCCAATAAACATGGCCATGAGTTTCAGAACTGTTTCTTATCTTCAATCCTAACTGATATCTTTTACCAAAGAATTATATAGTAAAAAAAAATTCTCCCTGTGTGGCCAATACAAGGAGGCACAGAGTTCTCTGATCTTAATCCAGAGCTAAATCTATCAGTTACTTGGTAAATTGTTACAGTCAGGTCCCCTGATTCTTAAAATGCTGAATGCAGATGCTGGCATCCATCAAAGAAAGGAAAGGCAGGGTGTCAAGCTAGCATGTACAATTGACCATTTTTACTACACGGGTCCACTTATATATGAATTTTTTTCAATAAATACAGTACAATACTGTAATTGTACTTTCTCTGAATTTTTTTTCTTTATATTTTAACATTTTTCTATAGTTTACTTTATTGTCAGAGTACAGTACATAGTACATATAATATGCAATATGAGTTAATCAACTCTTTATGTTAACAGTAAGGCTTCTAGTCAGCTGTAGGCTATTAGTAAAGTTTTGGGGTATCAAAAGTTATATACAGATTTTCAACTATGTGAAGGGTTAGTGTTTCCAACCTCCACATTGTTCAAAGGTCAACTGAACTATTCACTGCAAAGAACAGAAAGAACATTGCGGAAACATTTAGCCCATGGGTGAAAAGCAACTCAAAGGAAGGAGCAATTTAATCCCACAGGTGGGGCTTGGGAGAGGGCAAGAGGAGGACTGAAGCAGAGCCCAAGTGGGAATGGAAATAGTAAGACTGTCAAATTTGCTTTTTAAATAATGACAATACTGGTTCCAACTCAAATATCAGACCATGGTAGAGGAAGATTAGACTGAAAAGAAAAATGGCCAAGAGTTTCAATAATCTGGCTGGCATTGTGTTTGCCCACATTTAGCACCCTTCCCTTGATGCGTGTTTTTGTTTTGTTTTGTTTTTTTGGTAAAGATTTACACAGACTAAACACTGGCTGATTGCCAATTATACGAATATTATTGACGGTATAAAATCAAATTGGGGAAAATAAATTAGATCAGATTTTCATTAATAATCTAACCACTACTGAAAAGCCTGGAGATGGCACAAAAACAAACACTCAGATCAATAGAACAGAATAGAGAACCCAGAAATGGACCCACAAACGTATGGCCAACTAATCCTTGACAAAGCAAGAAACGAACATCCAAAGGAATAAAGACAGTCTCTTTAGCAAATGGTGCTGAGAAAACTGGAAAGTGATATGCAGAAAAATGAACCTGGACCACTTTTTTATGCCATACAGAAAAATAAGCTCAGAGTGGATGAAAGACCTAAATGTAAGACAGGAAGCCATCAAAATCCTAGAGAAGAAAGCAAGCAAAAACCTCTTTGACCTTAGCTGCATCAACTTCTCATTCACCACATCCCTGGAGGCAAGGGAAACAAAAGCAAAAATTAATTATTGGGATCTCATCAAAATAAAAAGCTTCTGCACAGTGAAGGAAACAATCAACAAAACTAAAAGGCAAGTGACAGAATGGGAGAAGATATTTGCAAATGACATATCAGAGAAAGAGTTAGTATCCAAAATTATAAAGAACTTATCAAACACCCAAAAACAAATGATCCAGTGAAGAAATAGGCAAAAGACATAAAGAGACATTTCTCCAAAGAAGACATCCAGAGCCAACTGACACATGAAAAAAATGCACAACATCACTCATCATCAAGGAAATACAAATCAAAACCACAATGAGATACTCCCTCACACCTGTCAGAATGGCTAACATTAACTCAGGCAACAACAGGTGTTGGTGAGGATGCAGAGAAAGAGGATCTCTTTTGCACTCCTGGTGGGAATGAAAACTGGAGCAGCCACTCTGGAAAACAGTATGGAGGTTTCTCAAAAAATTAAAAATAGAACTACCTTATAACCCAGCAATTGCACTACTAGGTATTTATCCAAGAGATACACGTTTGCTTTTTCAAAGGGGTACATGCACCTCAATGTTTATAGCAGCACTGTCAACAGTAACCAAAGTATGGAAAGAGCCCAAATGTCTGTTGTTGGATGAATGGATAAAGATGTGGTATATATATATAATGGAGTATTACTCAGAAATAAAAAAGAATGAAATCTTGCCATCTGCAACTATGTGGATTGAACTAGAAGGTATGACACTACGTGAGATCAGTCAGAGGAAGACAAATATATGACTTTAACATACAAAGCAGATGAACATAAGAGAAGGAAAGCAAAAATAATATAAAAACAGGGAGGGGGACAAAAACATAAGAGACTCTTAAATATGGAGAACAAACAGAGGGTTACTAGAGGGGTTGTGGGAGGGGGATGGGCTAAATGGGTAAGGGGCATTAAGGAATCTACTCCGGAAATCATTATTGTACTACATGCTAACTTGGCTGTAAAATAAATTACAAACAGAAAAGTATACTAAATGTGATGAAAAAAGAAAAAAGAAAGAAAAGCCTGGAGAAAATACTGTCAAATAATAAGTAGCTGTAAATGTCATGCAAATCAGGATTTTGCACAGCTATTGGCAGCCTTGGTTTATGTTCCTGAGGACACAGACCATCACCATGCCTGTCACCTGCCATCCTTCGGCACAATTTCTCAGCAAAAAAAGGGCAATGAACTGCAAGACCTAAATGACTGCTTCTGTTGCACTTTGGGGCAGACGGTTCTTCCTGAGGAAGTGGCCACCCAAAGAAGCCAGTTAGTGCTGAGCCTCTGTGCTTTTAGGCCAAGAAACGAAGATTTCGCCCCCTGGGGACGTCAATCCAGTGCCTTGTTTCAAGCACTAAATTTTTGAAAGATAAAATATTTTTCTTTTTTAGGCAAGGGAATGAGTAAAGACACCAACTGCCAAAGAGAGCATGGGGAGTCCTTAACACTCTTCCATTAACATGAAGGAGCAGGACAGCTCCATCTATTACATCAAAGCCTCATCAGAGACCCTAATCCTTCCTGAAAGGAACTCTCAGGCAGCCAAGCCTTTAATTTGCTGAATAATAGACCCTCTGATTAACCCCTTGCAAAGCAAAATACAGACACTGAAGGCAACAAATGCTCCCAGGGGGTGAGAACTAAAGGGAGTGGGGGCTGGGATGGCTCCTACTCCCACTGTCAGTGAACTAACTCTATGCATAGGTTTCTAAATGGTTATTTTTCTGTTTTCCTTTTTCATTTCCCTGTTCGCTCTCTCTCCTGGAAATATGCTACTTCCATGCTCTGGGATTTACCGTGTGTCGTGAGCTTTAAGCCACTGTAACTCAGTGACATGCATAGATAAGTGATGTGGAATGACTTGTGTTGACAGATCTACTCAGTCTACTCATGGTAGTAAATCAGTGACATGAGAGGCTCTTTCAATACCATTTACCACCACCCTACTCTAGGACAAGTCACCTGTTCTCTGTGAAAAAGGCCAGAGGAAAAGAGAGACAGAGAGGGAAAGAAAGATACAGAAACAGAGACAGAAAGAAAGGGAAAGAATAGAAAAGAAAATACAAAAGAAAAGAATAGAACTAGGACTAGGACCCCACAAGTAGGAGAAAAGGAAAAGAAAAAAGGAAGAAAAGGAATAATATCAGCTCAGGCATTTCCCCTATCTGTTCTAACTAAATAGATGTCTAGTATTTAAAAAAAAATTAAAAGGTATATAGGGGCACCTGGGTGGCTCAGTTGGTTGAGTGTCTGACTTCGGCTCAGGTCATGATCTCGTAGTTTGTGAGTTCCAGCCCCACATCAGGCTCGCTGCTGTCACCACGGAGTCTACTTCATGCCTTCTGTACCCCTCTCTCTCTGCCCCTCCCCCGTTCACACTTTCTCTCTCAAAAATAAACAAATATTTTTTTAAAAAGAGGTGGATAATCCTTTTTGTGGGATTCTATTGCTGGAGGAAGACAACTGTATACTACGTTACCAAGGGACAGGTAATAGGTTAGACAGGTCATGGGTTTCACGCTAATGTACATTTTTAAATCATATACATATTGGACTTCCTGCGCAAGAAATCAGATAATGAGATGAATGACTGAATGTATGACACACTGGCCAATTATCATGTGGAAGATATTAATTCTATTGTGCTGAGGACATTTATCCCCGTATTTATTGACCTGGCTCTGAAAGCAAGGATCATAAATTACAATCCTTCAATAACTGTATGATAAATATTCTAATAACAAAATTACACCAAGTCCTATTTCCCCAATAAACTTTCATATGGTTTCAGTTAAAGAAGTAAAATGCAGAGAATGTTTTCGTAATTTTTATTTTATTATCAAAAATTATATGTAGAATGAAGACCATACAGAAAAGCCTATCTATCCCAAACAGTGGTGTGCTGGAGGCCACACACATAAGGTTCTCTAGATATTGTTACATTTTCAGGAATTCTGTGAACTGATTGATGTTACATTGGTAGCCTGAAATTGGCCGCCGTGGGGGGGAGTATTTTATACCATGGAAATCAGTAAATGAGATGAATCAGCCCCCTAGCCCCACCCCCCAATTGTTAAATATCACTGCTCATGGACTAGAGACCCTGGGGAAACTGCCTGATAATTCAAAAGTACTATGATATGGGTAGAAATCTCTTCGTACCACGTTTCCCCTCTAATTTTTTCCCTCATTTCTTGCCTTCTGTGGGATGAAAGTTTTCTATAGACCATTTTATCTTTGGTAGGTTTATCTTTAGACATTGTTTCCCTATAATTTTAGTCATTATCCTACATGTTTAAAATATCTGCTTAACTATAAACTTTCCAGTAGCTCTATCCTCTTTTTGAGCACAAGAATCTATGCATGATTAACCACGAACCGAACACAACTGCCCTCCCTGAATTTTATGGCTGTTTAGATTTATCTCACCCTAAATCATTGGTCTTCTTTTTTTTATTTTATTTTATTTTATTTATTTATTTATTTTACAAATAGTTTATTGTCAAATTAGTTTCCACATAACACCCAGTGCTCATCCCCACAAGTGCCCTCCTCCATGCCCCTCTCCCCTCCCCCCGACATCCATCAGCCGTCAGTTTTTGTCAGCATTCAAGAGTCTCTCGTGGTTTGCCTCTCTCCCTTTCCCCCACCATTTCCGCCCTTCTTCTCCCCCTTGGTCCTCCGTTAAGTTCCTCCTAATCCTTCTATACGTGCACACATATGATATTTGTCTTTCTCTGCCTGACTTATTTCGCTCAGCATAACACCCTCAAGGTCCATCCATGTTGCTACACATGGCCAGATTTCACTGTTTCTCATTGCCATGTAGTATTCCATGGTATAGATAAACCACATCTTCTTGATCCATTCATCTGTTGATGGACACTTAGGCTCTTTCCATGTTTTAGCTATTGTGGAGAGTGCTGCTATGAACATTGGGGTCCATGTGCTCCTATGCATCAGCATTTCTGTATCCCTTGGGTAAATTCCTAGCAGTGCTATTGCTGGGTCCTAGGGGAGTTCTATTGTTAGTTTCCTGAGGAACCTCCACACTGTTTTCCAGAGGGGCTGTACCAGTTTACATTCCCACCAACAGTGTAGGAGGGTGCCCGTTTCTCCACATCCTCGCCAGCATCTAGAGTTCTCTGATTTGCTCATTTTAGCCACTCTGACTGGCGTGAGGTGGTATCTCAGTGTCGTTTTGATTTGTATTTCCCTGATGAGGAGTGATGCTGAGCATCGTTTCATGTGTCTGTTGGCCATCTGGATGTCCTCTTTGGAGAAGTGTCTGTTCATATCTTCTGCCCATTTCTTCACTGGGTTGTTTGTTTTTCGGGCGTAGAGTTTGGTGAGTTCCTTGTAGATTCTGGATATCAACCCTTTATCTGATATGCCATTTGCAACTATCTTTTCCCATTCCGTTGGTTGCCTATTAATTTTGTGGGTTGTTTCCTTTGCTGTGCAGAAGCTTTTAATCTTGATGAGGTCCCAACAGTTTATTTTTGCTCTTGATTTCCTTGCTTTTGGGGATGTGTCAAGTAAGAAGTTGCTGCGGTGGAGGTCAAGGAGGTTGTTTCTGCTTTCTCCTCTAGGGTGTTGATAGTTTCCTGTCTCACGTTCAGGTCCTTTATCCATTTTGAGTTTATTTTTTTGCAGGGTGTGAGAAAATGATCTAGTTTCATTCTTCTGCATGTTGCTGTCCAGTTCTCCCAACACCATCTGTTAAAAAGGTTGTTTTTTTTTCCATTGGATATTCTTTCCTGCTTTGTCAAAGATGAGCTGGCTGTATACTTTTGGGTCCACTTCTGAGTTCTCAGTTCTCAGTTCTGTTCCATTGGTCTATGTGTCTGTTTTTGTGCCAATACCATACTGTCTTGATGATGACAGCTTTGTAGTAGAGGCTAAAGTCTGGGATGGTGATCCTCCCGTTTTGGTTTTATTTTTCAGTATTACTTTGGCTATTCGGGGTCTTTTGTGGTTCCATACAAATTTTAGGATAGTCTGTTCTAGTTTTGAGAAGTATGCTGGTGTAATTTTGATTGGAATTGCATTGAATGTGTAGAGTGCCTTAGGTAGTAATGACATCTTAACTATATTTATTCTTCCTATCCATGAGCATGGGATGTTTTTCCATTTCTTTGTGTCTTCTTCAATTTCCTTCATAAGTTTTCTATAGTTTTCATCATACAGATCTCTTGTATCCTTGGTTAGGTTTATTCCGAGGTATTTTATGGTTTTTGTGCAATTGTGAATGGGATCAGTTTCTTGATTTCTCTTTCTGTTGCTTCATTGTTGGTGTATAAAAATGCAACCGATTTCTGTACATTGATTTTGTACCCTGCAACTTGGCTGCATTCTTGGATCAGTTCTAGTAGGCTTCTGGTGGAGTCTGTCGGGTTTTCTATGTAGAGTATCATGTCATCTGCGAAAGTTTGACTTCCTCTTTGCCAATTCTGATGCCTTTGATTTCCTTTTGGTGTCTGATGGCTGATGCTAGGACTTCAAGCACTATGTTAAACAGCAGTGGTGAGAGTGGACATCCCTGTCGTGTTCCTGTTCTCAGGGGAAAAGCTCTCAGTTTTTCCCCGTTGAGGATGATGTTAGCTGAAGGCTTCTCATAGATGGCATTGATGATGTTTAAGTAGGTTCCTTCTATCCCAACTTTCTCGAGAGTCTTTATTAAGAAGGGGTGCTGTATTTTGTTAAATGCTTTTTCTGCATCTATTGACAGGATCATATGGTTTCTATCTTTTCTTTTATTGATATGATGTATCACATTGATTGATTTGTGAATATTGAACCAGCCCTGTAACCCAGGAATGAATCCCACTTGATCTTGGTGGATGATTCTTTTTATATGCTGCTGGATTCGATTTGCAAGGATCTTGTTAAGAATTTTTGCATCCGTATTCATCAAGGATAGTGGCCTGTAGTTCTCTTTTTTTGCTGGATCTCTGTCTGGCTTGGGAATCAGAGTGATGCTGGCTTCATAAAATCTGTCCGGGAGTTTTCCTTCGATTTCTATTTTTTGGAATAGCTTGAGAAGAATTGGGATTAATTCTGTTTTAAATGTCTGGTAGAATTCCCCAGGGAAGCCATCAGGTCCAGGGCTCTTATTTGTTGGGAGATTTTTGATCACTGATTCAATTTCTTCACTCGTTATGGGTCTGTTCAGGTTTCTATTTCTTCCCGTGTGAATTTTGGTAGTGAGTGTGTGTTTAGGAATTTGTCCATTTCTTCTAAGTTGTCCAATTTGTTGGCATATAATATTTCATAGTATTCCCTGATAATTGCTTGTATTTCTGAGGGGTTGGTTGTAATAAGTCCATTTTCATTCATGATTTTGTCTATTTGGGTGCTCTCTCTTTTCTTTTGGATAAGTCTGGCTAGAGGTTTGTCAATTTTGTTTACTTTTCAAAAAACCAACTCTTGGTTTCATTGATCTGTTCAATTGTTCCTTTGGTCTCTATGTTGTTTATTTCTGCTCTAATCTTTACTATTTCTCTTCTTCTACTGGGTTTAGGGCATTCTTGTTGCTCTGCCTCTAGTTCCTTTAGGTGAGCTGTTAGATTTTGCACTTGCGCTTTTTCTAATCTCTTCAAATAGGCCTGGAGTGCAATGCACTTTCCTCTTAGGACTGCCTTTGCGGCATCCCATAGATTTTGAATTGTTGTGTTTTCATTTTCATTTGTTTCCATATGTTTTTTAATTTCATCTCGAATTGCCTGATTGGCCCATGGTGTTCTTTAACCTCCATGTTTTTGGAAGTTTTCCAGACTTCTTCCTGTAATTGATTTCAAGTTTCAAAGCATTGTGATCTGACAGTGTGCATGGTATGATCTCTATTCTTTTATATTTATTGAGGGCTGCTTTATGTCCCAGTATGTGATCTATCTTGGAGAATGTGCCATGTGCACTTGAGAAGAAAGTAAATTCCCTGGCCTCAGGATGTAAATTTCTAAATATATCCGTCAGGTCCATCTGGTCCAATGTGTCTTTCAAGTCCATTATTTCTTTAGTGATTTTCTGTCTGGTTGACCTATCCATTGCGGTAAGTGGAGTATTAAAGTCCCCTGCTATTAGCACATTCTTATCTATAAGCTTGTTTCTGTTTGTGATTAATTGTTTTTAGATATTTAGGTGCTCCCATATTCGGTGCGTAGACATTTATGATTGTTAGTTCTTCCTGATGGATGGACCCTGTAATTATTATGTAGTGCCCTTCTTCATCTCTTGTGATTGTCTTTAATTTAAAGTCCAGTTTGTCTGATAGAAGTATCGCTACTCCGGCTTTCTTTTGATTTCCTGTAGCATGATATATATTTCTCCATCCCCTTACTTTTAATCTGAAGGTATCTTCCCGTCTAAAATGAGTTTCTTGTAGACAGCATATAGATGGATTTTGTTTTTTAACCCATTCTGTTACCCTATGTCTTTTGATTGGAGCATTCAGCCCATTTACATTCAGTGTCATTATTGAAATATGTGGGTTTAGAGTCTTTGTATTTTTTGTAGGGTTCATGTTTGTGGTGGTGTCTCTGGAATCTTTGTTCCTTGCAACCTTTCCTTCAGAGCATCCCCCTCAGGATTTCTTGTAGGGCTGGCTTCGTGGTGACAAATTCTTTCAATTTCTGTTTGTTTGGAAAGGTTTTTATCTCTCCTTCTATTTTGAATGACAGGCTTGCTGGATAGAGGGATTCTTGGCTGCATATTTTTACTGTTCATCACATTGAAGATCTCTTGCCATTCCTTTCTGGCCTGCCACGTTTCAGTAGATAGGTCTGTCACCACTCTGATAGGTTTCCCTTTGTATGTGAGGGCCCTTTTCTCCCTAGCTGCTTTCAAAATTTTCTCTTTGTCCTTGTATTTTGCCATTTTTACGATGATATGTTGTGCAGAAGATCGATTCAAGTTACGTCTGAGGGGAGTCCTCTGAGCCTCTTGTATTTCCACATTGACTTCCTTCCCCAGGTCGGGGAAGTTCTCTGCTATAATTTGTTCCAAGACTCCTTCAGCACCTTTCCCTCTCTCTTCTTCTTCTGGATTCCTATGATACGGATATTGTTGCGTTTGACTGTGTCGCTGAGCTCTCGAATTCTTCTTTCCTGTTCCTGGATCAGTTTGTCTCTTTTTTTGTCAGCTTCTTGTTTTTCTATAATGGTGTCTTCTAAATCACTTATTCTCCTTTCTGCCTCTTCAATCCGTGCATTGGAGGCCTCTAATTTATTATGTATCTCATTTATCGCATTTTTAAATTCTTCATGCCTATTTTTATTTTCCATTCTGTCTGTAGCCATAGTTTCTTTGATGTCCCCTATGTTTTTTTCAATCCCTGCTATTAATTTTACCATTATTATTCTAAAATCTTGTTCACTTATGCTGCTGATATCTGTTTTGAGCAGTTCATTAGCTGTCATTTCTTCTTGGAGTTTCTTTGGAGGAGAGCTCTTTCGTTTCGTCATTTTAGTTAGCTTTCCGGCTCTTGTTGGTATTAAAGACCTGTTATGCTCTCTGTTTCTATGAGCACTGCTGTATCCAAGAAGACTCTTTGACTTTCCAGGGCCTATTCTTTCAGAGATTGTTTTTTGAATGGTATCCCTCGGTCTCTCTTGTTGGGACCTTAGTTATTTTATTTTTCTATTCGTAGTGATATTTGGGACTCTTCACCTTGTGTACTCTAGCTTGTTTCTTGAGGTAGCCCTGGAAAAGAAAACAGACAGACAAACACACAGGGAGCAGGAGCACACAAACGCACAGGCTAATTCAACTAACATGCAAAGCGAGAGGGAAAACGAAAAAGTTAAGAGAAAAGACGGAGGAGGGAGGGCAAATAATAGGGAGCATAAAATAGTCAAA
This sequence comes from Proteles cristata cristata, assembly GCA_017311185.1. Classification (NCBI taxonomy): domain Eukaryota; kingdom Metazoa; phylum Chordata; class Mammalia; order Carnivora; family Hyaenidae; genus Proteles; species Proteles cristata. The sequence continues at coordinate 93,771 of JAESUZ010004508.1, forward strand.
AGGGGGATAAGGGTCAAAAAGGGGATAAGAAAAGGAAAAAAGAAGAAAACCGATGGACAAAGAACGGTTTAAAGCATATACCTGGATTTCCCAGCTACAGTTAAATAGCCGTGTGTATGCAGTGCTGGTTGAAGAGCATAGAGAAAAAGAGAGAAGGCCGGGCGAGACGAGGCAGATTTGGAAATAGAATGAACAGGCAGAAGGGATAAGAAGCTTTTTTCAAAGAGGTAAAGGGTAGAATATGGTTGGATAGGTGAGAGAAGGATGCTGGAATTATCCAGAGAAACTATATAGTCTAATTACCCCTGAGAGAAATAGCTGAAAAAGTCGGTAGGTGTAGAATTTACATTTACAGAATGGACTTGTTGTGATTGTTTAAGCAAGCTGGCGACCAGAGTTAATCAGGTCAGTGTTTTGGGGAAAAAAGCGAGAAAAGAGAAAGAAGAAGAAAAAAAGAAATAGAAAAGAAAGGGGGGAAAAAAGAAAGAAGAAAAAAAAAGGAAAAAAAAACAAAAAAAGGAAAAAAGAAAAAGAAAAAAAAGGGAGGAGGGCACCTCTCAGGCAGGGATGGGCATGGCGTGATCCAATGCCTCAAGCTAGGGTTCTGGCTTGGCGGTTGTGGGGAGGAGAGTGAGGGTGCTCCAGTCCCTTCTTGAACCCTGCGCTGGAACTCGCTTTTTTGGGCATGTCAACTCCCCATTCCGGGGACGCAGCCAAAGTTGGTTGCACTCTTCAATCCAGGCCAGTTCCAATCTCCAAATCCCAGTCCACGCGCCCCGCTGAAATTGCCTTAGACACAGCTTCCCAGCCAAACCCCTTGGGCTATTCCAGACTCCCTGCTGAGCTCTGGGGGCGGAGTCAGAATCGCTGCTTCCTTCTCTGGGTCAGGCAGGCACGCATGCGCGGGGGCTTGCCTGCCGGGTCCCCGTAGCCCGAGCCCGCTGGAGGAAAACCGGGTCCCTCTATGGCTCGTCACCCGAAACATGAACTCACAGGCAAATTTCCCAGTTTTTAGCTCTTTGCCTTCCCTCTCGAGTTCCAGCCAGCCAGGAGCGCGGACGCCCGGTGTCTGCGCAGCTCTTTCAGGGGTCCCAGCCGCCCTCGAGCTACAATGGTGGCAGGGGCGCCACCGATCTGAAATCCAACCTCCAGGAGCGGCACAAAGAAGCAGTTTGTGTGCTCTGCCTCCCCCAGGACCAGTTGGCGCGAGGGGACCTGGTGTGCAGGTATTTGGCAAGTATGGTCTTTCTATGCACCGAGCGGAGGTTTTCCCCCCCGAGCGGAGGTTTTTCTGTTTCGGACTCTCTCCTTTTCCCCTCTCACTCCCCGTAGAGGGTAGAGGGGGATCGCCTCCCACCCTGGAGTCTCCGATCCCGGCCCGATTTTATCTTCCCCGGTTCGCACTCACGTTAGAAGGCTTTCTCAGTGGATTCTGCGTCCTTTGTCTCCCAGTCTCTCAGGTTTTGTAAGGTTTCCAATGGCTTCAGATCTTTTCTGTGTGATGTATGGGCGCGAGTGCAAGTACGGAGCTCCTTACTTCTCCGCCATCTTGCCCTCTAATCATTGGCCTTCTTATAGTGAAGAGTTACTTATTTTATACTTTCAGAATATTCTATTAAATTATTTCATTTCAAATGAACTTATGCTTCATTTGTTATGGCAGAGAGTTGCCCTTGTTAGCCTTAGAGTTCGTGTGTTTTGACATTTCAGTTGGCAGGCTCAGTCTGAGGAGGGGGAGGAGAATTTTTCCCTTTCCCTCTCATTTTCTCTCTGGGCTTACTCTCTTAGCTTAATGATTTCAGGGTTGTGTCTTCTTGGCTACCCAGGTCTCTAGCACAGAGCCAGTTTTTATTTACTTATTTATTTTTTCTTAGTTTATTGTCAAGTTGGTTTCCATGTAACACCCAGTGCTCATCCCAACAAGTGCCCTCCTCCATGCACATCACCCACCTTCCCCTTTCCCCCCACCCCCATCAGCCTCAGTTTGTTCTCAGCATTTGAGAGTCTCTCATGGTTTGCCTCCCTCTCTCTCCCCAACTATTTTTCCCCTTCTTCTCCCCCATGGTTCTCCATTAAGTTCCTGCTAATCCTTCTCTGCCTGACTTATTTCGCTCAGCATAACACCCTCAAGTCCCATCCATGTTGCTACACATGGCCAGATTTCATTCTTTCTCATTGCCATATAGTATTCCATTGTATACATAAACCACATCTTCTTGATTCATTCATCAGTTGATGGACACTTAGACTTTTTCCATGTTTTGGCTATTGAGTGCTGCTATCAACACTGGGGTACCTGTGCCTCTATGCATCAGCACTCCTGTATCCTTTGGGTAAATTCCTAGGAATGCTATTGCTGGGTCACAGGGGAGTTCTATTGTTAATTTTTTGAAGAACCTCCACAGTGTTTTCCAGAGGGGCATCAGTTTACATTCCCACCAACGGTGTAGGAGGGTGCCCGTTTCTCTACATCCTCGCCAGCATCTAGAGTCTTCTGATTTGTTCATCTTAGCCACTCTGACCACAGAGCCAGTTTTTAGAATGGCATTTTGTGTTCCTACCCCATGGTTTTCTAGGTATATGAAAGAGCTCATCACTGTGGCAACAGTAGGCCTAGCCACTTATTTATCCTACCATTCTCAGGCAAAAGCTGGCTAAGAGCCATAGTCCTGGGTGATGGTCAGCACTTCCTTAGGTGTTGGAGAACACAGAGGAAATTGCTATAGTCAGAGCACAGGATGATATGACTTCTCCTTTTCCCATTCTTTTCCTCAGCTTCTTTTTATCAGCCAACAAGAACTACCCCACACACTGGCTGCAGGCAGGAGTCCAACTCTGAACACTGTCTTCCTTGGAGCCCTCTTATAGTCTTTTTATCCACAGAAGCCAAACTTCCAGCCATCACTGCTTGCTTCTAATCTTAGCAGATTTATGACTTCAGCTTAGCTGAGCATTTTTGTTTTCATTCCATTCTGATCTGTCTCAGTATCTAGATTCCTTCCTTCCTTCCCTAGCATAATGTGTTTGGCATTTCTTTTTTAGTTAAAATCTTTTTAATGTTTATTTATTTTTGAGAAAGAGAGACAGAGTGTAAGTGAGGGAGGGACAAAGAGAGAGGGAGACAGAATCCAAAGCAGGCTCCAGGCTCTGAGCTGTCAGCACAGAGCCCGACACGGGGCTCAAACTCACAAACCATCAGATCATGACCTGAACTGAAGTCAGATGCTCAACTGATTGAGTCACCTAGGCATCCCTGGCCTTTCTATTTTATATGTGGCCTGTCATTGTTATATTTTTGTAAAAGCATAAAGTTAAAGATCCCCTTTGACAGATATTCTTGCCCGGAAACATCTAAAGGAAAAGATGCTTCAAATTCAAAGTTATCCAATAATTTCTTCTGCTTTCCACCATTCTATATTGTTTTCCTTTGGTAATTAATATCTACTGGTGTGAAGAATGTATTAATAATGTCTATGGCCAAGATTAACAGCTATGAGATGTGCCCTTGCTCTTATTTTATAGAGGAATCAAAGTCTAGGTCATAGGTGTCAAACTTCCCCACATCTTGATTCCCACCACTCACACATGAATATTCCCCTAAAGCAGCCTTGGCATGGCAATATTTACATCAGAAGGAAATTGCCAGCTTGCAAAATGTCATGTCACTGACCATGGTCCTGAAACGTCATGAGCCACGAAGACCTAGGTCTTTATCTTAATCCTGGATTCAGAAATGGCTTCAGTTCAACCTTTTCCTAGAACTGTGAACCAGGTGATAGAGTAGGTGGTGGTGGAAAACAGGACAAGTGGTGTGAAGGAGGGAGATGGGGGGGAATGGAACACAATAGGCAGAAGCTGCCAGGGATGATTTGTTTTGACATCATTTTCATATATTCAAAGCAATCAAAAAAGAATCCATAGCTAACCATGTCTCCATCATCCACTTTTAACAAACCTACCATGTTTCTAGTGGTTACACTTTTATTTTTGCTTTGGGCAAGTATGTTGGAGGAGTGCATTTGACCACTTTTTTTCACCTCACATTCTTTTCCTTATTATGTTTGCAGTTAGGAGAGATTTATAAAGACCATGAGTCCTAACATTCAATTTCTAACTCAAGTCCATCATATGCTGTATATGCTCTACAATTTTTGGTTCTTCGAAAGGAATGGATGTTTACTGAGCTCCTGCCATGTGCTAGCAAATATGCCAAGTATTGGGGATAAGAGCGAAAAAGATACATTCTCTGTTTTGGAACTAGACAGTGATGGTTGTACAACACTGTGAATGTGCTAAGTGACACTGAATGGTTCCCTTTAAAATGGTCAATATTTATGTGAATTTCACCTAAATTAAACATGTGTGCACTGGTGTGCACGCGCACACACACACCATGCAACATCATGAGCTTGAGAACAGATACTAAACTATGATACAGACCTTGATCTGAATCCTAGCTCTGTCAGTTTCTAGTTGTGAGACACCTGGACAGTCATTTATCTTCTAAGTGGTTCACTTTCCTAGTAGTAACCTGTCTCATATGGCAGAGGTTAGGATTCACTGAAATAATGCCCATAAAGTGCATTTCACTGTGTCTGACACATAGCAAGCTTTAAATAAATCTTACTGTTAATATTGGGGCACCTGGGTGACTGAGTCACTTAAGCGTCCAACTTCAGTTCAGGTCATGATCTCATGGATCATGGGTTTGAGCCCCACATCGGGCTTTGTGCTGACAGCTAGCTCAGAGCCTAGAGCCTGTTTTGGATTCTGTGTCTCCCTCTCTCTCTGACCCTCCCCTGCTCATGCTATCTCTCTCTCTCAGAAATAAATAAAACACTTAAAATTTTTTTAATTAAAAAAATAAATCTTATAATTAATATTATCTATACTCCTCATTCAGATAACCCCAAATTTATACAGCTACTTTTAACTCTCAAGTATCTTTTAGGCTACACTTGATTTGGTTGAATGTGAGCTTTCCTTGGCTAAATGAGTTTTGCCATGAACAAAGATTTTCACATAACAGAGAACTTGGTTATAATTTTAAAAAGTGAATTCTAGGTCCACAAAGGTATATGCTACCTTTGGACAGATATCCAGTTCAGGGTCATAGAAAATATCACTAAGTGGTCATGAGCCTCTGTTCTGGACACAGACTCAGAATCCTTCTAACACAACATTATAGCAATCAGATGGTCAGTCTTGGGATATGAGATGACACCAATTTGTCATCTCTTTGTATATAGTTTATTCTTCTCAGACAGGCACATAGGACCAAGACATCTAGCACAGAATATGTATTTGATTATTGAAGTCCTCAATAAACCCAGAAAATATTGGTAATTACAGTAATACACTTCTTTTACTATTGGGCAATAGACTTGGAAGAATTTAACATAAACCCTTAATATCTGAGACATAGTTCTAAAAATATAAAAGGGAAGAAGGAAGGAAACAAGGAAGCAAATAAGGAAGAAAACACTATGGTCTTATGATATAATACTAATACTTAACTTTGTGATGATGTTCTACTGTATTAAAAATTTTGGGGTGCCTGGATGACTCAGTCAGTTAAGCATCCAACTCTTGGTTTCAGCTCAGGTCATGATCTCATGGTTTTGTGCTGCCAGCACAGAGCCTATTTGGGATTCTCTCTCTCTCCCTCACTCTCTGCCCCTCTTCCACTCATGCTGTCTCTCTCTCTCTCTCATAATAAATAAACTTATAATATTTATTTTTTTACATTTGATCCTCACTGGTAGACAGGTGGATACTGCTATCCTCACCCACAGCTAAGGAAGCAGAGGCTTGGAGAGATTAAATGAGTTAAGGTCACATAACCACCAAGTCATGGACTGTATTAGTTTCCCAGGGCTTCTGTAACAAGGTAACACAAACTGAGCAGTTTAACAAAAGATACTTCTTGTCTCACAGCTCTGGAGGCTGGACATCTGAGATCAAGACTCAAGGCTGGTAGGGGAATGTTCCCCAAAGGCACTAACAAAGGATCTGTTCCAGGCATCTCTCCTAGTTTTAGGTGTTTACTTGCTCATAGAAGCATAACTCCAATAGTCACAAAGCATTCTCTCTATGTGCATATCTGTACCCAAATTTCCCCTTTTTATAAAGATACCAGTTATATTGGTTTAGGTATCCAGCCTACTCCAGTATGAGCTCATTTTAGCTAATTACATCTCCAATGGCTCTATTTCCAAATAAGGTCATATTCCAGGATATTGAGGGTTAGGACTTCTACATAGGAAGTTTTAGGGGACACAATTCAAACCATAACATGGGTTGATCATAACCAAGCATTCTGTACAAGCATGAGGAACACTGCTGGAGCTTAAGGATTTAGGCTTTCGGCTTCTCTTAAAGGCAAGAATTCTCATTATTCCCTAAAATATAGACTTTTAAATAAAATTATTCTTTCAAAAACATTCAATAGTCCTTCACATTAGAAATCAATTATGGGATCCCCCCCCTTCATTAACTTGGTATGATACCTATGTCATGTATTTGATGAGGTCCCTTGTTTCCTTAGGAGGTTCCAAATTGCAATAATAGAAGGTCAGTTAGAAACTGCACACACCCGAAAGGAGATGGAATATCAAGAGAATCTATGATTACTCATTATATTTAATATCACTCTTATAAAATTTGAATCAATTAAAAAAACCATATCAGCCCTTTCCTCATTAGTGCCAACAGGCTATGTCTGTTATTTTTATCCCTGCCAGAAATCAGTGGCCTATAAGAATGTAGTACTAGTGACATGAGCCTTAATTTCCATTTTTAATTAAAATTCTTACTGACCTAGAGCCAGATTTCCTTCTGCACCAGAGCCTGTGGAAATTCCACAGTTGAACAACAGTAGCCAGGGAGTGGAGAATCAGGCAGGAAACCGGGAATGTCACACTGTACCAGAGGAACATCACAGCCCTTAAGAGAAGACCCAGAAGGACACCTACATGGCTCAGTCGGTTGAGCGTCTGACTCTTGATTTTGGGCTCAGGTCATGATCCTAAAGTCTTGGGATCAAGCCCTGCACTGGGCTCCACACCGGGCATCAAGCCTTCTTGTCAACCTGGCCCCTCCAAGCTCTCAACTTGTACTTACTTTTCTCATCCTCCCCCCAGGCCCTAGATCAGCCTCAGTGGAGATCATGACTGCCCCTCCTCATGATCCATGTCTCTTGTGACTTATCACCCCATGGACTCTATTGGCTGCCTTTCCTGACTCACACCTTTTTTGATGGTACCACTATGGAGTTAAAATATTTCTCATATTTATTGTGCTCTCAGTCTGTATCTCAATTAATTCTTGCAACACTCTATAAGGTAGCATGATTGCAGACTGCAGATTGTCTGTACATTCTCTATTCTACTGAAGGATATTGCTCTGGTACTATCCTGGGCTCAGGGCTGGCCTATTAGAAGACTACATTCTTAGCTTCCTTTGTAGCTAGTTGTGGCCATGTGATTAAGTTGTAGTTAATGATATGCTCCATGAAGTTTTCAGAAAGTTTTCTTAAAGCCAGAAAATTTTCATTTTTTTCTCTCCTTCTAGCTGGCTGTAATAAGTAGGTAAATGTTGGAGCCACAGCAGCCGTCTTGTCCCATGAGGTACCCTTGGAAATGGAAATCACACTTAATAGGGCAGCATGAGGGCAAGAGCCTAGGTGGCTGCCAGATGCCCTGCCAGATTAGTGGTCCTTATGTGGCCTAACTCTCAGCTTATTTCATGTAAGAAAAAGATAAAAATCTACCTTACTAAAACTACTGTTACTTGGGATTTTCTATCACAGAATTGATCTTACTCCCAAATGGTTATTATACAAATAGTAGTATTCCCATTTTACAGATCAGGAAACTGAGGCTCAGAAAGATGAAGTAATTTGTTTGAGGTCAAAAATCTAAGTGGAAATGTTAGAGTACAACCTGATCTCAGGTCTAATGCTCTTAATCTCTCCAACGTATATTCTCTAAAAAGACCCTTTCCCATGCTGAAAATATTGGAACCCCCATGTTTAATTCGTCCTTTTCCTGTAGCACCTGTCTTCTCCCATCATTAGTTGCCAAGCATTGTGGGTTCTGCCTCCCAGAGTCCAGCCATCCATTTCCTGTCCCACTGCTCCTTCCCCATGAAGAAACTTCTGGCTGGCTGGTAGCAGAGATAGAGGCACTCAGCCTGGACAAGATGTGCCCTGGGATAGGTGTGGGAGATAGGCCTGTTTGTGGAGCAAAGAAGTGAAGGTAAGTCTGCACTCCAGGCACTGCTTCTGTTTTGACCCCTGCTGGAGCACATTCTCTCAGGTTGAGTTTGAGGGAGTGGTACTGTTGTTGAGAAGGGAGAGGAGAACTATGAGAACTACCTGAATTACAGGACACGTAGAGAATGGAGCCTGGCATGAGTAAGAGTTATTTGCCAGGTTCCACAGACACATATATAATTTAATCCTTACAGTAAATCTATGAGGCAGGTCTTCTGCTCCAGCTTGACAAATGAGGACCAAAGGTCAGAGAGGTTAAATATCTTCCTCCAAGTTGCACAGCTAGCAGGTGACACAGTTGAATGCACACACTGCTCTTCTTGATGAGCTAGGTGGCACTCTGGGGAGGAGGGGAGGGGAACAGACTGTGGGCAGAGCCATGAGCCATGTCCCTACATCCCCTACTCCTGTCCCCCACACACCATGTTCATGGACACACAACACAGAGCTCACCATCACTTCTGTTTACTTTAACTGCAGCACTTCGATTTATATTATGCAATTCAAGTACAAATTTAAAAAAAGAAAGAAAGAGAAAGAAAAGAAAAGAAAGGAAAAGACAAGACAAGACAAGACCGACCAGCACAGGGTACACAGAACATCATCTAGGCTAACCCTAAGTACAAGTCACCTCACACAATGTGCTACAAGCACTCATGTGAACTCTAGGACATCTGCTACAGGTCTTGTTTCTCACAAGATCCAAACCCAGCATTTGTTGGTAAATAAATCGAATATGCTGTCTAGAATATGGATTATCCACTTTACTGTGCCTTTTGCTTCTTTTGGATGAGACTAAAACCCTTACTGCCAAGGTTCCTATGATATGAGTATATTCCAGATATATGTGGATACCATACCATATTTCAAACTTCAAATTATAATGAACCACTTCTTGGTTTACATCATGAGAAAATCAGATTTTATTGGCTGAGTTTATAAGTAGGGTCTAAGTGAGATCAAATCAGGCCCTTGACGTCTTCAGACGATCTGTTAGGTAATCTAAATTAGACTCTCTTCAGGGAGACATAACCTTGAAACACATAGCTTTATTTGTTCTTTTTATGAGGAGGAAAAAATACAAATTTTCCAAAATGAAAAAGAAGTTAGGTTGCATTTATAAGTATACTGATCAATATATGTTAAGAGGAGAGAGAAGAATTGGGGGGGGGGGTAAATTGGAATTTTTTAAAATTTTGAGCTTCTTCATGAGTTTTTATTAATTCACCAATTCCCTGAAGCTCAAGAGATGCTAATTAATTCAAGAAGACATAATAGCTAATCATTGGCTAAATAAATCTAAAATGGAGAGAGTCTGTCACTGGAGACACCACTGCTCATTTTAATTAATAGTACCAATTTGTGAAGTAATGTAAATAAAGGTTATTGTATCCTCCTCCAGGAAATATTAACCCTTTGCATGGCCACCTGAGAATGTAACAAGACTTAAAAAGCCAAGAGTATTTGTGGAGCTTTATCAATCACTGAGTTAGGACATTTATCATTCCAAGTGTGTTGTTTGCTGACATTATAAAAACCATGTAGAATTAAGCTCCCACAAAATGCAGGATGACAAAGAGCTAAGAGTGGTTGTCTTCAAGGAAATACAACCAATGAAAAGGAAGCAACCACCCCAAAATGGTTCTGGCCTAGAGAAAAGCCAGTGTTCCAGTTCTGAGTTTCAATTTTTAAGGAATGAATTTATGCAAATGCCCATTTAGTTTTAGCAGTTTTGTAGCTTAGAGTGATCTCACCTTGTTACCATGCAGTACAACTGCTTGTAGCCATTTGAATGTCATTTGGAGGGACAGGAAAGGCTGCCTCTGCATTTCATGGCTAAATGGCAAGGCTGGGCCACAAAGTTCACCTTGGAAAAGGGACAGAACTGCATGCTTAGCCACTCAAACCAGCCACCCCAAGAAAGCAGTGTGTGCAGGAGACCATATAGTTTGAGTCCTCACTAAAGCCTTAGCTGAACAGCCATGGTGCTCCTGATAGATCTGTCCTTGCCTGAGACAAATCCTTCTTTATTGTCTCACTAATCAGCTCAAGAGCTACTGACGATAAAGTCCTAAAATTAATTCCTAACAAAACCCCAAAAGTTTTAAAGGCAAAATGAAAAAGCATAGTTCACAGATACCTATTAGCCAATAATTCACAAAGTATTACAGCTTAGTCTAAAAACTTGAAATTAGTTTGAATGGAGGGGGGTGAGGGTGGGGGAGGAAGACATCCTTCAGGATGAAGGTGAAGTTGGCCAAGGAAAATTACTGTTATCTGGTCCAAAGGCTACTTCTGAATGGAGCCTCCTGACAAAACTGAAGTCTGGCTGAAACTTGAACCAGATAAACTTGTTATGCAAATAGCTGTAGCCATAGGGGAAAGGGATGATAATGAAATCTCTACAAAGCCACACACATTACAGAGGTGACAAAAAAACATCCAGCAGGGTCCTTAGCATATGGATAAAAAGCAGTGTAGAATTTATGTGAGCATCATGTTTAATTTATCATAACTAAGCTGTCAGGAGTCATGCTTTGACAAATGCATAACTAACTCATACAAATGAGTCAATTATCACTAACGACCAAAGGTTCAGAACAAAACTGATGTTTCTTTTCTTTTTTTAAAACTCCAATACGTGTTTACTAATACGATTTCAGACTCTCTTAAAATCTCTCCTAGCATCTCCAAATTAAGGCTGGAAACCTGAAAAACACCAAGCCACATCCCAGCCACTCATGCTGTCCCCTCCTCCCTGCTACCTCATGCACATTCATATTCGTTCCCTCTCTCATTACCCCCCCACACACACATACCCTGTCCCCTGTCTACGCAGCTATAATCACTAGCTACAGCCAGGCTAATAATCCCTTCAGACTACTGCAGCAATCAATGAGAAGCCATATAGGTCCTTCAGTAAGTGGAGACCAACATGGATAAAGAAAGATCAGAATTACTGAATCGCCTCTGCTATGATTTAATAGTCACATGAGGATAGGGTATTAAAAGTTTTAAACCTGTGAAAGAATTTTAGTCCAGTTTGCTCTTTAGAAAGAATTCGTTTTTTCAATACAATGCATTGTTTTCAACATACAACGGGAATTGAAGCAATTAACTGAATAATTCAAGCTAAAAACACCTTACCTAAAGTTATGAGAAAATCATCTTTTCCACCCCAGTCCCACCAATAATGAAAAGTTTGTAATCTGAAAGTTTTAATCCTCTGTCCTCCTCCTCCCAGTATGGGTAAGATAAGTATAAAAACAAACGAAGGCTCTGTTTTTAAACAGACATTTCTAACTCAGTGAGTGTCACTGTTTGTATTTCATTAGAGATCTGAATAAACAGAATGACATAGTAAAGTCAAATTGCATTTGGTAGGCTGAGTAATGGCAACTTAGGGTACACAGGCTCACCTATGAAACCAAGGTTATTATTTGGGAATCATGGGCAGCTTTCTACCTAAATATATAAAATAGAATGATTAGTCTCTAATCCTGAGACTCACCTTTCTAACAATCTTGTAAAAAACAGAATTCATGGTTGAGGAATCGAAGATGTTTTGGGGAAAGCAGGATTGGGGGCTGAAGTCAGGAAAGACTCTATGAACAACTATAATATAGAATATTTTCACTAATAAAACCATTAAGGAGAACTCATTAAATAAAGACAAGATTGATGATATTTTTCCATATCTTAAATTAGTAGTAAAGCACACAATCACTTAATTTCTATTTACCTTCATTGGTTCATTAAAACATTTTCAGACTCTTCCTCTCCTGTGGTTTCAACAAGATACTTTTCTTTGTGCCTTATAGTACGCATATGAAAGGCACCGGTTTTTGTGTTTTGTTCTCCCTCTAGTATCTAGACCCTTCTAAATCTAAAGCAAATCAGAATGAGCACCTAGAAATCTCAGAGCTGGAGAACATGTAAGCAAACTTAAATGGACGTATAATAGGACCTACCATACAGAAAAATCAGTAGTGGGAGGATTTCTATGCTGTTTAACCCTGAAAGTCCCAACCCCATCATCAGTTATGTACCTTTATTCCCAAAACCATCTAAGCAATACCATGATTGGTTTAAGAACACAAATACAGGGCGCCTGGGTGGCTCAGTTGGTTAAGTGTCCAATTTACGCTCAGGTCATAATCTCAAGATTCGTGGGTTCAAGCCCTGCACCTGGCTCTGTGCTGACAGCTCAGAGCCTGGAGCCTGCTTCAGATTCTGTGTCTCCCCCTCTTTCTCTCCCCCTACCCCACTCGCACTCTGTCTCTCTCTCTCTCAAAAATAAATTTAAAATGTTTTTAAAAAATGTTAAAAGAGGGGCACCTGGGTGGCTCAGTCAGTTAAGCGTCTGACTTTGGCTCAGGTCATGATCACAGGGTTCATGGGTTCCAGCCCCGCATCGGGCTCTGTGCTGGCAGCTAGCTCAGAGCCTGGAGCCAGTTTCGCATTCTGTGTCTCCCTCTCTCTCTGACCCTCCCCAGTTCATGCTCTCTCTCACTCTCTCAGAAATAAATAAAACATTTTTTTAAAATGTTAAAAGAAAACAATTACACTCTTGAAAAAATATACAGAAGATAAAAATTTGGTGAGTCAAGTCACATTTTAGAGGCATCACAAGAGCTTGGTATAGGAAGGCATATTTGTGAATATGTAATAGATTTTTCTAGGCCAACAGCTTTGAGAAGGTCAATCAAGGGAATCTGTATGCAGCAATGAAATGAAAAGGAATTCTTTAAATCCAGCCTTGCTAGCAAAAATCTTGGAATCATAGCTCTTGGATTTCTCTCCCTGGGGTGACCTGAAATGTGCCCCCACCAAGGTGTCTTTAGTTCTCCAGTTCCCTTGACCTCCTCCTTTGGCTCCCAAATCCCAGGGAGTGCTTCTTCCTCTGCTCCTAGTGAGCACCATCCCTCTGGCTGTATCTTGTTCCTCTCACAATGGCCTGACATTGCTACCTTTAAGTTGTGGCTGTTTCTGTTCTCTGAAGATTTTGCAGAAACATCAGAGTGGGGACTGGAGGGGTGAGGAAATACCCTGGCATTGAACTGGGTGGTCACATGCCAGTATGGCCTTGCTTGGAGTTCTTTACCATTCTCTCCTGAGGAAGACAGCACAAATCCAGGAGGGGCTGGACAAGCAAACAATTTCAAGGACCTTGAACTATGTTCCATGTGAAACAGAAATTAAATATAGGTTCACAGCTCTTTCTACTAACTCTTGGAGTCAAATAGGTTTCAGAATTTAGAATTTTATCAAATTTTAGAAAAGTAAACCAGTGCATCTACTGTATGTTATGTAACATTCCTCAGCAGGATCTGGGGCAGCACACTGTAATCAAACACATTAATATATCTGCAGCAATTCACATGAATATTCACACTGAGTGAGATAAATAATGACTATAAATAGCTTCATTTCAGTTTAGGTCATGTGTTGCCACCAAATCAGATCACATAAGGTCAGGGCTTGTAGCTAAATGAATCAAGTACAAAAAAAAACTTTCATTTTTTAGAGCTCTTTGGATTCTAGAACTGTGGATAAGGAATTATTGATCTATATTGTGACTGAGTCAGGAAGATGATCAAGGGACCCAGTTTCCTTCATTGTCCTGCCTCTTTGTGGAAGCTAAAAATGCACATAGATAGAAGTTGGAAAATATTGTGTTGACCATATCCTACTTTCTGGTTATTAGCTATTTGGGGCACTTCTTTTCTCCTCCATGACCTCTGAACACCTTGTTTGATCTGCTAGACACTGAGCACACCTCTTCCCAGTTCCTCTGCATTGGATATGCCTTGTAATGCCTGGTCTAGACCCCACAGTTCACCAGGCCCCGAGCCTGGGGTCACATCATCCCCTCCAGCAAACTGAGCATCTTCCCCAGATCTGGGAGCAGTGTAATCCTCTACCAGGGGCCAGGCCATCCCAGCACAGGGTCGCCTAAAGGTATTATAATTGGGTCTGCTCCTGTCTTGGTCCCATTCTACCTTGCCTAGGTCCTGGTAACACAGCTCCCATCAGGGTGCCATCCATCACGTGGGTTTTTATTGTGTTCTCCTCACCTTGAACCCTTGGCTGGAGTTGTTCACTTTACTGCCTCACGTCTGAGATCCTACTGCGCCTACTCAGTCATACTGGGGACTGGAGCTGTGTTCTCATACTGCAGATCCTAAAGCAAAGTCCATCTTCCAAGCTCCAAGATCTCTGTTGGAGGCTGCCACCTTCTGTCTCTTCTCTGAGACTAGTGTGGGCATCACAGTTTTATTTTTAATTTTATTTACTTACTTACTGATTGGTTGATTGACTGATTGATTGAGACAGACAGAGACAGAATGCACGCATGAGCAGGGAGGGGCTGAGGGGGAGTGAAAATGCGAATCTTAAGCAGGCTCCATGCCCAGCACAGAGCCCAATGCAGGTCTCAGTCTCACAACTGTGGTATCATGATCTGAGCCAAAATCAAGAGTCGGATGCTTAACCAACTGAGCCACCCAGGTACCCTGGGCATCACAGTTTTAGACATTGAGTCTCTTCCCTTATTAAAAAGACCACTGGCAATATTTGCTCCAGGACAGAGTAACTTCTCAGATAAATGTGATCTACATGATCAGAAGGACTGAGTATAGCCAAAAGTCAAATGGAACTCCTTATTTTTCAAACTCTGCAAAGGCATCTTCCATCATTTACTGGAACCAATTCTGGGTCATAACATGCTAAGAGGCATAACAACTTCTAGCACCAAGTAAATTCCATAGCTTGGATTTCCAATCACTGTTCAAGGCCTTGCTGGATAAGCAATTTTTAGTGGAAGAAATACTCACTGTGAAATAAAGTGGTTGAATTCCTCACACCATTTTTCTGGATGAAGTAAAGTAGGTGGAGGATTTCTGAAAAACAAAAGCAAATTTTTTTTACCAAAAAAAAAAAAGTGTTTAGTTAAAGGCAAAACATCAACTTGTCTTTACTGATATTGTTCTAAATAGCTCTGATAAAATCCATTCTGTTTCTTCCAAGATGGGACTCATTCATTAGTGGCAAATTATAAAGTGCCAGCCCCTATTCATTTAGTTCTTCATTTTCACTGACTGAAGCCCTACCATGTTCGTAGTTTTCAGCAGGACCTGTGAAGTTACACAGACCAGGAACATTCCTCAGGCAGCGGACCCTGATGAGGGGGGAGCACACAACCACCGTCACTGACAGCTGAGTATTATTAATTCCATAAGAAAGAATGCTATAACACTAGCACTCGGGGCTTTAGAGAAATTTTACAAGGATTCTAGCCCAGCATTGGGCTCTGTGCTGACAGATCAGAGCCTAGAGCCTGCTTTGGATTCTGTGTCTCCCTCTTTCTCTGCCCCTCCCCTGCTCATGTGCTGTCTCTCTCTCAAAAATAAATGAACATTAGGGGCGCCTGGGTGGCTTAGTCGGTTAAGCGTCCGACTTTCGCTTGGGTCATGATCTCGCGGTTCGTGGGTTCGAGCCCCGCGTCGGGTTCTTTGCTGACTGCCAGCTCAGAGCCTGGAGCCTGTTTCAGTCTGTGACTCCCTCTCTCTCTGACCCTCCCCTGCTCATGCTCTCTCTCTCTCTCTCTCTCCTAGAAATAAATAAAAATTTTAAAAAAATAAAAAAATAAATGAACATTAAAAAATAATTAAAAAAAAAAAAAGAAGATAGATAGGAAACTGGATTCATGATGATACTGCAAAGCTGCTGTACTAGCTCTAGCCTGCTTCCCCTTAGTCTTCCTTAACAGGAGAGAGAAGTAAACTTCCATCTTTTTAAACCATTGTTATAATGCAATTAATCCTAAATGAGCCAACAGTATTTCAGAGTATTATCCTATCATATGATTAGAACATAAGTTGATAAATGATAGAGAAATAAACAAAGACATATAGAAGCATAATTAAGGAATAACTTACCCAATCTGGTGAGTCCCAGAAGACTTTTTTTATAGTTTATTTATTTTTTAGAGAGAGAGACAGAACATAAGTAGGGGAGGAGCAGAGAAAGAGGGAGACACAGAATCTGAAACAGGCTCCAGGCTCCGAGCTGTCAGCACAGAACCCAATGCAGGGCTTGAACCCACAAACAGCAAAATCATGACCTGAGCCAAAGTTGGACGCTTAACTGACTGAGCCACCCAGGCACCCTCCAGAAGACTTTATAGAAAAGATGAAGTTATGCTGGCCCCTGATAAGTAGGTTGGAATTTTCAAGATAGACAAGGAAAGGGAAGCCACTACAGGCTTAGAAAACAACATGTACCAAGTCACAGAACTGTAAAAAAGTCTGGCAGGTTCAAAGAACATGAGTAATATTTTGAGACTAGACTATATGATTCTTTTGGATCTGGAGAGAGAGAACATGAGGGAAGAAAGAATGATAAGAGAGGAATCATAGGATTTCCCTGTTCTGCATAAGAATTTAATTATCCTTTAGATCTTCTGATTCAAAGACCCAAAGGAAAATTATCTGTGACCACCTAGAAAGAGTTAGCAGCTGAAGGTTGCCCTTCAGTTATTTTGGAGGCTGCCTCTATCCCAGTTCATTTAATTCAACAATATTTGCCTTCATCTTTCCCTTGCATTTTCTTAAATAATAACAGTACCATCACATAACTTCAGCTTCACTGCTAAGGTGGCTGACCTGTTCTTACTGGCTCCAGCTGCTTGAGGCCTCAGCCTATCATCTCTGTGTGAGGTTATGCTACATCATCTCTAGAGCCCTTTCCAGAACTTGAACTTCCCTTGCACTTCTTAGGTTTTTTGCTTACTCTGTTCTCACTGAGATCAGTTCCACAAAGAAGAGCTGCTTAAGCAATTTACTGTCTAATAGACTTAATTCACCCCTCAAGCAGTTAACCGTGACCAAGTAGTCACTTGTAGACAGAATCAACAGACCTGATTAAAACAGTCCTAGTGGATGCAACATTGGCCAGCTGAGCATGAAGGGACAGCCCTCTGCTGCAATTAAAGAATGACCCAGCAAGGGTCCACTGGTGAGATGGACGGTGAGTGTCCTCTCTTGTGTATAGAACACTGCACTTTCCTGTTTTCAGCCCTGCTATCAGCAGGAACTATAGGCTGGGGCTACGCTTTACGAGTTGGCCTGAACCTCCGTAGGGCACAGAGGAGAGTGGCGAGAGATCACCGCTCACCCAGGCCATCACCAATCCCTGCTCACCTCACATGAACCCCATACAAGGAAACAGCTTCTTTGAAGCTTGGCATCATCGGAATTTTGTTTCAGAAAAGCTCATTTGACCTTGTAAGTAGATGCGCTGCCTTTCCTGGAGTCGATCCATCATACTTAGGTTCAGTAAATAGAGATCTTGTGAAAGATTATTATCCATGTGTAATGAAATCTAAAAGGAATTTGAAGGCTTTGTGGTACTTTGTTTGCACTGGCAATATAAATTCCTGCCTCTCGCCATCCGGGAGGAGGAGCACCGAATAGTAACAATGGTCCCTTTTTGGCTTCTGTCAACATCATAGATGCAAGCTGCAACCCCACCCAGAGGGTCTCTTTCTGAAAGGAGATGAGACGCTTCATGTTCACTGTGATGGGAGAGTCAGTGCACAGCTGTGATTCACACATAATCATACTCACAGGCAAACTGACTTATGTGTACGGATGCTGAGAGACTGCAGAATATATGAATGGTAAGTGACTAGAAGGACTGTAAACCTAAATAACCAGCTTGTATTTGGATAATGATTATAAACATACGTTTTGCTTCTGTGAAAAAAAGTCAAAAAGCGAACACAGTGTTCAGTGTTTGTTTCGCAGCAAGCCAAACAGCAGCCAGAGGCCCTACAAGGCTCCTTCCCCCCAGGAACTATACTCAGCCTCTCAGCAGCTAGCTGCCATAGCTTTAAACTGTGTTTGTGAGTATCTGTACTTCATCTCAACGTATTTTGTGCAGCCATTTAGCAACATATGTCCTAAGGCATCGGAAAAGCCTAAAAGGCCTTATCTTTTGGGTCTGGAAATGCTCAAAAATTTTTCAATATATGTTAATGGCAATTGCTTCTTCACATTACGCTATTTTTGGCTTAAGAAAGTTTTCATAGGAACACTCTACTTTTGGATAGCAGGGGAAAGCCATATTTGAACGGAGTTTTGCCTGCCTGGATTTTACTCCTGTGATTTGGACCCCAAATTCAATTTCTATAAAGATGATCCACAGCACACAGACAGCATTAAGGCTACATGAGGCTAGGAGCAAATGGGAGTGATGGTAAACAGAGGCCTGAGCCTATCATTTACCTCTTTTTTGACACTGTAATCCTGGGTCCAGCAAATACAATGGAGGTCAAGTTAACTTTCTACCCACAAAGCCTCTGTGGAAAGAGGCTTTCTGAATAGTCCAGCTGAATTCATTCCTGAAAGAGAGAAGCAGCTGACTAGGGTGGGCACCTGGTGTCTGGATAGCCAATCCTAATTTAAACTGGTGGCCTCCACCATAGCATGATGCAAAATGATAGTATGGGTCAATCTGATTCTGTTTAGGTTTTTTTCCCCACCTTGAACTAAAAAAATAAACACAAAACAAACAAGAGAATGAAGCCGTTTAGTAATGGGAGCTGAAGCTAAGAGATTCGTGATGACAAGGCAGATGGCAGAGGCCATGGAGCACAATGTGGAAGCTCAAGTTTTAAAAAGCAGATACTACGAGTAGGCAGAAAACTGGGAATGAAAACAGGCTGGGTAGAGGAGGAAGGAAGGAATGTGCCACAAGAAACTGAGACCCCATAGGCTATTCTTGAGTTCCTTTTGTGAGTACTTCCTAATCTGATGCACCCAGAATATTATTGGTCCTAGAATTCTGCTTTTGGCCCTATTCTCTTCCTATTCTACGAATTCACTGATGGCTCACTATATGTCAGCACGTCTCTAATCTCTATCTCCTGTCTTGCTTTCTCCTCTGCCTTTTGGCTGGTCATCCAAATACTCACTAGATGTTCCATTTTAATATCCCAAGGGCATCTTGAAGTCGGCATGTTCAAAACCAAACTTTCCTTCTTCCCCCAAATCTGAATTCCTCTTGGTTGAAGTCAGAAACGGGTTCTATCCTCTCCCATAACTCTACATTCAGTTGGAGAAAGCAGAATAATGACTCCCCCAGAGAAGTTCACATTCTATGTGGACTATGTTCATAGGTTCATACTCCATGAACACGCTACCTACCTTCCATGGTAAAAGGGACTTTGCTATTATAGTTAAGGCTAAGGACATGAAGCGTTACCTTGAATTATCTGGATGGGCTCAATTCAATCTCTAGTCTTTTAAAACAGAAAAAAGAGGCAGAAGGAAAGAAGAGGAAGGAGAGATACAAAATATGAATAGGACTCTTCCATTGTTGGCTTTGAAGGCAGGGAAAGGGTGTCAGGTGCCCAAGAATGCATATGGCCCCTGAAAGATAGGAATGGGCTTCTGCTGATACCCAGCAAGGAAACGGGACTTCAAGTCTACAAATGCAAGGAACTGAAATCTGCTAATAACCAGAATGAACAAGGAAACCAATGTTCCCCTAGAGCCTTCAGTAAGGGGTGCAGCCTTGCCAACACCCTGATTTTAGTCCATTGAGATCTAGGTTATGTTTTTAACCTATAGAACTAGAAGGTAATAAACTTGTGCTACATTAAGCTGCTACATTTGTGGTAATCTGTTATGACAGCAATAGAAAACTAACATATCAATTGAGCACCAAGTCCTATCAATTCTACTCCCTTAAATTCCTTTCTAATCACCTCATCTCCTCTTTCATGTCCTAGTTCAGTCATTTATCATCTCACACCCAGACTACTCCAGTAGTCTCCTTTTCCTCCATCCATCTTGCACTTGGCAGCTAAAATTTCTTTATAACATACAAATCTAACCTTGTTATTTTCTTGCTCAAAATACTTCAGTAGAGCCACACTGCCAGCATGATAAAAAAACAAAAAACAAAAAATCTTCAAATCCTCTGCATGATATACAAATGGCCTTGCCTGTCCATCTATCCAACCTTACCTCAAATCACATCCCCATGTGCACCTGATGATACAGTAGTGTATTGCACAGTACTTGTAGCTCCTAAAGCAAGTCCTATTATTTCATACCTCAGGGACTTTGCATATGCTGGACCTTCCATTTAGAGTGCTATCCCCAATTTGTCTACCTGGCATGCTCCTACTTATGCTTCATATGCATCTTTAGTACCCAGCACAGGAGCACTCCATAAATTTTTGCTGAACGAACAACTACATGAGTGAAGGCACACAAACATACATCTACTAATAAGTAAGCCAAGACATGATGACTTGGTCCCCAAAGTAGCACAAAATTAGACAAAGCAAAACAGTTCCTTTATATGTGAGCAAATTCCAACTATATTTTTCACATAAGCAGGGTTTGAGGAACAGAGGAATCCCTTTGGCTGGTGATTTGGGTTGGATTTGACAAATATGAGCCTCATCTCTCTGCTTTTGAAGCCTCAATGCCCCCATATCCCTGAACATATTTGACCAAAAGGAAGAAATAAATCATGATTAAAACTGCATTACAGACATTATCTGATGTCAGAACCACTATACACATATGCATGGTGGGTTTAAGAAATTTTCTTGGAAACATCTTCCACACAGAAAGTGAAAGGGTTAGGTTTTAAACAGATAGTTTTATTTCAATGCCAATACTCCTCACTGTTTTCTTTATTTTATCTCATGAAGAGTCCATTACATTGGAAGATGAATTAAGAGAACATATATGGAAAAAATGACAAAAACAATTAGCAAGCAACACCTCTAGAAGGTGCAAAATGAAGTCCTCAAACCCTAAAGCACACTCACCATAGACCTGCTGAGTGAAAAAATTTTCAATGAGACTGAGTTAATTAAGAAAAGCTTCCTGGAAGTTGTTAACATTAAGGCTTGTCCTAAACAGGGTACACACACCAGTTGGAAAGAGGAGAAGGGTATTAAGGAAGAGGGAGAATACAGAGAGGAAGACATAAAGCCTGAAGTATAATAACTAATAAGTAATCATTAACATGCAGTTAAATAAACTCTTGGGAATGTGTTCAAATATTATTCTATTGGGGCACCCAGGTGGCTCAGTTGGTTAAGCGTCCAACTTCAGCTCAGGTCATGATCACGCGGTTCGTGGGTTCGAGCCCCATGTTGGGCTCTATGCTGACAGCTAGCTCAGGGCCTTGAGCCTGCTTCCGATTCTGTGTGTCCTTCTCTCTCTGACTCTCCCCTGCTCACGCTGTCTGTCTGTCTGTCTCTCTCTGTCGGAAATAAAACATTAAAAATTTTAAAAAAATAGTATTCTATTTATTTACTCATAAAAGCAATAATCTAAGACATTGAGCACAATTAACTGTTCTGAGAGTATTAACCACAGCAACAGAGCTGCCATCCTGATCTACAATTGGTAGATTTAGATTCATTTGTGAGGTTGAATGCTTCGGTGTGTGACTGCATCTCATCCCTAAGTATCACCACCTAGTTCTAGCCAAAGGTGCTTTTCTCCCTAAGTCACATCTTATCTGTTCAAAATCAATAACTTAAAAATGTTTATATTTACTTGTAACACATGATTCCATCTTAATGCAGAAAACTCCCCAATGCAGGAACATAGTGTCAGGGCAGAAGACCTTCCTCTGCTTTATGGTCCTTCTAGTTGGACTTAGAATCCAATTGACATGAGACACATTAACAGGGAAAAGTCAAATTTAATAGCATATGCATGGGGAATCCACACAGACATGGAATTCCAAAGACAGTGAGGCAACATGAAGCTTCTATGAGCTAAGGAGAGGGGTAGGAGCCTGGAGATACAAAGTGGGGACCCTGACTGTCGGCAAGGAGGTGAGAGGTAACATTTGGAAATTTGCCTATTATGCAGATCATTTCTTAGGTAAAGGGGAGTCTCTTTTCATAGATAGGCTCTCCTTTCCAATGTAAACTGAGGCAGTTGATGGAGAGACAGAGAGCTTTTCCTGCACCTGTTGGGTTTTGATTACTTTTAACTCAAAATAATCTTTATGCCAAACTGGTTTCATCCTGCACTCCTTCAATAGAAAGCAAAAAGCCAGGGGCGCCTGGGTGGCTTAGTTGGTTAAGCGTCCGACTTTCGCTCAGGTCATGATCTCGCGGTTCGTGGGTTCGAGCCCCGCGTCGGGCTCTGTGCTGACTGCCAGCTCAGAGCCTGGAGCCTGTTTCAGTCTGTGACTCCCTCTCTCTCTGACCCTCCCCTGCTCACGCTGTCTTTCTCTCTCTCTCCTAGAAATAACTAAAAATATAAAAAAAAAAAAAAAGAAAGAAAGCAAAAAGCCAAATACCTCTTCACT
Organism: Proteles cristata cristata; assembly: GCA_017311185.1. Taxonomy (NCBI): domain Eukaryota; kingdom Metazoa; phylum Chordata; class Mammalia; order Carnivora; family Hyaenidae; genus Proteles; species Proteles cristata. Next base: position 116,404 of record JAESUZ010004508.1, read on the forward strand.
ACCACCCCCAATCTCAAGCTCTTGCTCATATCAATGTGCTTGCATTCCTTCAGACCTTTTTACATGCATTTTTATTATTTTCTATAAATACATAGTTTTTGCTGTGCTATAAGTATATAATTTAATAAATACGATATAAATTTTAGAATATATTTATAATTGGGGATAGTGGAAATGGGATTAAATGCTACACATAAGTGTCCCAATAGTTATTTTTTTTCCATTCAATAATATGGCTTAAAGATCATCTCATGCCAACTTGACACTTAAAGAGTAGTCCACAATGTGGGCATACTATAGTTTGTTTATTCACTCACTCATTGGTGAATATTTGGGCTGTTTTTATTTTCTTCACTAACAAAGACTGAAATGGTTTACACATGCCACATGTCCTACGTGATCTCTAATTTTTAAAAGACTTCTTGAGTAGCAAGCGTTGTCCCTGAACATTTAGGATCCCACTACGTAACTTAAATGCAGAAGTAGCAGGCATTAATTGCCTCATCTTCTGAGGGTGGCCCAGTGAGCAATTCCAGAGCGGAGGAGGAAGTGACTATGAAAAGGCTCTGCAGGGCTGTGGAGCGTGCTCCTAGGTCACCACTCCATAGGATGCACTGTGAATGGGAACTCTGAATTATTCAACTCCACCAGTGTCAGGCTTTGAACCCTGCTGCTGGGTTCCATTCTGTCACTGGCAGGAATCTGCAACCTGGTTTGAACAGGGAGTATCTCTGGGTAATTACCTTGACCTATGGAACACAGACCAAGATTTATTCAAAATGTACATATGCTATAATTCTGCTGAAGTGAAATCACTTGGAAAAATTAAATAGTTGAAGATATTTCTTTAAAATCAGAAAAGATGATATGAAAATAATACAGAAATTAGAATCACAACGCTATATACTGCACCCTCAGTAAATGTGAAAGATAGGTACAGGTTAGAAAAGACATACATGCTAAGTGCTGAATCCAACATAAGGCATCTCCCAATCAGGGTCAATCCTTTGAAGCAGGGAAAAAGAGAGGAAGAGCTGTGCAACGTGAACTCCAGATGAAGAGGTGTGTGGAAGAAGTAAATTCCCTTTAAATTCCTGACTGGGACAAAGGACAGATGAATAAGAAAAAAGCATATAAATTTGTTTAATGGAAGTTTTACATGATATAGGAGCCTTAATAAGGAAATGAAGACCTGAAGAAATGGCTAAAGCTGAGTGTTTTTATGCTAGATTTGATGAAGAGTGCAGAGTCCTGGAAAGAGGGCATAGGACAGAGAGTGTGAGTAGTGTGATAAACTGGGGGATCTCGGCGAGACCTAGTCACGCAGATTCCCCTCTGTATCCACTGTCTTCAGAGAAAAGGATGTTCATTTCCTCTGGGTAAAGGGAGGGTACCTCTCACATGAAGGTTTTAGGACTTGCTTTGCAGAAAGGTCAGAAAGTCATTCCTGCTCATGCTATTTCTCAAATTCCTTCAGCTTGAAATAGTCAACATTTCAAGGTCCCATATTTTGGGATAGTGTGTCCTGAATCCCATCAGAAAAACAAAACGAACCTCGATCACATCTCAGCCTTAGATCACTGCTGTCTACAAAAGTAGAGGGTTTATGATTAACACCTATGATGATTTATTCCACAATAACTGAATAAATTACTAAAAGCAGTGAAGAGAAAAGCAAAGATTTGTGCTTAAATTCCAACTTTGCTGATTCTTTTGATTCTGATCCTTAATAACCTAATCTGACTCTGTCCCTAAAATAACACCATTTGCAACGTTAAGCTAATCCTGAAAATGTAAAGTTACCACATCAAATCACAGGGCTCATAATAAACCCATTCTTCACTATTTACCATCAGTAAGTGACTAGATGCTCACTTCTTCTGGCTTTTCAGCCCTGCAAGAATTGGTTTCAAAGGTCATCTAAGAATCTCAAGATGACATTATGTTCCCCATGTCAGGGGTTATTACTCCAGGCCTATGTTTGATATTGGATGCGTTACAGAACTTTACTAATCTTTAGCCATTACACCAATATTTCAAATGTTTACAAAAGGCATGAGTCATATTTTCTCACTCTCTCTAAAGCACACTGGGGTACCTTTCTCTCCACTGTACCCTCCTTATGCAAACACACAGGACACACAAGCAGCTCACCCATGCATGTAGAGTACAGGAGAAAGTCAAGGATAATAGAAGGTACCATGTCAGTAGAGATGATGGAGGGGACAAGTGGTGCATGCCTCACTGTCCGAGCCAATGTGACCATTTGCTGACACCCGTTCTTCCACAAGAACTCAGCAATGCCATCAAGTCCAACTGCTAATGTCCACTCTATCAGGGAAGCAGACCTTGCCCAAGGGCTGGCTAATGACCCTTTTCCTTGGTGGTTCTCTATGCACAGAGTGGAAGCCTCAAGTCTATTTTTTTCACATAGTTTTAAATGCATAATCTGCTAATTCATTATTTTAAAGAGAGGTGTTTCAAATAGATCAGGTTGTTTTCTAAATGTTTTCCTATCACCCAACCCTGGACTGTTTATGTGTGTTCTGTGGGACTGTACTCATTGAAGGTGAATATTATTGTGTGTCTGAGAATTCTGGAGATACAGAATCACTCTCCAATTAGGGTAGTTTTTAAGAAAAGACAGCTTTAGGGGCGCCTGGGTGGCTTAGTCGGTTGAGCGTCCGACTTTCACTTAGGTCATGATCTCGTGGTTCGTGGGTTCGGGCTCCGCGTCGGGCTCTGTGTTGACTGCCAGCTCAGAGCCTGGAGCCTATTTCAGAGTCTGTGTGTCTCCCTCTCTCTCTGACCCTCCCCTGCTCACACTGTCTCTCTCTCTCTCCTAGAAAAAAAAAAAGAAAGAAAGAAAAGACAGCTTTATACATGGTGTGATGTGACAGTGAGCCAGGGGACAGGCAAAGCTAAACAGACCTGCTAGACATGCTGTGCTTTCCTGAAGTATCCATTTTTCTGGGGATAAGTTGGTTTAAATAGTTTCGTATGAAAATATTAGAGAGTGATGGAGGAGGAGACAACAAAAAGTAGGACTTCTTCCTGTCTGGCTCTGTACTAATTTAGGAATAAGATAAAGCAGTCAGCAGATTGGGTCCGAAATAATCCTTTATTATCAATAGAGCTGATCTTGGAGAATGTGACTTTCATCTGAAGGCAGTTGGGTTTTAAAACTGAAAGACAGAGTTAGACAAACTTATCTGGCAGGTCTTGGGCCCAGGGCTGGACCACCATAGGTCCACACTCAGGGGCAGAGCCTTGGCCTCTGAGCTGGGCAGCAGGTTCAGAACAATCACCCAGGGCAGGCTGACTCTCAAAAGAAGGGAGAAGGGAAAGGAGCTGGGCTATGCCTCTCCAAATTCGCCATCTGCATACATCACTTCTGATCCTTTAGGATCTATCAATTTGGTCCTATCAGAAAACAGAAAATACACTAGTAATTTGAACAGGGAAAATTTAAAGTAAATAAGTATTTACTTGTAATAGGGGATTAGATACTGAGGAGTAAAGAACTCTAACAAATACAGGAAGAGCAGGTACTGGGAAAGAGCTACTACTACCTCTAGCTGAGACACAATACCTACCCAAGGAAGAAACTAATTTAGAAGAGCCCCTGACCCCATCCCAAGGCTGAGACTCAGACCTCACAGGAAAGGATGTGACTATGGCCCACAGGTGGTGAAGTTCTCTGAGGTGAGACAGGCCAGGGCTGGCAAACAGAAAACCACCTGTCACGATGCCTTTGACACTTAAGTGGGAAGCTACTCAAAGAGTACTGGTAAAACTTGCCATAGGGTGAGCACCACTGGATGGCCCAAATGCCACTGGTAGGCAAAAGCCACAGAAGAAGAAAAAAGTACACCAAAACCAGGAAGAGGACTTGTTTCTCCTGCAGTGGCCCTCCAGTGCCCTCTACTGACAAAGCCTGACATCTGCCATATGGCAAAGAAGGAATGTTTATGGAGTCTACTCCAGTATCACAAAGCAGGCCAAAGAAGGGCAGAGTCAGAGCTGAAAAGCACTAAACTGATAACCGGTGCAGGAAGGAAGTGATGAGAAAACAGAGATGCTGGCATGTTACGATGTTCTTTTTTATTTTGAGATGAAATCCCAGATTTAAAAAAATTTGGTTCAGTCTTGCAATAGGCCACTTCCAGCTATCATCAACTGAATTAAGTACAGTAATCTCTCTGACATGAGGTGCACTTGCTGGATGTATTTCAGAGGTAATGAAGAGATAATGGAAACTTTCTTTCCCTACTTAAAAAATCTGTTTTGTCATGGTGCATGAAATTTCCTCATTAAGACTCATTGTTTTCTATCCCAGAAGTTCCTTACTGAAATGGGAATGTTCTGGAAAGCATTCTACTGTAAACCCTTATTGGCCAAAACTTTACTTGGGATAAATGGCAGGCAGGAATAAAAACTTAGAAAAAGGCACCCAAAACAAGGACCAGTGATGGCATAGGACCACAAACACGGACTTAATCTCTTTGCAGTTTTCCATTTCTATGGTTTCAATTTTGTGTCAGCTTGTAAAAGTGAAGAGTTAGGTAGCATGACACTTTCTCTTTACTCTTTCCTGTCTCTCTGCCTCTAAGAATTCTCTAAGAACAGAAAAGAATTAAAGTCAGTATAGTTCAAAACTCTTTTGCCAGGATAATGGCCACAGAAGGGGAACTCACTTCTCTTCTGGGCTCCCTTTCCTACCAACATACTTACAAGTGCTAGATAGGAAGCAGGCTGAAGGGAGCTGATAATGGTTCTTCCCTTTATTCTCTCGAGACCAGTCAGGAACCCACAACTCTCCTTCAGCTGGACCATTTTTCTGCAGACTCTAATATTATTTCTGGGATCTATATCCTGAATTTCTTAAGAGCTTGTTATGTAGAAGCACTGTGCTTAGAACTTACTGGTTTAACCATCACATAAATTCCATGAGGCATGTCACACAATTCCCTGTGTCAGAGATAAAGAAACCAAGGCTTAGGGAAGTTAGAAGGTTTGCAGCGCAGGCAGTCTGATCCCAAAGAGCACATTTGTAACCACCACGCCGGCCTGCCCCCCAACTTGGGAATTCCTCTTTGTTAATTAGACAACACAACATCTTTAGAATCTGCCAGAGCAATTTACATCATATTAATGGGGGAATATGGGCCCGATTTGATAAGCCGGCTTAAGCATAGTGCTTTTTGGATCACCAAGACATTAGCAAGCAAATCCAAAGAATATTTTGTTTGGGATGCAGAAGGATCAGCAATAGAGAGTATGAGCTGAGAATGTTTTCATCTGTTGAGTTTTTTGCATCCTCTGTCATTCAGCTCCCTCCAAAGTCACAGCTGGTAAAACCAAATGGGTCATTTTACCACAATCAGACTAATGTCACAGTTCAAGAAGCACCATTTGTCTTCTAAGGCAAAGCCATGCACCTAATTACAACACACTGTTAATAAATTTATAATAGACAAAAAGAAATTGACTGCTATGGATTTTTTTTTCCTAGCAAAGCAAAACCATTTAAAGGGCAGATTGCAAATCTATTCTTTCTTTTATTGTTTCAATAAAGTTAGTAATATATTCTAGATAGGAAAAACCAGGGCAGACCTCAGATGAACAGATTGTATCATCAGATCCTACCACATTGTCTCTAATGGGGGAAATTACCAGCTGAATATCAACACCTGTCACTGTGAGCAGACCCTGGCATACATACCAGGTAGGAAGGCTGTGCACTTCCTTAGAGCGATCTGAGCCTGGGCCACCAGAGACAATATGCATGCCAATGCCCACAGACGCAGGTTCCATTTAAAATCAAGGAGATATACTAAATGCCAGGGGAGATGAAGCACCAATTCCTGAGGAGGATTGGTTGTTAACAACCATGAGCTCTAAGAGGCTTTATAGAAACTGTGCTAACTGCAAGAATGGAATTAACACAGACTTAAGCAGAGACTGGCCTCAGCAGGAACCAATGAACATTCATCCCCCTTCAAGGGGAAAAGGTACCACCAAAGCAGCATCCCCTCTCACACCTGGGTAGTTTGAGTCATGTCTCCTCTGGGTAGATTATGGTCAATGTTTTTCACCATCCTCAAGATCAATTGCAATCATTGCTAGTAAATGAATTATGTCTCAAGTCCTGGCAGTTTGTGGGCAAGCCCAAGTGAGCAAGTCCACATTTATTTTTCTGACGTTGTAAGCATGTCTTCTCTTCACAAGGGCTTTGGCTATTTTTCTACTGGGTTGCCTAGCAACCTTGGAGGAGACAGAATTATGGGGGAGGGATGCTAGAGAAATGCTGTTGAGTGAATGTGTATCTATTTCACAGATATCTTTTTAAAAACCCATCTGTTTGTTGTCCCCTCTGGGGTGGGTGTGGGTGAGGGGCTGTGTGATATTATAGTGCTGCTACTCTTCCAGCGGACACATGCAATGCCAGCAAGTATCATTATATGGGCATATTCAGCAAATGGGAAGTATTCACTGGTTACTGCATATTAATAAAGATGAAGATGAATAAATACATCAAGTCATCAGAAACTTATTGAGAAAACACAATGCCCATTTGACTATCTTCTCTTAAGGTCTCAGACCATGCCTGAGGAGAAAGCCTGTGATCTCCCTCATTTCATCCTAGTTGTGAGTGAGCAGTGGATAACGCTGCACTCTTCCTTTCTTTTGCTCAATTATATGTTCCTACAAAAATAACCCATTTCACTCAGGTGTCAAGTTTATTTGCAAGGAATTGAGCAAAGTAGCCTCCTGTGATTCTTCTAATTTCTTCTGTATGGTTACTTCTATTTTTTTTTTTTAACTTTCTATGTTTAAGCTTTCTTTTTTAATGCTTAGACTAGTTAATAAGTCATCTATTTTGTTATTTTTATCCATAATAAACTCATGTTTTATATATTGGTTCTACTGTTTCTTACATTTTATTTCATTAACTTGCACTTCTATTTTATTAAATCCTTTCTACTACTTAAGCTTTAAAAAATTTTTAAATTTCTTTGTTGGGAAGCTTAATGTATTTACATTCATTGTTTCTGGATTATTAATATAAGTATTTTGGGCTATGAATTTGCCTCTAATCCCTGCTTTAACTATGTCTCCTTAGTTCTGATATGTAGTATTTTGATAACTATTATTATCTATATATGCTTCAATTTCCATTCAGATTTTTAAAGTTTTTATTTATTTTTGAGAGAGAGAGAGAGGGGCAGGCAGAGGAAGAGGCAAAGAGAGATAATCTCAAGCTGACCCCACACTGTTAGGGTGCAGCCCAACATGGGGCTTGAACTCACAAAGCTGTGAGATCATGACCTGAACTAAAATCAAGAGTGCCCCATTTAGATTTTTTAAACCTAAGTTGTTAAAGATGGTTTTGTTTTTCACACCTAGCTAGTGGGAAATTTTTGTTTTCTGTATTTATTTCTAGTTTGCACTGTGATCAGACAATGTTGTCTGCACTGTTGATAGAATTTCAAAACGTCTTTATAGCATTCGTAGTAGATAAAAGTGTATATTTATTAAATAAGCTTATATGTTTAAGTATAGTACATTTATATAACATATTCAATATAAATATATATTACAATACAATTATATAAAAATATAGGGGCACCTGGGTGGCTCAGTCAGTTAAGCTTCTGACTCGTGGTTTCAGCTCAGGTCATGATCTCACAGTTCATGAGTTTGAGCCCCAAATCAGGCTCTGTGCTAACAGTGTGGAGCCTGCTTAGGATTTTCTCTCTTTCTCTCTTAAAGTAAATAAACTTTTAAAAATTCTATAAAAAGTATAGGGGCACATGTACCCCAATGTTCATAGCAGCACTCTCAACAATAGCCAAAACATGGAAAGAGCCTAAGTGTCCATCAACTGATGAATGGATCAAGAAGATGTGGTTTATGTATACAATGGACTACTACATGGCAATAAGAAAGAATGAAATCTGGCCATGTGTAGCAACATGGATAGAACGTGAGGGTGTTAAGCTGAGTGAAAAAGTCAGGCAGAGAAGGACAGATACCATATGTTTGCATGTATAGGAGGATTAGGAGGAACTTAACAGAGGACCATGGGGGAGAAGAGGAAAAATAGTGGGGGAGAGGGAGGGAGGTAAACCATGAGAGACTCTTGAATGCCGAGAACAAACTGAGGGCTGATGGGGGTTGGGGGGAGGGGAAGGTGGGTGATGGGCATGGAGGAGCGCACTTGTGGGGATAAGCATTGGGTGTTACATGGAAATCAACTTGACAATAAACTATTTTTTAAAAATTCTATAAAAAGTATATACAGATCAAATCTTATCCCTTACAAATAGAGAATGCTCTTTTCAAGTGCCCCTCAAACATTCATAAAAACTTATACCATCATTTATCTTTTATGTATTATGTCTGTCATGGATTGAAACAGGTTCAACAAATAACTTCTGCAACTGTGTAAATCTCCTTGTAATTTTTGTAGTTTCTATCTTATGAATGTGATGCCATAAATAGGTATACTTCTTAGATCTTCATTAAAAAGTAGCATTTTTTGGAGCACCTGGGTGGCTCAGTCAGTTAAGTATCTGATTTCAGCCTAGGACATGATCTCCTAGTTTGTGAGTTCAAGGCCCACATCGGGCTCTATGCTGACAGCTCAGAGCCTAGAGCCTGCTTCAGATTCTATGTCTCCCTCTCTCTCTACCCTTCCCCAGCTTGCTCGCTCTCTCTCTCTCTCTCTCTCTCTCTCAAAAATGAACATTTTTTTAAAAATAGCATTAAAAGGTGCCCTTCTTAGATTAATTTAATGGTTTGGACCCTGGATTCAATGTTGTCTAATATTAAGAACACAAATTATAATTATTACTTCATAAAATCTTCTATCCTTTAGAGAAAATGAGAAAAATATATTTAAAGAGTCTTTCATAATTAACTCACATATTTACCATGTTACCATGTTTCTTTTGCTCTTTATTTCTTGCTGTGGATTTCCGTTACCATCTGTTATAATTTCCTTTCAGCCTGAAGGACAACCTTTAGTATTCCTAAAAGGCAAGTTAGTTAACAGCAATTTCCCTCAATCTATGTTTATCTAAGATTGCTTTTATTTTGCTTTCATTTTTGAAGGATAGGTTTGCTAGATATAAAACCATTGGTTGACAGTTTGTTCCAGCACTTTGCAAATGGGATTCCATTGTCCTCTGACTATCATTTTCTGGTGATAAGTTGGCCATAAATCACATTGACATTCCTCTGTATATTGTCAGTTGTTTTTCCCCTGTTGATCTCAAGATTTTGTCTTCATCTTTAATAGACTATGACATGTATAGGTATTTATCTTACTTTGGGTTTACTGAGCTTTTGGTTTACGTAGTCTACCATTTTCCATCAAACTTGAGATGTTTTCTCTTATTATTTATCAAATACTTTTTCTGGACCCTTATCTCTCTTACCTCCTTCCTGGACTCCGTTTAAATGTCTGCTGAAATTTATGATAGTATCCCACAGGTCTTTGCAGCTCTTCTGATTTTTCTTCCATCTTTTTCCTTCTGTGTTCTTCAGACTGGTTAATTCCTACTGACCTCCTTTCAGGTTCACTAATTCTTTCTTTTACCATATTAAATCTGAGTTCTAGTGACTTTGTCATTTCAATTATACTTTTTTACTGTCATTGTGGTGGAACAGACACAGCCTAGTATAGTGGAAAAGAGCACAACTCTGTTGTCAACCTTAAAAAATTCAAGTCTATTCACCACCATTTATTAGCTGTGTGACCTTAGGCAATGTTACTTGGCTTCTCTCTACCTCAGATTTCTCATCCCTGTAGTGCAGTTTGAGAATTGATATAATACATATAAAGTGTTTAGAACAGAGCCTGACAAAGTAGTAACCAATAAATCTTTGCTCGTATTGTCACTGCTGATGTAGGAGTCTGGTCATCAAGAGCGGATATGGTCCAGAATTAGTTTTGTACTATAAGCCTGAAATCCAATGTAAGAGAAATAAGTCCCAAGTATGTGACCCCTTTAATCATTCTTCCCAAGTTCCAGTTTCACTGTTTGTTCCGGTGGTATACTTGGGTTTCTCTAAATTACACTATAGTTACATCACTGGGCTAATGCTCTGCCCACTTGGTGAGAACTTTGGCATATGACACAGATTTTTCTAGCTTCCTCTCTGGAAGGTCTGGACCTTGATGCTCATGCTTATGGGTGCTGTCATCATACTCCAACCCATACTAACCCTTTTTTTTTTTTCTAATAACTGTTAACATGCCATAGAACTTTGGAAAACATTGCCCTACACCAAGCTGCCTCAGAGAAAAGTCAGGGAAGGCCAGATTGAGTGAGGCTGGAGGCTTCTTGGAGCAGGACATATATCTAGGCAACCTCCAGCCTTTCACCAAATATTATCCTTGTCTTCAAGTAAAAAAGGACTCTGGTGAGGGCACAAAGTGGACTGTTATGATGAGAATAAAATAAATCAAAATGTATAGATGTACTTACTATAAAACGGGGAATCTTCCCAAAGTGGCCCTAACTCATTGTTTTTCAAAGTGGAGGTTACAACACATGTACATCAGAATCATCCAGGAACTGCTGTAAACATGAAGATTCCAAGACACCCAAACCTAATGAAACAGAATCTCTGGGAATGGGGCCCAAGAATCTGCGTTTTAAAAAGTTCCCTAGGTGATTCTGCCACAACTAGAATTGAAAAGCATAGTTTTAGGTAGTCAACAACAGATGTGAGACTTTTCCAATCAAATCAAAGTCACAAACCAAAATGAAAAGGGCCTGAGATACATCCAGTGGGGGACGATTTAGTTCCATGGTAAGTAACCACATCTCAATGAGACCAGCCTTCCTGGGGAAGACTATTCCATGGTCTATCAGATCTCCTCATTAGGGAACTTCCCTGCTATTCCAGCTAAGTAGCTTCCTTAATTTGATCCTATTACTCCCATGCTTTTATACAAAGCTGAGTATAGTAATTATACTCAATAAACAAAAATGCTATATAAATGCCATGCCAGGCTCATGATTCCATTCAATTACTCTCAAATGGCCACATCTCCCCTACAAAGTGAGGGTCAACCTAGCTGTACAAGCAAGCTTAAGTCTCAAATCTCGATTTGGATGAGTACTGCCATCTTCAGAGTCAAGTGTACAGCCATCAATGGACCCATTCTTGCAAACAGATGTCATTCTCACAGCTCCTCAGCCACATTACAAAAATTGGGACCCAGAGGGCTGTTCAAGATGGAGGCACTTAAGGAAACTGGAATGTGACCATAACTACTGACTCCATAATAAATGCTGTGATTTCCTGGCCTTGATAAAAGGACCATGAATAGGAAAGCATCAGTATAATAACAATCAAGCAGAATGAGCCAAAGCAGCAGGAGAGATGTGGATTGCACATCAGGAAATATCTGCTGACTATCTAGATTATTAGAAATGGCAATAAGCTGCCAAGAGAGGTGGTACAGTATCCTCTACAGGTCATTACAAATTGAAATATAATCTAAGATAATTTCCTGCCTAGATATGGGTGAATAGATAAAATAAACCTTTTCTGATTTCAAAACAAAGATTCCATGAGCATTCAGAAGATGCAGTTAGAGAACATCGTTCTCTAACAACATCAAAACAGCTCTTTGGAAAAGTAAATGATCCACTCAGAGATCATTTGAAGAATTTCAGTTGATTTTCCTGGGAACGACTTGGTTTAGGAGCAACTGGGAAAGAGTTCAGTGGATTGATATATTTAATAATTCAAATAATTAACTTTAAATCAAATACACTTCATCCTTTATACCCACAAACACATATATGAATGTGTATATAAATGTATGCATGCATTGTTAGAGTTTTGGAGGTTGTAACACTTGGAACTATAAGTATGGAATACTTGGCAAATTATTGCACTTAAAAATTCAATTACAATTAATAGTGATTCTTCCTACCAAATAAATAAATAAATAAAGTTGCTCTGGAATCACCTATGAAATAGCCCAGACATCTGCCATTTTGATGTCACATTTGTGGTGATCTGCCTAGATCCTAGGAGGTAAAGAATGTAATCTTTCCAGACACCTGTCAGGACAAGATTTCTAGTCAGAGAGACAAGCTATGGATGCGAGAACTTGTGGAATGTAGGCTCTAAAGTCAGACTACCTTGATTCAAATTCCAGTTTCACTGCTGATTGTCTGCATTGGACTAGGCAATTTCTTAACCCACTCCCCACCAAGCCTCAGTCTCACCACCTGTGAAGTGGATAGCAACAATACATATATTATTGAGATCAAGTTAGTTAAAAAAAAATTAATGTAAAACATTAAACGTAATGTCAAAATGTCAAACACCAAGTAAATAACTCAACAAGTGATGTTAAAATTGCCCTTATTATGAACTATAAGTAACTCATGAATCTCTTCACTTTAATTCTTCAGATTATCCCTGATATTGCATGATAAATTTATGAGAAATCAGTCTACAAAATAAAGCAGATTCCCAAGAATTGTAAGTTAAATGCAGCTTCTAATTCTTGAAACTTCAGTCTTTTCAGAAACCAGAGATGAGTAACTGTGTCCTGCCTATAAATCTCAAGAACCAAACATAACAATGCAACAGTGAGAACAAGATGTATGTGATCTGAAGCAAACATTGACTGTACTAAAAGTATCATCAAGGCCTTAACCACCTAATACAAATTCACACAGTTAATGAGCTCCTATAAGGAATGGGTGATGCTAAATGGAATACATGCATATTGGTGGACCACCTTCAAGGAGCAAAGCTGGGGACAAAATTGAATAATGCAGAGTAATGCAGCCTCAGTGTATCCTTTTCAGTGTTCTAACTCCAGAGATTTACTTCCAGCAGGAGACACTTTTCTTCTAACATTTTCCATTCTAAACTTATTTATTTAATTATTTATTTAAGTAATTTCTATACCCAACATAAGGCTAGAACTCATGACCCAAAGATCAAGAGTTGCATGACTGTCCCACTGAGGCAGCCAAACACCCCATCCCCCTCTGCCCCCAACACTTCCCATTCTAGAAGGACTTTATATCTCTATCAATTAACTGAAATCTTACCCTTCTGTTAGGACTTGCCTTTCCCCACAGCCATCCCAAGACATTTAGCTTAAAATATATTGCTCCTTACTTGAGCATTCATTCAATGCTGCTTAATTGAGTACCTACAAACAATACATAACAGTATGTAAAACTCTGCTCAGGGCTGATATTGACATATTTTTGTATACATACTTCCTTTTCTTAGCTATATTCTCTGTCCTTGACAAGTTAAAGATCCAATGAAAGATCACAAGACAGAGCAGCACAACTGAAAGAATTTCAGGGAGGACGCACTGACTGGGAGCCAGTAAATGGCATCCTAGCGCATCTGCAAGAGATGGTACTAGGCAGGATTAAAGTGGGGCGCGGGGGGAAGATCACTTAATCAGGAAGAACGCAACTTCAACCTTTCCCTTAGAATCTAGCACTGTGCAGTGAATTCATGACAACTGTTGGTTGAATGAATACATGAATTAATGAAATAGTGCCTATTTAACCCTCATCCAGGAAAATGGGCAAGTCAGGTCCTGGCTCAGGTTAGTGAGGTATTTTGGGGGAAGTGCTTGTCAGAATCTGGCGATAGTACCAATTTTAAACTGCACATTAAATAAGCATAATAAAAGATGTGAGCTGGGAAGAGAATAGCCAGCAGGATGTTATTTTTCTGAGAATGGCATATGAGTGTGCATTAGAACAGGGGATACTAGAGTGGGGAGGCAGTAGGGAGGGAGCAGTGGCCCCTTCTTTCCCTTATCCATCAGGCTTCTGGTTCACTAAAACCCAATTGGATCCTTGTTTTCTTTCCTGGGCCAGTAATGAATGGTAGTAATTATCCATGCAGGGCTCTGTGTGAGTCACGAGGCAGCTCTGGCTCTCATCGCCTTGCAATTTTGAGCAATGTATGTGTGTTTCTCACCCACTACTATTGAGGGGTGGAAAAATAGATTACAATTACATTCCGGCTGGCTTTTGAAGACTTGATAGACAGCTGGAAAGAAATCTTCCCTGCAGCTGCTGGGAGAGGGTGGCCAAGAGGTGGGCGTGGAGAGAAAAAGAGAGGCCCTGTCAGGAGAGAAGGAAACCAGACAAAATGGATTCAGTATATCCTCAAAGGTATTTTTAAAAGATCAGGGTTGTTAATATTAAAAACAAATCTGGTGTCCAGGTGGCTGGCTGCATATCTGCGGGAAGTAGGTCCCTTTCAGGAACATTTTGGGTGTTCAGGTCTAAAGATGCTATCACTGGATCATACAGCAGCAAGATCAGACTTGAACTGAGGCTGGCCCTGAGGACTGATACAGCCCACAGCTCTGAATCAAAGGGTTCAGCTGCATGTTTCTCCCTCTGCATCTGGAATCACTTTCCTAGGTTGTAGTTGATGTGTTTCTCCAAGAGGTTAGATGAGATGTTTTCCACATTTCCTTCCACTCTACTCTAAGCCTTTTTTTTAGTAAAGGAACTCTCATGTGCCTACTGACCACTATATACTTGCTACTATACCCCATGTGTTATCTACATAGCCCATGTAATCCAAACCACTCCCCTCAGAAGGAAAGGTCATAACTCTCATTTTACAGAGGAAGAAGGTGAAGTTCAGAGAGGTGAAACAACTAGCTTACGAATGTTAAATGTCAGGGTGAACAACCCAGGTGGGTCAACTTCAAAAGGAGTCTCCCACCCACAGTGCAACACTGAGCCTTCATCCAGCCAGAGGGTTCTGCGGTTCTCTGAAATATTATCTCACAGGCCACTGGAATCTATTACTGAACTATTATCACCTTATCAAGGATTAGTCAACCACAGTGTGGGACCCAGGGACACACACATACCAACAAGGAGAGAACAAGAAAGACCCCATGCACTGAGTATGGTTCTGGGAGAAGGGTCTGGGTGGGGGCACTGATAGACAAAGGCAGGAGGTGCAAGAGGGCTGCAGAGGACAGTCACAGGTAGGGCAAAGAATGGCAAAGCTAAGCTGCAAAGACAAATTCAACCTACTTCCCATCTTGCCTTAGACTATCCCTGATGCTGGGCTGTTTCTGCAGTCCCATACCCATCCATCCTAGGCAACACCAGCAATTCTGTCCCAACAAGTTGAAGACATTTCAAAAGAATAGGCCAGAGCACTCTGGCTGTGCAGCATGAGTGTTCATGAGGACCTCATTTCCACAGAGCAAGGCAGGGCCTTTTGGATATATGAAGACCACAGGTATATCTTTAGATGGAGCTTGTTCACGGAGTCAGACATCCTCAAACAAATCTGGGTATCAGGAAACCAAGATGTAAGAATTGTCATAAACTCCTCAAGCTATGGGAGCTCTTGTAAGTCTTCCTTACCTCCTTGGAGTATCTCCTAACAGAAATTATACCTTAGCCTCCTACTCACAAAAATCAATAAGAAAATGATTAAAACAAAAACAAAACATACCCTGCTCTGGAACCGCTGGCCCACATCTGACCTTTTTCTAAGCACAATGGAGTGAATACAGGTTGCAGGCCTAACAGGCAGGTGTGGCATTTCATTTAGGGCCTAACCAAGAACTATTTATTCTTGTTTTGTTTCCAGCTTCCCTTGCACAGGACAAATAGATCTGGATCACTAAAAACTCATGGGTAAGATGGAAGGACAGGAAAGACAAATACCTTTTCACTTGTTAATGGTCACCCTCCAGGCTAAATGCGATGTGCCTGCAGTATTTCATCCATTCATTCCTGTTGTTGAAATGGCATGTCAAAGCAAGAGAGGCGGATTGAACTAGGCATCAAGGATGCAGAAGTATAGTAAAATACTTTACTTTTAATTTATAAAATATTCTCCAATATTTTATTTCTATTATAATCAACTAAAACTTTGGAAAGCAAGAATGCCAATTACTGCAAGTAGTGAGTGAGCAATGTGAGTATGCTTATTACTCTCCTCTAAAATAGATACCCAGTTGTCTAAGTCCTACAATTCCATAGTGGCTAAAAAGAGGAACACCATGGCTACAACACAAATGAAATATCGATAGCTCCTCTATGTGTAACTTACATACATTTGTAGATATGTGGGTATAAAATTCCCATTCCATATAAGGCACTGGGGAACTCACCAGCTTTAAGTGCTACTACAACCCAGACAACAATTGTAGGTAAACATGTCCCCCAAACCACGGGTAGGCATAATTTCCCTAACAGACAGAAGGTGATTTCAATAGGTCTCTAACCTCCAGAGAGGATAGTTAGCACAGTGGTCTACAGGACTACATGGAGCTGCCAACTAAAATATTCAGAAAAGTCTCCCTTATCCTTAGCTAACTGCAAAATAAACATTTCCACTTTTTACCATCAGTCTTCCAGGCAGGGTCTGCTTGTATGGCATTTTGCCTATTGGTTTGGTTCAAACACAGATCACAATTTAAAAACTGTTCTGTTCAGGAATTTCTTTGGTCAGTAATATACTAAATACGTATAATAAGCTTTTACTGAAGGCCAGGAGTCATACTGGTTATTAGGGGTGCCTTCTCCATGCTCCAGTTGCTTACAGATTAATCAATGATAAGCAAATGGGCCATTACAAAATACCGCAGGGGAGTCCCAGCTGAATGGATCACAGAAGGATGCTGGACCAGATTTTGGACCCAGCTATCACTTCATCCTATTCCATAGTAGTCTTTAAGGTGTTCACAACATAACATCATAGTAAACTCCAGCTTCTCCCCAGAAACATTGGTGACTGTGAAAAAAGATGAACACCCAAAGAAATGTGCATCTTGGGACAGATGGCAGTGTTAGTGATGGAAAGAATGGAGAAGAGGGTGTACAAAGAAAATAAGACAGTCTTAGCCACTAGGAAAACACTATCCTCCTGTACCAAAACAATACTGAAAAATAAGAACAAAGTTAGAAGACAAACAGCTCCATACTTCAAAACTTAGTACAAAGCAATGGTAATCAAAATGGTGTGGTACTGGCATAAGGACAGATAGATAAATGGAATAGAACTGAGTGTCCAGAAATAAAGCCATATATTCATGGCTGACTGATTTTTCAACAAGGATGCCAAGACCATCCAATAGCGGAAAGAACATTCTCTTCTGTTGGGTGCTGGGACAATTAGATAGACACATCCAAAACAATGAAATTGGACCTGTGCCTCACACCATATACAATAACCAACTCAAATGGATGAACAATCTAAATAGGAAAGCTAAAACCATAAAACTCTTAGAAGAAACCTTATGAGTAAATCTTCATGACCTTGGATTTGGCAATAGAGTCTTAGATATGACACTAATAAGTACAAGCAACAAGAAGAAAAATAAATTGTGCTTCAAAGGACACCATCAAGATATTTAGAAGACAACCCACGTCACAAAATGGAAGAAAATATTTGCAAATCATGCATCTGGTAAGAATCTAGTATCCAAAAAATATATACATGCATGTATATATACACACATATACATACATGTACAGGTATGCATGTGTACATATGTATATAAATATACACATATAAAACTTACAACTCAACAAAGAAGGCTCTTATAAAATAGACTAAAGACTTTAATAGACATTTCCCCAAAGGAAATATAAAAATGGCCAACTGCATGAAAATATATTCAATGTCATTAATCATTCACGAAATACAAAATTGAAACCACAATCAGGTACCACTTCACCATTTCTCGCGAGGTTGGTTATAATTTTCTTAAAAATGGAAAATAGCAAGTGTTGGAGAGAATGTGGAGAAACTGGAACCCTTATACTTTGCTAGTGAGAATGTGAAATGGTGCAGCTGCTGTAGAAAAGTTTGGTAGTGCCTCAAAAAGTTAATCATAGAATTACTATACGATTAAAAACAGGTACTCAAACAAATACATATACATGCATGGTCACAGCAGTACTATTCACAATAGGGTGAAAAATAGCTCAAACATCCATCAATGGATGAATGGATAAACAAACTAAGGTATATAGATACAATGGAATATTATTCAGCCATAAAAAGGACTGAAGTACTGATATACCACAGTGTGAAAGAACCTCGAAAACATTATGCTAAATGAAAGAAGCCAGACACAAAAGGCCACATATAGTACAATCCCATTTATATGAAATACCCAGACTAGGTACATCCATAGAGACAAATGCAGACTGGTGAACAACAGGGGCTGGTAGAGAGGAGGAACAGGCAAGAACTGCTTATTGGACACAGGGCTTCCTTCCGGGGAGATGGAAATGTCTTGGAAATAGAAGTGATGGTTGCACTAACACTGTGAATATACTGAAATATAATCACTGAACTGTTCACTTTCAAATGGCAAATTTTAGGTTGTATGAACTTCACCTAAAAGAAAAAAAATCCAGTACTTAAAAAAATAAAATAAAATGTCTACAGAACATGCATTCATTCATTCCACAATAGGGAATTGTGGTCCAATGGGGAACCACTAGTATGTATTAGGCACTGTGCTGAGGATAAAACAGGGAGTATACCTGTGCCAGTCTAATGGTGAAGACAGACCTTAATCAAATAATCATTTTCATGAAGCATAAGCACTATGAATGCGACAGAAGGCTTCTGGCTCAGGGAAGGCTTCTCTGAAAATTTCATAAATGAGCTGAGATAGAAAAAGTAAGACTGAATAACTGCAGTGAGGAAGGAGGGGTTGGGGCAGTGGTGGAGAGAACACTTCATTCCATGGAAACAAGGCATGCAAAGATCCTGTAGCAAAGGCAAAAAGGACACCAGTACATCCTTGGGCTTTTTATCAGCAATAGTTTTGACTATCTGCAAGCTACCCACAGATTTATTAAGTGTAGTAATTTAAAAGTTTGCAGAGACATTAGTTCAAACTGTGAGGCTGTGTGAGTGGCCCTAGTCAACTTTGCTACCACATTCACTACCACATTTTCACTTATTGTTGAAGGGGCCACTTCAAAATGTTCACACACTTGGGGCACCTGGGTGGCTTAGTCGGTTAAGCGTCCGACTTTCGCTTAGGTCATGATCTCGCGGTTCGTGGGTTCGAGCCCCGCGTCGGGCTCTGTGCTGACTGCCAGCTCAGAGCCTGGAGCCTGTTTCAGTCTGTGTCTCCCTCTCTCTCTGACCCTCCCCTGCTCGCGCTGTCTCTCTCTCTCTCTCTCCCAATAAATAAAACATTAAAAAAAAAATGTTCACACACTCTGTGGCATTTTAGGAGGGAAATCATATGCTTTGGTAGTACATATGATTTCAAAGATGTCAAGAGGTTCCCCCTTGAGAATATCCAGTGCTCTATGTATACAATACAGAGAGTAAATCTTTGGTAAATGGGCCAGATTCGGCCACAAAATATATTTGTTTGGCCTGCATGGCCTTAAAACTAAGATTCTGAATGCCTTCTGGGAGGGCAGGATCTCCCTAGTCTAGCCCCAGGCTCCTCTGCCTCTTATTGCCTAATTGACAACACCATTTCCCTATTTTCACTTTCTGCTTGGCCTCTGACTACATTTGTATTCGTGCCCCCCTCTAAAAGAGCAAGCCTCTGAGTGTATGTTTGGTTGGCTTTTGGTGGTGTCTTTCTTGAAGCCTGGGGAGGGGAGGACCATGATAGGCTAATCAAAAAGTGTGCAGAAATATGAAACGGAAGGGGTCCTTCATTAACCATAATACACAATTAAATACAGATACAGAATTATATCAATAAATAAAAGGTGATTGAGAGAAAGGTGAGTAATAAAATCAATGCCTGAACCCAGCCCCCCTGGACTGTGAAGCACAGAAATCCACATATACCCAGAGTGTGCCCAGCACTAAAGACCCTATCTGAGATCAAGGAGAAGGGAGCATGACCCTTACAGGCATCAAGACTGTTGTGGGAACAGTGAAATTTGCACATCCACTGACAGAAATCTTGGCATGGCGAATGTGATCTATACCAACCAGGCCCTGGGAGATGCCTTTGTGCAGAGCAAGAGAAGAGAGGTATGCATGTCTTACCCTAAGCAACACGGCTACAAAAATAATTACAGAAGGCAATGGTTTCCTTGATTTTTGCTTCCAGATTTCTGCATACTAGAAAGGGCTCAAAAGGGCACCGCCTACAGCAATTACAGCATCTCCTTGCAATGTTGCAAGAACAGAACATTCATGTATTCCCAGAACTATTATCGCAGTATGTTCTGAGACAATGGGGTTCAATAGGGCAAACAAAAGGCTGGAAATAGGAGGCCAGTACATTCAAATAATTTTGCCCTAGCCATTCACTCAATAAATATTTATTGAGTACTTACCCTGAGTCAGAGCAGGCCAGACATGGAGACAGAAAAGAATGACTTCTCATTTTTAACTGAGACAAATCATTCCCTCTGTCTGTGACACAAAGGGTCTTGCCTTCACACTTCAATTGTAGTCCCAGGAAACTGCCTCTGACATTATCACTGCCACATTCTACAATGAATAGGCTCTGGAAAGGTAAATGTAGGAAAACAGCCGGAAATATTCTGGAGGGGAAAACGAGGACTCACCCTGCAGCTATACAAATACACCTTAAAGTAATGAAAACAGTGTGGTACTGTTTTAATCACAGAACAGAATAGAAACTGCAGAAATAGATCGATGTGTATGTGATATTTTAGTGGAAGATAAACAGACACTTCAATCATTGGGAAAGGATGAACTAACCTGTACAGTGGTAGACGATGAAGAATGTGTCCTGTGATATTGAGACAATAGGTTATTCATATTTTAATAATACCTTCTTACTTAAATTAATAAATTTAAGTTCCACATGGCCTAGAAATTAAAATATCTAAATATTTACGTTCTCTAAATACAAAACCTCAAATAATAAAATAAACCTTAAAAAATCTTAAGATAGGAAAGAGCCTCATGAGCATGATATAAAATTCAAAAACCATAAACAGTTATGGAAATCAACTTGACAATAAACTATTTAAAAAAACATAAACAGACAAATTGATTTAACTGCATTAAAATTTCAAATTCTGTACAGAAAAATAAAATTAGAAGCCCACCCAAAAAAATGCAGGAAAAAATACCTATAATATATATCAAAGGATTAAGAGCCATATTATAAGCATGTACAAATTACTGAGAATATACAAAAGCCTATTAGAAAACTGATGAAAAACATGGACAAGCAATTCGCTTCGATGAAGTGTGAATAGCCAAAAACACAGAAATATGTTAAACTCTGCCAATAATAAAAGTAATGAAAATAAAATGATTTTTACCCACTGTATTGGAAAAAATGCTGAAAAATGATAATATCCACTGTGGATAAAAATGTAAGGGAATGGGTGTTCTTATATACAGTTGGAGAAAAATACAAATTGGCACAGCCATTGTTTAGAATAATTTATTTTTATTTATTTTAAAAAATTTTTATGTCTTTATTTTATTTTGAGAGAGAGACAGAGTGAGCAGAGGAGGGTCAGAGAGAGAGAGAGACACACACACAGAATCTGAAGCAGGCTCCAGGCTCTGAGCTGCATGCACAGAGCCCGATGTGGGGCTTGAACCCACAGACTGTGAGATCATGACCTGAGCTGAAGTCAGACGCTTAACCAACTGAGCCACCCAGGCACCCCTAAAGTAATTTAGCAATGTGTGTCAATATTAAAAATAAATGTATCTTTTGACTCATGTATTCCACTTTTTATTAATTATCCTACAAGAATGCTCACAACAATACACATACATACAAATATATGCACAATGATATTCATTGAAGCTTTGTTTATAAAAGCAACAAAAAAGAGAAACAACCGAAATGTCCATCTGTAAGAGAATAAATATATTATGAAACTCCTGTGCTATGGAACACAACATAGCCATTTTTAAAAAGAATAAGGTAGATCTATTTAAGTGCTGACAAGGAAAGAGATCTTTGATAAAATTGCTAAGAAAAAAAGTAAAACACGAATGCTATGATAATGTTTTGGAAAAAACGCAAATTTACAAATAAGTATGTTGTATATATTAATATATGCATAAGAAAATATAAGTATGCATAAACACACAAGTACATATATACATATACCAGAAAAGAGAAAATGTCTCGGAAAATATAAACCAAGCTGTAGTCAGTAGCTACATTTAATAGGAAGATGTACAGTCGTCTGAATTGCAAAATCTTTTCATCATAGAAACACTAATCAAGAAATAAAGTAATAAAGAAGAGACAGTAATGGGTCAAACCATCTTCTCTTTGTAGCTGCATCGTGACACCAAACCTGCCATCATCCTTGTTTCCTAGTCAAATACCTCCATGTTTTAGCTCTTTCTCCTTAAGATGCTCAACGTCAGAGAGTTAGCTAGCACAAGAATTGTTTTTTCAAGACTCATTCTCTAGAGCAACAATCTCAATGAAGGAGGAAACATTTTAGAACAACAAGTGCTTCATGCCCTGCAGATAATACCCTTTCCCATACCTGACCGTAGCATATGTGGGCTTTCACAGAATGAAGTTCACAACTATAGAAAGTCCCTCCTTCTAATAGGAGTATTTTATACCCCTCAGGAGTTTGGAGGCAGAAAGAAAGTTGCCAACCACTGCTGTAAGGGCTGGTTAGTTAGATCCTTTGAAATCCCATGCTAAAACTGGGGCCTTTGCCACTATGTGGGCAGTTATATGTATTTAGATTGTACAATCCCAAACACAGCTGAACTCATTCAGTTGTGGAAAAGAGAGAACGAATTCATTTAAGGGAAGCACTTCCATTCCATATAATGTTTTTTTCCCAACTTATAACTCTTCATAGTTTGGGTGTCTGGCTGTCACAGTCGGTACAGCATGTGACTCTTGATCTCAGGGTCACGAGTTTAAGCCCCATGTTGGATGCAGAGATTACTCAAAACAAATAAGTAAAACTTAAAAAATTATAAATGGTTCTTTAAAAATTTAAAAACTCTATAGAACCATATTAACTAGCTATCAATTGTATACAATGAACATATTAACTCTAAGAAAATACCACGTGGAGTAAGAATTAAAGAAATGCAAGACCACATACAGAATAAGACTGTTATCCACAGAATTTCCATTTAAACTGTTATAACTCATTGTGCTTTTTCCTTTTTTATCTTTTTTTTTTTATTTTTTATTTCTAGGAGAGAGATAGCGTGAGCAGGGGAGGGTCAGAGAGAGAGGGAGTCACAGACTGAAACAGGCTCCAGGCTCTGAGCTGGCAGTCAGCACAGAGCCCGACGCGGGGCTTGAACCCACGAACCGCGAGATCATGACCTAAGCGAAAGTTGGACGCTTAACTGACTAAGCCACCCAGGCGCCCCATCCTTTTTTAAAATCAGAAGTCACACAGATCTCATTCTCTGCGGCAGTACTGTGGGTTTTAGGAACTTTGAGGGCTGCTGAAGGAGACATCCAGCTTTGTGGAAAGACTTGCTGATGCCTGCTCCCATACTTCAGTCTTGCTTCAGGGCTTCACAGAAGTATCCAAAGCTCACAAACACCTAGCTATTTAGAATTTCCTAGTAAGGCTTTAATTTGCCCCTGCTGCTGGCTCTAATTATCTAGTCAGTGCCTAAGAGGAGAAATCCAGCCTCCTCCTTCCACTTTGCCTATATGGCAGCTCTGTTGCTTGTTTCCTGTAGGCTTTCTCATCCTGCATAGACCGTGACGCATAAAAAGGCCCTGAAATATTGGGCCAGTGTGTCCCACCATCATGTTCTGCGTGACTGTGTAGCACACAATCAGGAAACTATTACTCATGATAATCATCATTTCTTACTGCAAGTAGACTATTGAAGATTAGTCATTAAACCACTCCAGCAACTTCCAACTGCTGTTTTGTTTGCATGATGGAAGCTGGGATTCTCAGGGTATTCTCTTCAAAAGATGCTGCCCCTTCCCCCCATCCAACCACTTTCAATGTAAGAGGAATTTAGCAGAAGTATTTGAATGTGAGAAATTTATTAGTAATATTCCACCTTAATTTGACTGTGTTTTGTGCCAAGAATATAAAATCAGAATAATCTAGGATTATTACCAATTCAATTTGAGGGACCATGATTCCCTCAAATTTCAGATAAATCATTTGATATATAAAGTAACCCAAAATATCAACATCTTAATATATTGGTAGGGCTCATTTAAGTCCAGGATATCTTCATTTCTACTTGGGTGCCTCCTTCCTAGGATTTCAGTCACCAAAATAGAAGCTGGTTGAGAAGTTGGTGCAGATAATTAAGGGTCCCATGGTCTTTACTATTTGGCTGAGAGACTGCCACACACTGACAAGGAGATTGGTTTAACATTTAGGGAAATTACTCTCATCGCCATCAGTTGATTCCAGCCCCCCTGTCTGATGTAACCATCTTTCAACAGGCAGCCTGCACAGATGTAGCCTGTAAACGCCTGATACGCCTACATGCCGGCACCCACCATGGTTTGTAAACTAGTTGAACAAACCTTTTTATAATTAGTACCTCTTCTCCAGATTTGTTTTGATTCTCCGAGAGACCTGGTGTGTGGAAATCTGTTTCATTGTCACTTTTAAGCTAGTTTTGAGACGGAGGACCATAAAAACAAAAACAAACCCTAACTCTCAAGTCTTACCAAATAAGTCATTTAAGATGTGATGTGGCAAATTTCAAAAAAGCAGAAAAATAACCCCGATTCATCTAATTTTTGTTTCATGAGCACTAGTTGAAGCCAGTTGCAGACAAGATGTGCCAGGATGAAAACAACCAGCAGGAACTGGTTTCAGTCTTGTTACTGTTCTGGTTTCTTCTAATGTTTGACCCTCTACTTTGTAAAGCCCAGTGGTGAAAAGAAGAGGAGAAATAGGTATGCTTGCATCTCCAGCACTAAGTCCTCTATTCTGCCTTTCTGGTCCAGCCACCAAGGGCCTTTATGACCGATCACCATACTCCCAAGACAGCCGGTACTTTCCACATTACTACTCCCCAGAGGCACACGGCTGGGGCAGGGGTTTGGGTAAGATCTGCAGTTGAGAAAAGAATTTAGGATCCCTAAGACTGAAGGTTGGAAATGAGTCTTCTCTGGTGACTGACGCTACACTAGCAGATATGGTAGGAAACAAGGGACGTGCTAAAATGCAGGTGATGACGCCATTCTTTCAATATGGGCCCTCCCCATATCAGAACTCTAACATAAAGACTGACAAAGCCTACGCTATCAACAAGGCTGTCCATCAAATCAGCAGGGGAAAGAGAACACGTGAACCGTTTTTGAAAGGCTTTCACTCAGAAAGGTCATGTGTGACCTTCACTCGCATTTTCTTGGCCAAAGCAACTCACCCAGTCAGATCCAGTTTCAGAGGGGCAGGTGAATACTATCTAACCTTGTGCCAGAGGAAGGGAACTGGAATACTGACCCGCTCTAACAACTACCATTCCTGCACTACATGCCTCAGCGGGGTTGAGGATCAGATGAAACCAGATATGAAAGTGCTTTTAAAAACTGCAAGCCCGAGACAACAGTGAGCTGTTTTCATGAACGAGTGCCACACCACTGACAGTATTCAAGACTTCTGCCACGCTGAGGTGGGATGATCTCCACCCACCAATGTAAGCATGAATGTTTTCTGGTATTCAGAAGTGCTTCCTGGGTTTTTAGATCTGAGACCCCACGTAATTTTTCCTGTAACCTAAGAACATACCATTTTCCCACACTGTCCCCTCCCCCACACTAAAAGGCTTTCCACGCCTATTTCTGAGGTCCCAGAATTGGGTTCATTTCCATTTATACTCGTTCTCCTGGGAACAAAGTGAGGGAAATGGAAGCTAAACTACTTGATTGCTACTCTGGCCCTAACACGCGCTAGTTGTGAAATCTTAGTCAGCAGGGTGCCTGGCGGTACTGTCGTCCTGCTGCCAGAGTGTCTGGCCGAACAGACCCAGCAGATGCCCCTTCTCCCAGCCTGCGACCGCCCTCCAACCCCTTCTCCCTTCACGACCATACTCTAGCCATCCTCTGCCTCCGGCACCGGCCGACACCATTTTGGGGCCTTAGCTCCTCGTGGCCGACCCGCCGACCCCCCGCGAGCTCCCAGATTCCTCGGAATTGCTCCCGCGAGGGGAGGCTGCCCAGGCCCGGCCGGCAGGCCCCCGCGGGCCTCCACACCTACCTCTCTCGGGGCTTCTCTTTCGCCCCCACGACGTGGTGGCTCTGGAGGGCGGCGGCCGCTGCTTCCCTGGTTGGCGACTAGAAGCGCCAGGGCTCCGGCGCCTCTGGAACACGGGAACCCCACGCGGCGGCCACGCCCGCTCCCAGGACACCCAGAATCGTCCCAAGAAGAGTGGGGTGCAACCCTGCGGGCCTGGAAGCCGCCGGGGCCGCGAGAGGAACCTGGGTTCTGCCCGCGCAGCCCCCCGGCCCTGTGACTTCCTGGAGAGCCACTTCCTGGGTGGGGAGGTGAAGCTCATCAAGACGGGCGGCCACCTGACTCACCTGCGCAGGGTGGCCGCCCCCAGGCCGGCAGGGCGAGCATCTCCTTGAAGGGCTCAAGCACCACTAGGAGCCTCTGGGGCCCAGCGGCCTTTGAGGGGCCACCTGGCATCCCACTGGTGCCAGGGCGTGTGCCTGACCCTCCCTGAAG
Organism: Proteles cristata cristata; assembly: GCA_017311185.1. NCBI lineage: Eukaryota > Metazoa > Chordata > Mammalia > Carnivora > Hyaenidae > Proteles > Proteles cristata. The sequence continues at coordinate 143,055 of JAESUZ010004508.1, forward strand.
CTACTAGGCAGCTTTGTAACCACCTGGAGCCCTCTCCCAAGCCGTAGGCCAAAGGGAAACAATAAAGCTTTTGGCAGAAAAAAGAAAAAATAAAAAAGTAAAGAAAGAAATTAGGCAATCTGAGTGTCAGTTTCCTTCTGTGAAAAATGGGGTTATTAAAAGGAGTAGTTACCTACCCTGCCAAGGTTTTGAAAGGAATAAATGTACATAATCATACATAAAGTGCTTAATTTAGTGGATCTCAATAAGCATTCCATTACCATTGTCTTTTTTTTTTTTTTTTTAAGAGAAAAGAAACTGTAAAGTTACCTTAAGGGCCATGATAGTGAAGGTAACTGTTGTGACAGCCAAACCAGTTGCAATGTCTGAGGAACAAGGATGGTCCTAGAAGATGGGACCTGAGGCTGCCTCAGCGAAGTGTCATTCATTTCATTAGTCAATCAGTCAGACATTTAGCATCCTTTCTACTCCAGGCTGTGCTAGACCTATCCTTCCGTCTGTGATCTCATCCTCTAGTAGGGGAACCACCTACTCCCTCACCCCCAAATCCCATGTCAGGTTACCTTGCTTGAGATTTTATCCCAGGAATTCTAGTCCTTCTGTGTAAAGAGTTACCTCTCTTGTTAAAATAAAAATAGCCTGAGGCACCTGGATGGCTCCATCAGTAAGGTGTTTGACTCTTGGTTTCGGCCCAGTTGATGATCTCATGGTTCATGAGTTCAAGCCCCAGGCTCCCAGCTGATAGTGAAAAACCTGCTTGAGATTCTGTCTCCTTCTCTCTGTCTTTCCTTCTTTCTCCCCCCACCCCACCTCAGAATAAATAAATAGACTTAGAAAATGTATAAATAGTCCTGAGAAAAGAACCATATTCTCACTTCCTCCCAATCAGGACCAAACTTACCAGGGGTATGATCTCTCTGGGGAGAGACGTATCCTCAAAGTGTCATCCCTAATCCTGCAATAGGACTAATATTTCACTAAGATTCATTCATTTGCATCATTCTTTAGGCACCTAGAACCTGATGAGGAAATAATTTCCCTTTAGAATGATTCTAATTCTCTAGATGAAAATCCTAAAAAACAAGCCCTAAAATATATATAGTGTATATTTATATCACACACACACATATATATACACAGATTTATGAGCCTTCATCAAAATTCTATCAACTCTCCAAATAGTATTTCTAGAACATGATTATCATCATTATTATTTCTTGGCCTAATCATTTTTCCTTCATATAGTTGTGTCTTTCATCTCATGATGGCACCTGCAATAGGCCAGAGTTCCCTAATTGTTAAAAGTATGTTCACAAGCTATTCCTATAATATTGCTGCTGTACTAATTGTGAACAGCAATTAAATATCTTGCAAGCAATTTTAACATTCATCAAACTGATAATGGCAAGAAACAAATTGGAGCCTTTCAGTGTTTTACCAGATGTGCTTCCCTAATTCGTTATTACTCTATATATTTCTGGAAACTATTTCTATATACAAACCAGCTGAAAAGAAATGTGCTCTTTGCTGCAAAAATAAAAGAACAAGTTTAAGCTGCTTGCCACCCTGGGTATAATCACAATCACATTAAAATGCAGCTCGATGGCTCATCTTTCGTCTTTCCCCTCGATCAGTCAGTAAATTAATTCCTTTATAGATATGAACATCAATATTCTATTTTTGTTAAAAGTGCCTTTTTTTTTTCAATTACTTCCTGGGAAAAGCAGAGTTACTATGGCAATCTCTGAATTTTGCACTCTGCAGCTTTAGACTACCACTGTTTTATAAATGGGAAGCTATAATTTAGCTCAATTCATTTTACAAGGCATAAGAAGAACACCCACATGTTCTTAAATGTCTGTGGCAACAATGTGATATGTGGGGGGGAGGGGCTGTTGCTCACACCTATAAGGTGTGGGAGGGGGAGTTAGGAATGAATCTTTTTCGAGAGTGAATTTTTATACCCCAGCACCCAGTGGGTGCCTCAGTTACAATGGATGCCAGATGTTTGTTGAAAAGGAAGACAAAGAAGAAACTATGTATCTTCTTGTGAATTTCCCCCTAGGACTTCCTCCCATTAATAATCCTATTCCATGTGTGAAGGAAAGCAGTTAGTGAAAAGGTTTTATGCTCTTTTGGGCTATGAAAGTGGTCTCATGGCCCATGAAGACCTGATACCTCCTCACTACAGGGCTCTGCTTGGTTCTATAGCCTCCTTTTAATTCCACACAATGCTATTTTGTAGTTCCTTAATACCTGGATAACAAGAATCTTCTGTACAGGTCTGTACTGACATGGAGACATCTAAGTAATCCTATTGGAAAGCCCATTCAAATGCCTCTGTTGTAAACCATGCGGGTGGAGCGGTACATTAGTCACCAGTGGTTATACAGACAGACATATTAGTAACATCCTAGCGACTTATATTTCAGCATTAGCTTCCTCCGTTAGATGGCCATTAGAGATCTCTTCTGCCGTGGACCAGCTTCTTTTTACCACCTGTCTCTCTTTCAGAGAAGCCTCAGACTGGAAAGACAAAAGAAACTCACAACCCACACATAGTCCAGGGTTCTGCTCACTAGAGTAAAAGCGCAGAGATGAGATTAAGACCAAAACTCTCCATGAAAAGATGTAGGGTCTACCTCCCACTTGAGAAGACCTCACTCCTTTTGAAGGTATATCACAAGTTTTCTTTTTTTTTTTTTTTTTTTTATAAATATTTTGACAGTTTTTTTTTTTAATGTTTTATTTATTTCTAGGAGAGAGGAAGACAGCGTGAACAGGAGAGGGTCAGAGAGAGAGGGAGTCACAGACTGAAACAGGCTCCAGGCTCCAAGCTGGCAGTCAGCACAGAGCCCGACGCGGGGCTCGAACCCACGAACCGCGAGATCATGACCTAAGCGAAAGTCGGACGCTTAACCGACTAAGCCACCCAGGCGCCCCTTATCACAAGTTTTCTTAAGCTGAATGAGCTTCGGAGCTCCATAAACTCTCAAATTAAAAGGCAATATTTTATCCAGTTTCTAAATAGGAGGTTATATGATTTTCAGCAGGCTCCTATAAGCTCAGGACCTCCAAAATGAGTGAAGCTCATTGCCTTAGCAAGTCCAGGGTGGCCTTCAGATGGAGACTTCAAGCAGATGGCCAGTGTTCTTTGCAATAACATCTTCAACGTACTGAGAAAAAAAAGCTTTCAACAAAGAATTCCATTCCCAAATACTTTATTTTTCAAAAGTAAGGATGTTTTATAGTAAAGAAGAAATAAGATATTTTAGAAAGATAAAAACATAGAAAGTCTATTACTCAAATACTATGAAAGAATTATTTCAGATTGTACCTGGACCCTGAATGAAAAATGAGGATACAAGAAGTTATACTGAAAAAAGAGATTTGTAAACATGAATTAATTTTTTAAAAACTGATAATAGTAATAGATAATTCAGGTGGTTAAAAATAAGGTACCATAGAATACATGGAGAATATATACAGAAGAACTGTGAGATTTATAGTTAAATCTTTTTAAAGTTCTATTGTTTAGGAAATAGATAAAGATACATATTATTTTAAGACTTTTATACTATGTTAAAAATTTAAGGGTATCCAAGAGTGCCTAGGTGGTTCAGTCAGTTAAGCGTCTGACTTCAGCTCAGGTCATGATGCTACAGTTTGTGAGTTCGAGCCCTGTGTCAGCTCTGTGCCGACAGTTCAGAGCCTGGAGCCTGCTTCAGATTCTCTGTCTCTGTCTCTGTCTCTGTCTCTGTCTCTCTCTCTCTCTGTCTCTCTCTGTCCCTCCCTAACTTGTGCACACACACACACATGCTGTCTCTCTCTCTCTCTCAAATAAATAAATAAACATTAAAATTTTTTTCAGGGTATCCAACCCCCTCCCCAAATTTAAGGGTATCCACTGAAATGTATAAATCTAATATACAAATTCCAAATGCTATAGATTGAGGAAAAGAAGCAATAAAGAAACTCAATGGAATAGAATGTACAAAAAAAAAAAAACCCAAAGAAAAGTATGAAAGATAAAAACTAAAATTAGTAGTAAGAAATTTTAAAATATCAGAAATTATGAGTATAAACAGAACAAACCAATAATTAAAGAGTCTTATTCATTTTTTTAAAAAATACAGCTATAGGTTATTTACAAGGCATACCATTAAGGTACAAAACTAATATGAGATTACACAATGACAAAGGGAACTACTCATTAGAAATAAATAATAGCTCTGTACTTGTAAAACTGGAAAGAATTACAAGGAGAAATGAATCAATCCACAATCAGTGTAAGAATTTTTAATATGCTTAATTTGATAGTAATATCTAGGATCTCCTTATAATCAAGGAGCACACATTTCTTTCAAGCATACATGACTTATTTTCAAAAGTGGACCATGAACCGGTTCACAAATTCTCAATAAGTAATATGAAATTAATGTCATACAAACCACAGTATATAACTGTAGTACAATAAACCAGAATTCAACTTTTTAAAATATAGAAAACTATTTTTACAAGAGAAAAATAAACTTATAAATAATTTAGCCACTAAAGAAAAGTATAAATTGTAACTTATTTAGAACAATGAAATGTTCTAAATGTAACATCTAAATGTGAGATGCAGCAAAAACTGTTTTTAGTAGAAACTTTATAACACATTATATTTATGTATATAACAGAAGAGGGGGAAAAAGGAAGATTGACCTAAGTTTTCAATAAAATATTATATAGAGGAAAATAGCAAGATAAGTCCAAATATAATAGTATGAAGGGAATCTTAATTTTAAGCACAGAAATTAATAAAATAGAAAACAAAGAAATAATAGGGTTAATCAAACCAAAGCCATTTCTTTAAAAAGATGGAGTAAACACACTTTGTCTTGCCTCACACTGAATGAAGCTGCAATACGTGGACAGAATTCATGGAGTAGTTATTTGAGGACTCTGAATAGTAAATGGGAGCTGGTAGACTGGGAAACAGATTCAAATTCTAAGTACCGCTCAACCAGTAGTGAATTAGTCATTTTTCCCTCCATATCCCCCAGACTGTTCAAAGGACAGCCTGAAACCTAGAAGTGAATATTGGCATGGACAAAGAAAGTTCCAGCACAATGCCTCTCTGACTCAGGCTTGAAAGTCAAGAAAGGGGCCTCCTGGCAGCAACTGGCACCTAAAATTCTGAAAGAAGGGAAATTTCCGCTCTGATCAGATGTGTTCTGGTCCCAAAAAGGTAGAGTGAATTTCTGTTGCTTTTTTCTCTATCATTCAGTCACCTGACCCCAGACATACATGCAGTCATAGGAAGTGTGTAATAGAATAAAATAAACAAACACCCAGATTTCTGGCTGGAAGATTGAAAAGGAAAACTCCAGGAAGCCAGACTGTACCATGGAGATCACAGAGAGGGAAGAGCTTCAGAAAGCAACCCCATAAAGTTGTTTATGAACTTATGAACACCCTCCCAAATTTTGCCTATATGGACCTGATCCTAAACAGCAAACCAGAAACTCTGAGAATTAAACTAAGAGATAAATCACTACCCAGGTCCCAGAGCGGCTGCTGGGAGGTGCACATGTTGGACAGATCTGAATGATACTGTAAAGGCTTTAAAACTGATGGTAAAATCACAATTCACAAAAGGTTCTATGGAACTTTTGGCCTAAACTCAACCAGGTCAACTGCCTACTAAAATATAGACATTCCCCATAGAATTAAACAAGACTCAGAATCTTAAAAAGATAACCACTAAAAATGTTGAGCATACAATCATACAAAGAACAAGGAAAATCGTGACTCAGATGGAAAGCCAATGAATAGACATCAACACTAAGATGACACAGATGTTCAAATTATCTGGCAATGATTTTAAAGCAGCTATTATTAAAATATTCTAACAAGTAAGGGCAAACACTTGGAGCTGATGGGGAAGAGTAACAAACTTTCAGTAGTGAAACAAAAGAATATACATGCACATATATATATATGCATATATATGTATATATATATAATTTAGAACTGGAAAATACAATAATCAAATTTTGTATTTTAAAAAAATACAAAAATCAAATTTTAAATACAGAATGGACATGACAGAGGAAAAAGTCAGTGAACTTAAAGAGACATTATCGAGTCTAAAGAATAGAGAGAAAAAAAGACTGAAATGCTAGTTTCATTACTATAATTATTAATTATAATTACTAAGTTAACCCATCACATTAGCAAATTAGAGGAGAAAAATACATGATCATCTCAATAAATGTTAAGAAGCATTTAATAAAATTCAACACTTATTCACTATTTAAAAAAATAAACCTTTAGCAAAGTAATAACCTGAGAGAATATTGCCACAACAAATATTTATAAGACAGTGGAATCAGTCTCCAAAATTAGGAAGCAAGATAGATGTCCACTATCACTTCTATTCATCATAACACAAGAAATAAGCATCAGAACTATTATGAACTAATAAGTATTAGAACAAACAAGGAAAAATACCACTTAAAATCAGCAATAAAAATATTAAGTATCTAAGAATAAATCTTTTTTTTAAAAATACAAAACTTTTATCAAAAGTTTAGAGGTTAACTAAAAAACAGAAGGAAAGGCTAAATATTTTATAGAAGTTCATTCCTCCCAAATTACTCTTTAAATATTTACAATTCCAATTAAATTCTCAGTAGGATAGAACTTGATGTGCTTTTTCCTATGAAAAAGTAAAACGCCAAGAATAGCCATAAAATTTTTGAGAAGGAGGAAAAGGAGAAGAAAGAATGTAGTGGCCATGGCTAAATTTGCTTGTAGAAAGCTCCTAAAGTAGGCGTAAATGGGAAACTTCTTAGACCATACAGTACAGGTACAGGTACAAAGGCCAATTGCCCAGTGTTGATCCAGCAAGAACCCCCATGGCCAGTGTAAAAGAATTATTGTGGTATTCATACCAGGATTGCCAAACAGACCAGTGGAACAGAATACAAAGTCCAAAAATAGGCCTACATATAAGTAAGATTTAGTTGGCAGATATGATACTATAAGTTAGTGGGGAAAGATCAAATCAATAAATAATATTGGAACAATTAGCTTTCCATATAAGAAAAAATTGGGTTTCTCTCTCTTATTATATAAAAATTGAAAATTCTAGCTGAATTAAAGAACTTAAATATTAAGAAAAGCAACACTCTTTGAGGTGCCTGGGTGACTCAGTAGGTTAAACATCTGACTTTAGCTCAAGTCATGATCTCATATTTCATGAGTTCAAGCCCCACATCAGGCTCTGAGCTCATAGTGTAGAGCCTGCTTCAGATCCTCTGTCTCCCTCTCTCTATGCCTCTCTCCACCTTTCTCTCTCTCTCTCTCAAAAATAAATCAACATTAAAAAAAAAAAGCAACACTTTAAAAAATACGTAGAGGAGCACCTGAGTGGCTTAGTTAAACCTCCAACTCTTGATTTCTGCTCAGGTTATGATCTCAAGGTTCACAACTTCAAGCCATGCATTGGGCCCTTCACTGATAGTGCAGAGCCTACTTAGGATTCTCTCTCTCTCCCTCTCTCTGCCTCTCCCATATAAAAAAAAAAATAAATAAATAAAGAGAACATATTTACAACATACAAAATAACAAAGAATTAGTATCCATAAACTGTTAGATATTCCTAAAGACAAAAAAACCCTTTGAAATGCAAGTTGCTAATATCTGATTAAGTTGATGATATGCATATCAAGTAACATAGCTGTTCTACCTCTAGGCATGTCCTCCAGAGAAATTCTCATCCATGTAATTGAATAGACAAGTATAATATTGCTTATAATAACAATTCAGATGCCCATCATTAAGGATGTGGACAGGTAAAGTATGATGATCCAGTCCAGGAATGGGAATATAATACAGGTCAAATAGATCATTGGATCTACATGCATCAACATGGGTAAACTTCAAAAACATGATGTTAAGCAATGCAAAAAGCAAGCTGCAAAATGAACATATACAGTATGAGATAGTTTATGTAACATTTTAAAACAAACAATGCTCTATATTGTTAACAGATACATGTGCAATGAAAGTTTCAAAAATGTATGGGAAAGATACACAGCAATTTCGGTGACCTCACCTCTAGGAAGGAGAGAGAGGAATGAGATGGATAGGGGTGCTTTATTTATTAGATTTTATTCCTTAAGAAAAAGGAATTTAAGCCGATATGGGAGGTTCACAGATATCATTATCCTCTAAGCTTTTCTGTGTGTTTTAAATGTTTGACACTTAAAAATTATATCAAAATTTAAAAACCTAAGCCACTTTCTTCAGGGAAAAAATGATTTTATTATAAACATGTTTCCCAAAGGGTCCTCTCTCTTTCTTCTTCTCCCCATCATTCACCAAAATTCTGTGTAGGCCTCAACTTCTCTGAAAAATCTCTCTGACTCCTCACTCTGCCTGCCTCTCTCCCTCCCTCCTCTGTGCCCCCACTGGACCCCCCGCCACTGGACCCACACCCTTCTCTGTTATCATAGTTACCACACTGATGTGTTGGCTGAACTACAAAAGACTTTTGCTGTTTCCAGGTCAAAAACATTTGAATATTGGTCATGTGGTTCCACTGATAATTACATTTAGATATCTATCTGCCTTTCCTACCAGACTCCAGGCCCCCTGAGTATCCATATAAGATTTACTGCTTTGTGCAGGGGCATCACGGAAGGGTGCTCAGTGGTCATTTGAATGGAACTGATTGCATAAGGACAGGCATCTCTTTAATGTCTCTGCCGCCTGGATTTAAAAGGATGGATAATTGGTATGAACACTTTTTCCTCCTTATACCATCAAGGAGCTCTGGAGTGGTCACTGCTATGGTCTTTGCTTCACAGAGTTCTACTTATAGAAGGATCCAGAATTAGAATATGTAAGCAAAGAAATCACAAGAACTGCTCAGCTGTAAGGCAAAAGGAATTCTTGGGAAACTAAGGAGCGGATGGGTGTACTGCTGCAATAATGCATGAAGATGCACATCACTGCATCTTTTCATTCATTCATTCCCATTATTCATTTGTTCAGAATCAGATGCAACTTATCCAAATTTACTAGGAACAACCCGAGAATCCAAATATGTGCCACTTTAACTGCCATCTTCAGCTATTTTTCACCGTCAGCTTTCTGACCTCTGCACAGAGAGCGGATCAGAATCTTTCAACCCAGGAAGAGGAAATTGTGATTACTGTGGGTGGCAACTGATTTCAAGAATGAGCCAGTCTGTGCCTGCTTTACAAAAGACCAAAGGATGGTGTGCTTGTTTCCTTTCCTCTGTTTCTATAAAAGGCTGTGTCCCATAACTGCAGTTCAAAGCAAGAGGAGATATTCTAACAAGGGAAAAATATAAAATTTAAACATTATAATGAATTCTTTTGAGTATTTAGGATATTTGGAATCTTATTTAATAGCTTCAAAAGCTTGCAGCTGTTGCCTAAAATAGAATGTGTGCTATTTGAATTCCAAATAGCTGTTTTATAAGGGAAATGGAATGAATTGTAGAAGGGATTCTGAGTATAATCCTTTCCTACATCTTTGCTGTATATAGGACTATGACATTCTTAAAATTTCAAGCAGGGAAACCTGCTCTGGTTACCTTGGTGATAAACTGGGGATAAAAATTATACATAATTGCTGCTGATGTCACTACTGCCATATTGTTTCCAAGGCTACAGATTGTCTCCAAATAATTGTAATGCTTTGTGCATTGGAAGCCCACTCTGTAGGAAAAAGCTTAGTACTGCAGTTACTCTTTCTAAATCTATCTAATAAACCATCCATGGCCTCTCAGGGACTTTGGATAATTATGGAGATAAATTGGCATTGAAAGTGCCTCTATCTTAAGCTATTCCAGACACACAAACATAATTTGAAAAATCTGATACATAGAAAAATTAGTTTCTACTATGATATATCAAAAAATTTCCTTCTAAAATACATTTCCCCTAAATGCTAGCAAATAAAGCAAATTGCAGAAATGTGTGTGTGTGTGTGTGTGTGTGTGTGTGTGTGTGTGTGTGTGTGTTCTGTATGGAAAATACTGAAAATGTGCAGCAGACTATAATGTCAGTGGTACCCTTTCAGGGGTAGGAAGAAGGCAGGCTTTCATTCTCTTTAAGACATCTATTTGTGTAATGTCCGAATTTTTGCAGTCAGCATGTATTATTTTTGTAACCAGGTAGAATAGTACAGGTAAAACAAAATTCCTAATCCCTAGCAGAGCTATCCTTAAATTACCAGCCTAAAAGAAATGGTTTCCTAAGTTTAATGAATAAATGAAGCCATTTATAAAGGTCACATTTCCCTCTGACCTGCTTTCATTTGTAAAAAGCAGTGCCCAATGAGTCCTTTGTACAATCACACTGAGCCACAGCACAGTTACTCTCATATTTACATTATGCAAAAATCAAGAATCGCTTTGAACATCAGTAATTGACATATACAGATTTATCTATTTTTTAAATTTTTAATGTTTATTTTTTGAGAGGGAGAGAGACAAAGAGCATTAGTGGGGGAAGTGCAGAGAGAGAAAGAGACACAGAATTCGAACCAGGCTCCAGACTCTGAGCTGTCAGCACAGAGCTCAACACAGGGCTCGAACCCACGACTTGTGAAATCATGCCCTGAGCCGAAGCCAGACTCTCAAATGACTGAGCCACCCAGGCGCCCTGATGTATTCTGATTTAATAACTTGTGTGTATGAGCCATAGATGCTGACTGCCTAAGAGATCGCCATAGAACATCTGTGGTCAATGAAAAATACCATTAAATTTTAGCTTCTTGGGAAATTGTACTTAAAGCAGAACATACTGGCGCAATAATGTCATTAACAATAACAATCATTAGACTAGAGTCTCTGTACTTCCAAAGCCACCAAACCTGCTGGTAAGCCTGAGTTTCTGGGTACAGCTGAAGCCCTGGATTTCAGACGCTCACCTGACCAACAACAGACAGAGCAGGGGTTTTCCGCTCAACCCTCTCCAGGTGCTGTGTGGGCCTTGTGCTGCTTGATGACACCCAGCTCCAGCAGTGACCTTGTCAGCAGGACATTTTCCTCTAGAGCAAAATAGAGCTGGTGCTCACTGTATCTTAGCTGCCCTTGTTTCCCTGAGCAGCAGGTTCTGCATAGTAACAATTTACCTTTGGAGCCCATTTACCGTATAATGCAGAAAGTGGCCCACATCTGGGGCCAGGGAACGGGGGACTCACAGAACAATCTTCATCTTTTAGAATAAAATATACAGAAACTGGAGACAGGAACTTTGATCAAAAGAAATAAATGAATTATAAGGCAAAAACACAGCCCTTTGTATCAAAGTCCTGATTCTTTTTCTGCTGGTGAAATATACATATGCAATTGCGGCTACAAAAGAGAATGGAGATCAAAGCACTATGCTTACAAGAAACCAACTGGCTATATTAGGCAAGCATTATACTATCCACCTGTAAAGAACTGAATACTAACTACTCCTATTGCCTTTTGATGGTCATGGCTTTTGACTCTAATAACGACTTAACACTTTATTTTTGTGCTTCCTATAATTGGCCAAGTACGTGACGACACACACATTTACAACCTAATTACTGCTACAAATTGTATGATTAAGATGGCAGGATGGATAAGCTATAGGGTTTGCACACTATATAAAGTGTTTCTTCATTTTACCAAAGTCAATTCTGGAAGCTCTTAGATAACCATAAGCATATAGAAAGCTCTTTAGGACATCATGAGACCAGAATCAATATAGCTTGGGTTTTATGAATAAATAGTCTATAAATAGCAGAGGACTCATTCATATTGTTCCAAGGTTCTCTAAGTGACCCATTTATTTGTCATTTCAATGGGGCATTCTAGGAATGGTTTGGTTGGGACTTGATCCCACACCAGGTTCTGCATCACCCACTCCTGACTTGGGCAAAAGTCTCTTTCTGTGGCAGTGGGTGCAGATGGGAAATCTAGACCTCAGCTCTTCATATAACCTCATTTGTTTAGAGTGACAGTTACTATCCCAGGAATAAAATTCATAAGTGATCTATGAATGACATCTTCCGGAAGATGACATTGGCTATCATAAAAAAGTATGGAAATGCAACTCCAAGGTCTTCACTCATTGCAAAGAGGAGAGCAGCCTGGATTTAGCAAAGATTACACACTTCTGCTATTAAAAAACATAAATGATGGAGATTATTTAAAGGTTCATAACCACTATAACTATATGCAGATACTTAGAGGTGATTATTTTTGTTTTGTTTTTCCTTGTGAACAAAATATAAACACTATTATTTAAAGGTGAAATTTTCTTTCTTTACCCCCATAAATGCCAGATAACTGGCTTAATAAAAGCCTTTATTGATAAATAGGTTACAATGAAATAAACAGAGTGATGGTTTGTTGGGGGAATAAAAACTCAAGCAGAATCTCAGTCTCTCTCCACCCTAGCTCTAGCTTTTAGCTTCTGGTTTCTTACCGACCAGTCTGGATGATGAGGCCTTGATGGGCATGCTGGACCTTTCTGGGTCCTTGGAGGCCTCTGTCTTCCTGGCCAGGGGTTCAGGCACACTCTTAGACCCGCCCACCCCTAGGAGTAGCAGGAGCCTTGGCTTTGGGCCCTTCCTTGACCCAACGGGCAACAACCTCTTTAGGGACCTTGTTTTCTTTCTTTTTGGCTAGAGAAGCAGCACTATTCTCATCCATAGGAACCATGGATTTTGAATTCCAACCCCCAGCTTTTGTTTTCCTGTGGGCTTCACCATCTTAGCTGCTCCTTCTGCCATTTGTTTTGTTTTGTTTTGTTTTCTACACAGATTTTACTAGGCTTATGGTACTGTGTTTTATGCAAAGCATGAAACAATTTCTTACCAAACATGCCTCCGAGGTCAAAACAAAAAACAAGAAAACCATTCTTGCCCTGACAATGAGACTTATTTAAAAAACCTAGTTTTAAAATAAGCTAGGACTAAACTAGTATGTGAATAAGAAGTTCAAGAGGTCCCTACCTTCATAATGGCTGCAACTACCCAGTACATAGGACACAGCACACATAAAATATGTCATCGTAACAGTAATGACTCAATTAAACCAAGTTCTAAAGCAAAAGTGTAAGAGGGAGATGGCAATATTTGGACATTTTGGATGAAATAAGATTGACTGTAATCTGAGATATCTGCAACCTTCAGTATCGCATGTGATGGACTCTATGTCCATCACATAGGATGTGATGGATCCTATGACATTGAAAAGTCCTGAAACAAACAAAACCGGTTTACTTTTTAAACTAGAATTTCCCAAATACATCTGATCACAGCAACTATCATAAGTCATAATCATTGTTTTCACTTGGCCTACGTATTTAAACATTCTGTGAACCAATGTTCAAGTCTGGGAGATGCTGGCTTAAGATAGAATAATCGATATTATTTAAAGCTCTCAAATAGCTAATAGGCAAAATGGTAAAGGAGGGCCTAGCAGAAGCTGGAGCTTAGGAATGTGGACTTATTTCTCTTTGAACACAATCTTTTGTTTCAATCGCTAGTGAGAACTAGAAAGTGGATAAATAGTACCTTCTATTTTCACAACATTTTAAAGCCAAAAAGCAAAATCATGTTCCACAATCAACATCCCTATTATTTGGAGCCCCAGGTCACAAGAAAATAGAAAGCTCTATAAGACTATATGCAAAAAAGTATTGAGATTCATTATTATGAATTGAATATACTAATGAAGAAAATCCTACTTTCCTTTGCTTTTTTTCCCCCTTTTTGTTTGGTTCCTTTTTTAGGTCAAGTTATTTAGTTATAATTGTGCCATTTGGCAAAACTCACCCTCTTTAGGTGTACAGTTCTGTGCATTTTGGCAAACATTTAGAGACATGTAATCACTACCAGAATAAAAATATAAAACATTTCCATCACTCCAAACAGTTGGCACTCCTCTGCAGTTAATCCCCAACCCTACCCCTATGTCTTTCAGTTTTAATTCTACAGGGCGCCTGGGTGGCTCAGTCGGTTAGGCGGCTGATTTTGGCTCAGGTCATGATGTCACAGTTCATGGGTTCTAGTCCCATGTTGGGCCTCCTTCTCTCTCTGACCCTCGTCTGCTCATGCTCGCTCTCTCTCTCTCTCTCTCTCTCTCTCAGAAATAAATAAAACAGAGGCATCTGGGTGGCTCAGTCAGTTAAGCATCCGACTTCAGCTCAGGGCACGATCTCACAGTTTGTGGGTTCGAGCCCCGCTTCAGGCTCTGTGCTGACAGCTAGCTCAGAGCCTGGAGCCTGCTTCAGATTTTGTGTCTCCCTCTCTCTCTCTCTGACTCTCTCCTGGTCACGTTGTCTCTCTCTCTCTCCCAGAAATAAAAAACATTTAAAAAATTTAATTCTACAGAATAATTTCCTGAGTGCTCTGCAGTAGCCTTAGTGCCTACTGTTAGTTCATTCACTCAATATTTCCTGAGTGCCGACTAATACCATACACTGTGCTCTATGGAACTGAGACTATAAAGAGAAAAAGCCCCGTGCCTTTCCTCAGAAAGCTCCCGGAGATAAGCTAATCAAAACTCTCCTGGTTGCACTGAAGAAAAACCTGTTTCAAACAGCTGGAGCAGAAGTTTTATTTAAGGCTACAGCACTCCAATGAACCTGAGAACAAAAAATGTCATTCAGACAGGCCCCAAGTGAACCAGGTAGGAACAGAAAAGGCAAGAAATTTGGATCAGATACCTAAACCATACTGTCTCACCAACTCCTAATGTGAGCTCTCTTCTCCCTCTCCCTCCCAGCTTGCTCTGCTGATCCATTCTGATAGAGACCCAATATGGCCATCGCCTCCCCGACTCTTTCCAACCTTCCAGCTCATATTCTACTACAGACTGAATGTTTGTGTCCCTCCAAAATTCATATGTTGAAATCTAATCCCCAGTGTGCCAGTATTTAGATATGGGGCCTGTGGGAGGTAAATAGATCATGAGAGCAGAACAATCACAGATGAGATTAGTGCCCTTAATAAAAAGACCCCACAGAGGTCCCTCACTTCTTCCACCATGTGAGGACACAGAAATAAAATGGCTGCCTATGAATGTGGAAGCAGGCCCTCCTCAGATACCAAGTCTGCCAACACCTTGATCTTGGACTTCCCAGCCTCCAAAACTGTGAGAAATAAATTTGTGCTATTTATAAGTCACCCAGTCCACAGTACTCTATCATACCACCAACTGGAACAACGTTTTATGTCTCAGTTAAAATTTCAAAGAATGGAAATCTGATTGGCTCAGCAACTTAATCTGTGGCTTCCCCATTTAAAGTGGGAGTATCCAGGGGCACCTGGGTGGCTCAGTCAGTTAAGTGTCTGACTCTTGGTTTCCACTCAGGTCATGATCTCAAGGTTTGTGAGTTCGAGCCCTGCATAAGGCTCCGCACTCATAGTTCCAGAGCCTGCTTGGGATTCTCTCTCTCTCCTTCTCTCTCTCTGCCCCTCCCCTGCTTGCTCTCTCTCCCTCTCACAATAAATAAAGAAAGAAAGAAATAAAAATAAAGTGGGGGTATCCAAAGACATGTGCAAATAATACATCTAATAAGGGGTTAATATCCAAAAAATATAAAGAACTTACACAACTCAACATCAAAAAAACAAAGAATCCAATTAAAAAATGAGCAGAGGATTAGAATGGACATTTTTCCAAAAAAGATATGCTATCAGCAAATAGACACATGAAAAGATGCTCAACATCACTCATTATCTGGGAAATGCAAATCAAAACCACAATGAGACATCACCTCACACCTGTCAGAACGGTTAAAATCAAAAAGACAAGAAATAACACATGTTGGAAAGTACATGGAGAAAAAGAAACTCCCGAGCATTACTGGTGGCAATGTAAATTGGTACAAGCACTGTGGAAAATACTATAGAGGTTCCTCAAAAAAAAATAAAAATCAGAATACTATATCATCCTCTAATTCCAGTATTCAGTCTTTAACCAAAGAAACCAAAAACCCTAATTCCAAAAGATATATGCACTCCTATGCTTACTGCATCATTATTTACAATAGCCAAGATACAGAAGCAATAAGTGTCCATCAGGAGATGAACGGATACAGAAGAGATGGTATATATACATAAGGGAATACTATGCAGCCATTAAAAGGATAAGATCTTGCCATTTGTAAAAACATGATGGACCTAGAGGGTATTATACTAAGTAAAGAAAGTCAAACTGAGAAAGACAAATATCATATGATTTCACTTACAGATGGAATCTAAAAAACAAAACAAATTAATAAATTAACAAACAAAAAGCAGACTCAGACGTATAAATACAAAGAACAAACAAAGGATTGCCAGAGGGATGGGGGCAGAAGGATGGGCAACATGGGTAAACGGGAGTGGGAGATACAGGCTTCTGGTTATGGAATGAATAAGTCACGGCAATAAAAGGTACAGCAGAGGGAATGTAGTCAATGATACTGTAACAGCACTGTATGGTGACAGATGGCAGCTACATGTGTGGTGAACACAGTATAACATAAAGATATTGAATCACTCTGTTGTACACCTGAAACTAATGTAACACTGAGTGTTAAATAAAATAAAGTGGGGTCTCTAGGACTCTTATTTCTACCTTTGGCTTAAGAAATTGGGGCCATTTCAAGCTTGGAATTATCTCATTCCAGGAATAAGGCAATTGTCATGAAAAGTATTCATTAGACCAACACTATGATAAATGCACACAAGAGCCCAACCTGCTTGCTGGGTTTGAAGATTTCACAGAGGAGGTGATATGTAAGCTAGGTTTTAAAGGATGGTCACCCATGGAGTTAGTGGCAGGGTCCAAGGGGAATGCAGAAGATGGAGTATGTGAAAACCTTCTAGGCTGAGGATACAGTATAAGAAAAACATGAAAAACCATGAAAGGGCATATCTTCTTTAGGGAATTCAATCTGATACAAGTGGAGAGCAGAGTACATTTGTTTTGTTTTTGTTTTTCCCTTTTTTTAATTTAAATTTTAGTTAAAATACAGTACAATACTGGTTTTAGGAATAGAATTCAGTGATTCATCACTTGCATACAACACCCAGTGCTCATCACAAGTGCCCTTCTTAGTACCTGTCACTCATCTACTCCATCTTCCACCCACCTCCCTCCATCAACCCATAGTTTGTTCTCTATCCTTAAGAGTCTCTTGTGGTTTGTTTCCCTCTCTTCTCTTTTTCCCTCCTCTTTCCATATGTTCATCTGTGTTTGTTTCTTAAATTCTAAATCATATGGTATTTGTCTTTCTCTGACTAACTTATTTCACTTAGTATTATACATTCTAGCTCATTGTTGCAAATGGCAAGATTTCATTCTTTTTGATGGCTGAGTAATATTCCATTCTATATATATACCACATCTTCTTTATGCATTCATCAGCTGAGGGACATCTGGCTCTCTCCATAATTTGACTGTTGTTGACTATGCTGCTATCAACATTGGGATGCATGTACCCCTTTGAATCTATATTTTTGCATCCTTTGGGTAAATACCTAACAGTGCAATTGTTGGATCATAGGGCAGTTCTATTTTTAGTTTCTTGAGGAACCTCCATACTCTTTTCCAGAGTGGTTGAAGCAGTTTGCATTCCAATAACAATGCAAGAAGTTTCCCTATTCTTCACATTGCCAATATCTGTTGTTTCTTGTATTGTTAATTTTAGCCATTCTGAATGGTGTGAGGTGGTATCTCATTGTGGTTTTGATCTGTATTTCCCTGATGATGAATGATGTTGAGCATCTTTTCATGTGTCTATTACCCATCTGGATGTCTTCTTGGGTAAGTGTCTATTCATGACTTCTGCCCATTTCTTCACTGGGTTTTTTTGGGGTGTTGAGTTTGATAAGTTCTTTATAGATTTTGCATACTGACCCTTTATCAGATAATGTCATTTGGAAATACCTTCTCCCATTCTGTAGAGTACCTTGTAGTTTTGTTGATTATTTTTTTCTCTGTGAAGAAGTTTTTATCTTGATGAAGTCCCAATAGTTCATGTTTGCTTTTGTTTCCCTTGCCTGCAACATGTCTAGTAAGAAGTTGCTGTGGCGGAGGGCAGAGGTTTCTGCCTGTGTTATCCTCTAGGATTTTGATGGTTTCTTCTCTCACATTTAGGTCTTACATCCATTTTGAGTTTATTTTTGTGGATGGTGTAAGAAAGTAGGTGGTCCAGTTTCATTCTTCTGCATGTCATTGTCCAGTTTTCCCAGCCCCATTTGTTGAAGAGACTGACTTTTTCATTGGATATTCTTTCTTGCTTTACTGACAATTAGTTGACCATAGAGTTGTGGGCCCATGTATGGGTTTCTATTCTGTTCCATTGATCTATGTGTCTGTTTTGTGCCAATACCCTACTCTCTTGATGCCCACAGCTTTCTAATATAGCTTGAAATCTGGAATCATGAAGCTTCCAGTTTTGTTTTTCTTTTTCAGGATAGCTTTGGCTATTTAGGGTCTTTTGTGGTTCCATACAAATTTTAGGATTGTTTCTTCTAGCTCTGTGAGAAATGCTGATAGTGTTTTTATAGGGATTGCATCATATGTGTAGATTGCTTTTGATAGTATACACATTTTTAAAATGTTTGTTCTTCCAACCTATGAGTATGGAATGCTTTTCCATTTCTTTGTGTTCTCTTCAATTTCTTTCACAAGTGTTCAATAGTTTTAAAATATAGATCTTTTACCTCTTTAGTTAGGTTTATTCCTAAGTATCATATTGTTTTTGGTGCAATTGCAAATAGGATTGATTTCTTGATTTCTTCTGATGCTTCCTTATTGATGCAAAGAAATGCAACAGATTTCTGCATGTCAATTTTTATATCTGAGCCAAGTACATGTGGATAGTGACAAGAGAAAATAAGTAGGAACCAGAATATGAAGGGCCTTATAGGCTGTAGCAAGAGGTTTGAACTTCATCAATTCAAAGATTTGAGGCAAGAGAAAGACTAGATTTGTTGTGATAATAAACAGTGAGAACTCAGAGTCCCAGAATTCTCAGATCCCTACCTTTGCCTCTAGTTCTCAAGAAAGAAATGCAGAAATATTGCTCTAGGCTAAATCACTCTGTTAATTATAAGCTGAGGGTTTAATCCCAGACACCAGGATGGTCACTCAGTGAGATGGACCAGACTTCAGAGAGCTGAGAGGACCCCTTTTGACTTGACTCCAGGCAGCACTCAGGCCTACACCCAAGCAGGCTAAGATACCTCTTAGGATCCTTCCTGGAGATCCACTTTTGAATCCTGACACTCTTGATCTTGAGTCTCAGATGGTAAAATAAAGTTGATCCCAAGGGAAATACATACACACCACCACCTCCATCTTAAACAAAGGTAGGGGAGAAAGAATAGTTTACACAATGTTCCTTACCATAATGGTTACCATCTCCCCCATATGGCTCTATCACTTTTGTAGTATTATTGCATCCACTGCCTGAGTCCACTCCTTGTGGGTGAGTGGAGTAAAAGGAGAAACTTGGGATCTCTCAAGAGTGTTGAGGGCTCCATTGGTGACAAGACTAAATCAATATCTAATTAAGTAGGCTAACAGTGATCTAAAAAATGAATTGGATAGATAGCATGACTCTGGAGATGGGAAGACCAGTGGGGTGTTGCTCTGATGGCTTTGAAGAGCAACTGCATCAAAACAGTGGTATAAGGCTTGGAAAGGAGTTTTCAAGCCTTAGGGAGCATCAGAATCACCAGCAGGGCTTGTTAAAACACATAAATGTGGGCCTCAACCCCAGAGTTTCTGACTCAGTAGATCTGGGGTAAAAACTGAGATACTGCCTTTCTAACATGCTCCCAAGTGATGCTGATGCCACTAGTTCAGAGACCAAGCTTTGAGAACTACTGGAATAGCACATTCCATGCACTAAGTCAAAAATGAAGTGTTCTCCTTTGTCCCCACTTAGAAAAGTGATATATGTCCCTTATGCTAGGGGCATTAAGATAAAATGTAGAACATTCACAGTCCCTCACCAGTCAGCAAGATTCCTAGACACAAAAAGCTACTGTCACATTGTTCTATGCTGAACCGGGGTACAAACAGGCCACCCAAATCTACCAGTCCCCACATCAAATTCTAAAACTACATTCAAAGCAACTTGAAAACACAAGCCATTTTAAGGAATGTTTCCAAATCTCATTGAAAGTATCAGAATCAGAGCTGGGCGTAAAGCCATTAAATTTGGCTTCTCTGTTGTCAAAATTCTCATTGTGACTTAGCAATTTTCACAATTTTTTGTAAGACCAGATAAGTAGCACTAATATATCACTTTTCACAAGATAACACAGCTTAAAGAATTTCTGGGTTCATTGCATGTTAACACGGTTAATTCCAGTGACTCTCTGCATTAGGCTATGCTGTACTCTATTCACTGAGCCAGACTCAACACAAGCAGAGGCAGCAGATGGAAGAGGCTGAAAGTATCAAATACCAAAGTATCAGCCTTACTAGGCCACCTCCCTTCATAATTTAGACCCTTCTGTTGGAGATTTGAAAATATATTCTAGACAGATGACATGTTAACAGAATCATTTCATGGTTCAGCGTCCTCTCAGCATGATTTATCCATATCTGTAGGCACCGGAGGTCCCCTATTCAAGAGATTTATGAGCTACCTATATAATTCTATTTTGTTGAAAGAAAATGTGTGCATTATCGAGAAACAAAATTATATTTATTTTAAGATTGTGCCATTTTCCAATTAGAAGCTTTAGATCTAAAACATGTTCACCATTTTGATATTCCCTGTGCCCCATTCATTTCTTTATCCCATTAACAAATACTAAAATTATACCTTGAGGAGAAAAGGAACAGGATCTCCTCATTTCTAAGCTCTTGGAAAGGACCTGAGCTTATAAAACTAGATGTAAATTCCAAATTTGCTACTAAGTAGCAGTCTTTATGGGTCTCAGTTTCCATATCTAGAAAATAAGTATAACACTTTCTCCAGAGTCTGAGAATTTACTGAGGTAATACACGTGGATACAGCTTATCAGTGGTGAAGTATTACACAGCTCCATGACTGGAGAACTAGTAGTGGTAGCAGTAGCCTTAGTTGAAGTAAAATACATTGTTTTCCCTTCTCTCCTTTACCATACAAACTCAACTAAAGAAAGGTTGATGAACCACTTAGAAGAACACTAATCACTGTTTATTACTATTGAATTCATTGTACTGCAAAATATCTGTATTTATTTTACAACTACCAGCCCTCCACAAATTTGAAAAGGACTATAGAAAAGGCAATCAAAATACTTTGGTGTTGGAGATAGGGTCAAAACTAAAAATCCAAAGATCTGAGTCTATTCACATTACACCTGACAGTCACGTGACCTTCAGGCTCTTCTTGAACCCTTCTTTTGCTGTACAATGGGGCTATGTTTTTACCTCCTGAATCCCACAAAAAGCTATTCTTTTGTTTGTTTGTTTGTTTGTTTGTTTTACAAATACTTTATTGTCAAATTAGTTTCCACATAACACTCAGTGCTCATCCCCACAAGTGTCCTCCTCCATGCCCATCCCCCCCTCCCCCCACATCCATCAGTTCTCAGTTTTTGTCAGCATTCAAGAGTCTCTCATGGTTTGCCTCTCTCCCTTTCCCCCACCATTTCCGCCCTTCTTCTCCCCCTTGGTCCTCAGTTAAGTTCCTCCTAATCCTCCTATATATGCAAACATATGATATTTGTCCTTCTCTGCCTGACTTACTTCACTCAGCATAACACCCTCAAGGTCCATCCATGTTGCTACACATGGCCAGATTTCATTGTTTCTCATTGCCATGTAGTATTCCATGATATAAATAAACCACATATTCTTGATCCATTCGTCCATTAATGGACACTTAGGCTCTTTCCATGTTTTGGCTATTGTGGAGAGTGCTATGAACATTGGAGTACATGTGCTCCTATGTCTCAGCATTTCTATATCCTTTGGGTAAATTCCTAGCAGTGCTATTGCTGGGTCCTAGGGGAGTTCTATTGTTAATTTTTTGAGGAACCTCCACACTGTTTTCCAGAGGGGCTGTACCAGTTTACATTCCCACCAACAGTGTAAGAGGGTGCCCGTTTCTCCACATCCTCGCCAGCATCTCGTGTTCTCTGATTTGCTCATTTTAGCCACTCTGACTGGTGTGAGGTGGTATCTCAGTGTCGTTTTGATTTGTATTTCCCTGATGAGTAGGGATGCTGAGCATCGTTTCATATGTTTGTTGGCCATCTGGATGTCCTCTTTGGAGAAGTGTCTGTTCATATCTTCTGCCCATTTCTTCACTGGGTTGTTTGTTTTTCGGGAGTGGAGTTTGGTGAGTTCCTTATAGATTCTGGATATCAACCCTTTATCTGATATGTCGTTGGCAACTATCTTTTCCCATTCCGTTGGTTGCCTATTAGTTTTGTGGATTGTTTCCTTTGCAGAAGCTTTTAATCTTGATGAGGTCCCAATCGTTTATTTTTGCTCTTGATTCCTTTGCTTTGGGGGATGTGTCAAGTAGAGGTTGCTGCGGTGGAGGTCAAAGAGGTTGTTTCCTGCTTTCTCCTCTAGGGTTTTGATGGTTTCCTGTCTCACATTCAGGTCCTTTATCCATTTTGAGTTTATTTTTGTGTATGGTGTGAGAAAGTGATCTAGTTTCATTCTTCTGCATGTTGCTGTCCAGTTCTCCCAACACCATCTGTTAAAAAGGCTGTCTTTTTTCCATTGGATATTCTTTCCTGCTTTGTCAAAGATTAGTTGGCTGTATACTTTTGGGTCCACTTCTGAGTTCTCAATTCTGTTCCATTGGTCTATGTGTCTGTTTTTGTGCCAATACCATACTGTCTTGATGATGACAGCTTTGTAGTAGAGGTTAAAGTCTGGGATGGTGGTACCTCCCATTTTGGTTTTATTTTTCAGGATTACTTTGGCTATTTGGGGTCTTTTGTGGTTCCATACAAATTTTAGGATAGTTTGCTCTAGCTTTGAGAGGTATGCTGATGCAATTTTGATTGGAATTGCATTGAATGTGTAGATAGCTTTGGGTAGTAATGACATCTTAACTGTATTTATTCTTCCTATCCATGAACATGGGATGTTTTTCCATTTATTTGTGTCTTCTTCAATTTCCTTCATAAGTTTTCTATAGTTTTCATCATACAGATCTTTTGTGTCCTTGGTTATGTTTATTCCGAGGTATTTTACGTTTTTTTGTGCAATTGTGAATGGGATCAGCTTCTTGATTTCCCTTTCTGTTGTTTCATTGTTGGTGTATAAAAATGCAACCGATTTCTGTACATTGATTTTGTACCCTGCAACTTGGCTGAATTCTTGGATCAGTTCTAGTAGGCTTCTAGTGGAGTCTGTTGGGTTTTCGATGTAGAGTATCATGTCATCTGCAAAAAGTGAAAGTTTGACTTCCTCTTTGCCAGTTCTGATGCCTTTGATTTCCTTTTGTTGTCTGATGGCTGATGCTAGGACTTCAGCACTATGTTAAACAGCAGTGGTGAGAGTGGACATCCCTGTCGTGTTCCTGATCTCAGGGGGAAAGCTCTCAGTTTTTCCCCGTTGAGGATGATGTTAGCTGAAGGCTTGTCATAGACGGCTTTTATGATGTTTAAGTAAGTTCCTTCTATCCCAACTTTCTCTAGAGTCTTTATTAAGAAGGGATGCTGTATTTTGTCAAATGCTTTTTCTGCATCTATCGACAGGATCATATGGTTTTTATCTTTTCTTTTGTTGATGTGATGTATCACATTGATTGATTTGCGAATGTTGAACCAGCCCTGTAACCCAGGAATGAATCCCACCTGATCTTGGTAGATAATTCTTTTTATGCGCTGTTGAATTCAATTTGCAAGTATCTTGTTGAGAATTTTTGCATCCATATTCATCAAGGATATTGGCCTGTAGTTCTCTTTTTTCGCTGGGTCTCTGGCTTGGGAACACAAAGAGCTATTCTTAAGACCTAATGAGATAAGGGGTGCCTGGGTGGCTCAGTCGGTTAAGTGCTTAACTTCAACTCAGGTCATGATCTCGCAGCCTGTGGGTTTAAGCCCTGTGTCAGGCTCTGTGCTGACAGCTCAGAGCCTGGAGCCTGCTTCACATTATGTCTCTCCTCTCTCTCTGTCCCTATCCTGCTTCCATTCTGTCTCTATCACTCTCAAAAATGAGTAAATGTTACAAAAAAAATTTTTAAATGACCTAATGAGATAAAATCTGTGAAAATATCTATGACTGTCAAATATCATGGAAATGAAGGTGATGGTCCTAAAAAGGTGATTTTAAGAAAGCAAATCATGGGGGCATCTGGCTAGCTCAGTCAGAAGAAAAAAATGACTCTTGATAGTGGGGCTGTGAGTTTGAGCACCAGGTTGGGTGTGGAGATTACTTAAAAAAATAAAATAAAATCTTAGTAAAAAAATAAATAAAATAAAGGAAAGCAAAATAATGAAGTGACAAGTATGCAATTTCTTTCTCTTATTGCAAAAAGATTACCAATAATAAAGGTGTTGTGGGAATAAATAATACAAAATAAATCATAATTAAACACCAAAAAGAAAAGAAAGGTTCATGAAATACACAATGAAAGTTACCAAATGTCTAAGTTCATGCAATAGGTAGCCATGAGTCACAGCTCCCTTGGTGAGTATCCTTCTTCCCTTGGGCCACAGCTCTGACCCCTCACTCCCACCAAGTTCTATCCAAAGCTGCCATCCCAACAGCCTCGCAACAACTGGAGGCAGCACAGATGGTGGCACTAGGAGTGACTATCAGGCTATGGAGGACTTCCACGCAGGACAGGGCCACGAGGACAAGAGCCTATACTGTGCAGTTGTGGATACTATAGGCTTAAACGGCATTGTGTTTATGACCAAGGAGTAGAAAAGTCAAATCAAAAATCAAAAAGTCAAACCCAAAAGAGGACTTATTAGCTGAGGAGGCACAGAGAGGGAGAAAGAGAATCTCAAGCAGACTCTGCATTGTGAGCATGGAGCTCACCTGGGGCTCAAACTCATGAACCGTCAGATCATGACCTGAGCCAAAACCGAGTTGGATGCTTAACTGACTGAGCCACCCAGGTGCCCTGGACGTTAATTTTTTTATGTTACATATATTGTGAATCTTTTCTTACCTTTTGAGTATTGTTCATTTGATGCTTTTACATATTCACGTTATTTTCCTGTTTCGTATGCCTTTCCAACTAGATGACTGTAAGTCTAAAGAGCAGTGAGTGTGCCCTGCATTTTAAAATTGATCCCTTTATCTTCTCTGGCCACCAAGTTTGTAGTAAGGTGACAAATAGTTCAATGTTAAATAAACTGAATGAATTATTATATAGGAAAGCAAGGTCTTAAGCACATACCACATATTAGTCAATATTTAATACTTTGACCAGTTTCCATTAGGATTCCTTCTTTCAAACACTCTGTCCATTGCCCACTATTCTACACTATCACCGTCCAAAGAAACCTGTTAAGAACCACATGAGACTGTTTAAAGGTTTATATACCTTTCTTTAATTTCTGACTCCATGGATGAGAATCCATCATAAACTAAGAGGTGTGAACTCACTAATGGTTCCTAACTGTTATGATGCTTCCCAAAAACTTGGGCCTTCCTTCCCTCACTTGTATCAGTCTTTCTATTCCCCTCATGACAGAAAAAAAAAAAGATGGTAACGGGGCACCTGGGTGGCTCAGTCAGTTAAGCCTCTGACTTTGGTTCAGGTCATGATCTCATGGTTCGTGCGTTCGAGCCCTATGTCAGTCTCTGTGCTGACAGCCAGCTTGGAGCCTGGAGCCTGTTTCAGATTCTGTGTCTCCTTCCGTCTCTGACTCTCCCCTTCTCATGCTGTCTGTCTGTCTGTCTGTCTCTCTCTCAGAAATAAATAAAACATTTTTAAAAATATTTAAAAAAAGAAAAAAGTAAAAAGGATAATAAGCACACATCTATACACAGAGCACTGACTTTTTTTAAAACAAAAAAAAAACAGTTAAGAAATACATGACCCATAGAATTACTTAAGAGCATTCTAATTCAAAAGCAGTCATAACTTCCAGTAGATACAGTATAGTAATATAGTTAGTTTATAACCAAGAATAAACCAAATCTATCAGTTACCTAGAAATCCACTTGTTTAACTCAGAGAGTATACCAGGAAATTGATTAAATGGATTAAAGTTAGTTTAAAAATTAAAATGAAATGCTTTATTGACTTCTGATGTAGTTTGTTTTATAGCCAAGGTCGGCATTCAATCTATTACTCTATAAAATCCAAAAATTAATCTTGTATTTGGCCAACCCACCAGAAAGACAGACATGTGAGCTGCGTTGTTTTATTGATTTCGACTGAATTTTTCTTTATAGTCATGATGTCAATCTACACTGAAAAACTGTTGCTGAAGTTATCATAAAGATGACAGTGAAAACACTGTCTCCTATGTTACTCATCCTGGGCACACTGTTTGTTTTTAATTTTCTGAACCCTGCAAATTGTGCAACTGACTGTATTCTGCTTTTTGCCTTGGCAGCAAGGAAACTCAGAAGCACGTGCATAGTTCACAAATGAATAAGAGATTAAGGTGTCCATTTTGTTTACCAATATCCCCTTGGCTTAATCTTTTTCCTGTCTTTTCTATTTTTGGAAAATTCCTTTCCTCCTATATTTTATCTGGTTGCATAGTCTGTGTTTTTATCAATGGTTTTAAACAAGCTTTGGGGAAAGAGGCAAGTGATGAAGAGATGGACACCTATCTAGAGAGAAAAGAGAAATCAAGGTGTAGGAGTGGAAGCTAAAAGTAAACCTTCAATAGAACAACAGATTTTGTTCAACCTACAAAGTCTGGCATTTCCTGGGCCATAATCCAGCCATGGGGCTAAAGTCCTTTAACTCCCTGCCTATCTCTATCCACCTTGAATCTCATGGTTTTGACATCTCTCTGACTTGTTAGTTCCTTCACTTTTTTTCCAGGCCCCTGCCTCACCTAACCTTGACTGCCCTCTGCTTATGACCACTCACTTCTTGGCATGAAGAGCTGGGTCCCTGTCTAATTTGCTGATTTTGGCCCAAGCCATGCTATAATTACTCCTAAATTCACATATGATACAGGTTTTATCACATTTACCTTCCAAGCTATACAGAAAAGTGCTTTCTTTTAGAATCTTGGAAGGCATGAATCTTTTCAGAGTGCTGGAGTCTCCAATGGTATGATTTATAGGCAAAGAATTCATAGTTCTCTGAAATTAGGGCCAAAGACTTAAAATACTAGAGGAACTACATATTATTTGTGTCTGTCTCCAACCAGAGGAAGACTTTGGGAGATGGGAACTAGAGAACCCTCCATCAGGAGCAAAACAGTTAAATAAAGAGACTGAGTCCTGATATGAGAGCAAACCCCAATGACTTTCTGGTTCATAATCCCAACATTTTAAATATGAATCTGTAAAATCTTAAGAAGCCTTTTTAAAACCCTGCCCTCATCAATGATCTTCTCTCACATGTCTTCATTTTCCACCTCTCCACTTGCCCTTCTGCCTAACCTGATTTTCCCATATGACAGGCCCTTTCACCGCCAAGCTGTCCTCACTGCCCTCACATCCACTTACAATTTAACTTTTGCCACTGACTTTTGATCCGCATTCTGTTACTACTCTCTTCCAAAATCAGTCAGTCACCATAGGTCTCCTAAATGTCAAATCAACAGACATTCTCTTCCCAATTGTCATTCTATTTATCCTTTTAAGGGCATGTGACAGTAGTAATAAAAGTAGCTACTTTTTATTGAGCACCAACTGCATGCCAGGGCACCTTGCCACACCATTTCTTTCCCTCACAGGTTGGAGGGGTAACATTGATATTATCTCAGTGAAAAGAATTCACATACCAAATCACACAACCAGCAAGTGGCAGGTCAGGGAGTCAAATCCAGGAATGCTGGGATAGTGGTTTAAAGGTGGCTGCAAATTCTCTGCCATCACTCTAATAGTCAATTCTCAATCTCTGTCTTACTAGACTCAGAAGCATTTGATACAGTTGATCATTCTCTCTCTTTCAACTCCTTTGGTTTCTGGAACACTACCTTTTCTAGTTGTTCTCTTGCCTCACTGGCCACTGCTTCTTAAATTACTTTCCTGGTTTCTCTCTCTTTCCCATCTCTAAATGTGGGGCTAGTCTTCAGGATCTCTTCTTCCTTATCTACATCCACTGCTAGGGTAAAGACTCCTAGACCCAGAATATCATGTACATTCTGATGACTCCTACATTTATGCCTCCGGTCCCGATGTCTCCATGGAACTCCAGACTCCTGTGTCTCACTGCTTACTCATTATCTCTACTTGGATGACAAATTTTCATCTCAAACTTCATGTCTGACATGAAACTCTTGATTCCTGCCCCACCCCCACTACATCATCTCCTGTCATAATCATCCCCACCTCGGAAAATAGCAACTCCTGCTTTCCAGTTTCTCCAGTCAACAACCCTGAGATTTTCACTACGTCCTCTTTTTCTTTCATATCCTATATCTAATCCATCAGCAATCCTATAAATTCTTTCCTCAAATTATATTCATAACCCAACTACTTCTTACCAACTTCATCTTGATCCAAGCTGCCATTCTCTCTTACATGGATTATTACAGGTAAGCACTTCTTACCTTGCCTCTCTGCCTCTACTCCTACCACCCCATCCTATTCTCTAACACTCCATTCTCCACATAGTATCCAGAAGATCCCTTTAAACAGAAGTCACTTCATGTGCCTTCACCACTCCAAGCTCATAATGGCTTTCTATCTCATTTATAGAAAATCTAAAATCATTATGGAGGCCTCTAAGACCTTACACGGTCTGTCCCCAGTTCTCTCTTTCCACCATCATCTCCTACCTCTCTCTCTTTCTCTCACTGTGTCCCAGCTGCCTTGGCCTCCTTACCATCTCTAAAACATGCTCTCCTCCTTCCCACTTCAGGGCCTCTGTTATTCTCTCCCTAGGCATGGCTTGCTCCCTCACTCCTTTAAGACTCTTCCTCTACCTTATCAGGCAGACCTTCCCTCAGCACTTGGTATGATGATAAATCCCACCCCAGCCGTCACTCTCCATTCCCCTTATCCCACTTTACTTTCTTTAAGCAGGCACCTATCACCACCTAGCCTAGTATACACTTTATTATTTCTCTCCTTCCTTTAAAATACAAACTCCATGAGGACAAGGAATTTGTTTTGTTCACTGCTGTGTCTGATACTGTATCTGATCACAGAATATGCTTAATAAATATTCACCAAATGGTTGAATAAGTTAATTCCAAGGACCAGCCCACAGCCCACTTTTAAGTAGGTCACTATTCACACACATGCTCCTAAAGATCTGAAATACTTTTAATTAGAAAGCTCTTACCTTTTGCCAAACTCATTTGGCAAACGTTTTTACCCTGGGGTCATTCTTTCTTTACTTGTAATTTTGTGCCAGGTGCATTATTTTTTATCCAGCCCTTTTGTGGTTGGAGAGTGGTATCCTCACCAAGTCAATAAACTCTTTCCTTGTCGAATATATATATATATATTCATATATATATATATATATGAATATATATATATATATAGTTGGGTTTTTTTTCTTCATTTTTAATAGACACAAAGTACCAACATACAAACTTTGGGAAGAAAGTGAAGGGTGGGGGCAGAAGAAGGACTATGATCTACAGGGAGATGCATAATCATCGAGGTATAGATGCAACACACTTTCCATTTGTTCCTTTAAAATCATTGGAAGAGGGGCACCTGAGTGGCTCAGTCAGTTGAGCATCCAACTCTTGATTTCGGTTCAGGACATGATCTCAGGGTTGTGGATTTGAGTCCCATGTTGGGCTCTACATTGAGCGTGGAACCTACTTAAGATTCTCTCTTTCTGTCTCTCCTCCCACTCCTTTTCCCCTCTCCCCTGCTTGTGCTCTCTCTCTAAAAAAAAAGAAAGAAAAAAGGCATTGGAAGAACGGTGAGCTGTATCAGACCATGGAGGACCACTAAGGCAGGACTGACACCAAATTTAGTTATGAAGGAGACAGGCCAATTTCCCCACATGTAGCCCTCTGCCACTGAAGCTGAACCTAGGAGTCAGAATGTGTGGGACTGAGCCATGTATCTCTCTTATTAGCCATATCACCTGAGGAAGGCCACTCACAGCCTCTGGGCTTCTTCCTCCACTAGTGGTGGTACTGGATTATATCAGTGATTTCAAATGTTTTTGGGTTGTCGACCTCTTTCAGAGCTATAAGCCATTGTGTTAGTTTTCTAGGTCTGCCATACCAAAGTACCACAAATTGGATGACTTGGATTCTCATCAATTGTGTACAAGTGTTACTAAATTTAAAAATGAATAAGATGAAATAGTGTTCTTTAACAGTACCCAAACCATTCTGCAGTTAAGAGTGTAGAGGTTTGATGGTGTCATACTAATAACTTCCTGCATGATATTCACTAAGGCAGAGGTGCCTTATTAACAGCATTAACAGCAGTAAACATAAATCCATAGTTCAGCAGTCCTCATGGTAATTCTGAGTTTTTAAAAATGATTTCCTAGCAAACATGAGGAGCTTGTCATTGTTTGCAGCCTGATGTGGCTGATGAAGAAGAGCTTCTCCTTCAAGTATATGCTGATTTGGATGAGTATATAAGTAACTGATGGTGGATAAGTATGTAAGTAACTGATGAAGACAAGAAGGTTAGGTCTGGGGAAAGGGAAGTGTGGAAGAAAGTGGAGGAAGTGGAATGGTTTTTTTCCTTTCTGTCTCCTTGGACTGATTAAAAGAATGAGGACAAAGATAGAAGGAACTGCTTTTCTAGAGGGAGTTGATGCTACTCTGTAAAGAGAGGAGGATCGGAAGCCGACCAAACCTGGGAGGCTCTGGGCACAAGTAGAGTTGCTTAGGGACCCAACTGACAAGAGTGTGACTCAGAGCTAAGAAAAGAGATGACTTCCCTTCTTTGGAGTAGAACCCCAGGGCTTTGGCATCCTGAAAGAGGAGACTCTGGGAATAATCAGAACCAGCAGCCCCACAAACAGTGGTGTTCTGATGATGATTAAGTGGGCAGCAAGTAAGAGCAAAGAAGAGCCAGACAGGAAAGAAATAAGAGGGCAGAGGCCACATAATGATGGTACCCCAAACTGGCTGTAGGCACAAATGGAGCACACTCTTAGGATTTCTAAGAATTTCTGGGCAATATTTTGGGGGTTCCTTAGACAGAATAATGGACTCCAAAAATGTTCACATCCTAATCCCCAGAATCTGTAAATATGTTAGGTTACATTGCAAAGGACAATTAAGGCTGTAGATGGAATTACAGTTGTTAATCAGCTGACCTTAAGATAGGAAGATTACCCTGGAATACCTGGGTGGAGCGACTGTAATCACTAGTATCCTTAAATGAGGAAAAGTGGGAGAGAAGAGCCAGTGTCAGAGTGGTGAAATGTGAGAAAGACTTGACCAGCCACTGCTGACTTTGAAGACAAAGGAAGGAGACATGAGCCAAGGAATGTGGGGAGCCTCCAAAAGCTGGAATAGACAGAAAATAGATTTTCCTCTAGAGCCTCCAGAATGGAACTCAGCCCTGATGACTCCTTGATTTCAGCCCAGTGAGACCCAGTTCAGACCTCTGACTTTCAAAACTCTAAGATAATAAGTTTGTGTTGTTTTAAGCCACTAAATTTTTAATAATCTGTTATAGCTGCAATATGAAGTTAACATAGAGGAGGTGCAGCTCAGACCTTGCTATTTTGGAGTTGAGCCTGAAGACATTAGAAACCTATAAATATAAAGCAGTTATGCAGATGCTGAATGCCTTCTAGAAATTTCCAAATCAGCCAGGATCCCTGTGACTTGGTAGCCTAGAGATGACTAATTTCAAATACCTCCTCACTTCTTCAGGTACTACTTTTCCCATCCCTTCACTCTTCTGGAAGGAAGAAGGAAAGAAAATGGTGCTTTCATGAAAGCTCAGTGTGGACTACAGGGTAAGGGTAGCCAGAAGAGGCCAAACCCACCAAGACTGATGAGTAGTATAGCATGCATGCAGGGGCTGCAGCCCAAGAGATATGTGGCATAAGAAGAAGGGGGAGGAGGGGATCAGGGCTCCAGAGAGCACAGCTAGGATAAATAACAAGATTATAAGGCCAAAGTAAGTGGGAGGTGAGGGTTCAGATACAGAAGAAGCAATAAAGCAGTAGGGTCCAGCAGGAGTCCTCTATCCCCAGCACAGTACACTTCACTATTTCCCAGACTGGCTACATGCTTTGTGTAAAGCTAAATTAAAAAAAACCTGGGTGAGGCCTGCTGGAGACCAATGCCCATATTGCAAACCAGTATGAAGCATAATCCTGGGATGCCCACTTGCTCTCTGTGCAGGTACGAAGGCCCTTTGAGACCCAAGAAGCAGATGCTCCTTGGATCATACTCCACAGTGCTTGGCCGTACCTAGGTGGACACCTGGATTTTCTGGGAAATCGCCCTCAAACCACACATATCCCCTGTCTCAGCTGGCCATCACAGCTATTTCTCAATCGCCAAGTACTACTTCTACCATGCAGTCCCCTTTGTTCTGAGATGGAAAGATTGACAGTGGTAAAGAATCAACTCCTTTCATTCCACACTCCATTCCAGAAGTCCTGAATCCAGGGAGAACTCAGAGGAAAAAAATGCAGAGCTCTCTTTCCATGCTGAACACTGTGGAAGGAAAGGAGTCTTCCCTGCCCAGGAAGGTCTGGATAAAAAAAGGAGTTCTTGGCTCAGTGGTAAGGAACAAGGGAGAAGAGGAACCTCTCATGTGCCTACATCCTATCTAGAAGCAGACTAAGTCCCGCTAGGCACATTATGTAAGCATGTCTTGAGTTTTACAGAAACACCACCTAGGGTTTGATGGGGTGCAGATTGCCCAACCCCCAGGACTCTCCTAGGTGGAGCACCTTCCTGTCACCTCCAACTCCCCCATCTGTACTCATGCCTCTGACAGTGCTCCAGGAGCGATAGACTCAAAACTAAATAAAGTCACTGTATTTGTTTCCTAGGTCTTTCATAACAAAGTACCACAAATTAGATGGCTTAGAATAATAGAAATTCATTCTCTCACAGTTCTAGGGGTCATAAGTCCAAATCAAAGTGTTAGCTGAAACATACTCACTCTGAAGCCTCTAGGGAAGGACCTATCCTTGTCTCTTCCAGCTTCTGGTGGCCCAGGCATTCCTCAGCTTGGGGCAGTGCTGCTGTCTTCCTGCATGTCTCTGTTGTCACATTATCACTTGTCTCTCTGTCACATTGTCACATGTTTCTCTATGTATGTCCATGTCCAAGTTTCCCTCTCCACATAAGGATGCCAGTCATATTAGATGAAGGGCCCACTCTCCTCAAATATGACCTCTTTTGACTTAACTGAGTATATTTGTAGTGAACCCATCTTCCAAATAAGGCCACATTCTTAGGGACTGGGGGGAGTTAAGACTTGAAGGTACTTTTTGTGGGAGACACACTACAATTCAATCAAAAGCAGTCATGGTTGACTATTATGCTGGAATTCTCTTTTCTACCTTTACATTCTTCATAATGTGCAATACATTCTCATTTGTATCTGTCATTTTTCAGTTCTCAATCAGAGTGGGAATGGCAAAGGCAGGAACCAGAATTCCCACCAGCAAATATAGTTTTGAAATATAAATAAACAAACAACAGCCTAATGGTTATTTGGGGGCAGGGTTTTTCTCAACCTTTGTTGCACTTTAGAATCATCTGGGGAGGGGTGCCTGCTGTTTCAGTCAGGGGAGCATATAACTCTTGATCCTGGGATTGTGAGTTCAAAACCCATGTTGGATGGAGAGATTACTTAAAAATAAAATGTAAAAAAAATTGATCTTAACAGAGAGGAGTTAAGATGGTAGAGAAGTAGGGGGACCCTGGGCTTTCCTTGTCCTTCAAACATAGCTATAGTGAGGACAGATCATTTGGAATACCCAGGAAATCAATCTGCAGAATGGCAGAAGGATCTCCACAGTTGGAGGGAGCTAGCGCGGCAGGGATGAGGCTTACTTCAACAAACAAACTAAACCACATCTAGTTAAAGGTCCAAACACTCTCCACTGCAAGCAAGGAGGACCTCTGCAGACGACTGACCAGTGGGAAAGAGCAGCCAAAACTCAGTAGCAGACTGCACAAGGCATACACCAAAAACACGTCCTGAAGTTTCAGGCCCTGGACAGTGTGTGACCCCTTCTTATTATAGCATTACTCTTAGGTGTAGGAAACATAACAAACTTTTAAAACATGCAAAAGATAGAAACTTGGCCAAAATGACAAGAAGGAGGAATTCTCCCCAAAAGAAAGTTCAAGAAGAAATCACAGCCAGAGAATTGCTCAAAACAGATATAAATAATATATCTGAACAAGAATTTAGAATAACAGTCATAAGACTAATAGCTGGGCTTGAAAAAAAGCATAGAAGACACCAGAGAAACTCTTGCTACAGAGATCAAAGACTAAGAACGAGTCAGGATGAATTAAAAAGTGATATAACTGACATGCAAAATAAGCTAGATATAGTAACAGTGAGGATGGAAGATGCAGAGGAGAAAATTGATGATACAGAAAATAAAATTATGGAAAATAATGAAGCTGAAAAAAAGAGAGAAAGGGAATTATTAGATCATGAGGGGAGACTTACGAAACTTAGTGATTCCATAAAATGAAACAATATCCAGGGACACCTAGGTGGCTTAGTTGGTTAAGTGTCCGATTTTAGGTCAGGTCATGATCTAGCAGTTTGCGAGTTCAAGTCCCACACTGGGCTCTGTGCTGACAGCTCAGAGCCTGGAGTCTGCTTCAGATTTTGTGTCTCCCTCTCTCTCTCTGCCCCTCCCCCACTCACGCTCTGTCTCTCTGTCTCTCTCAAAAATAAACATTAAAAAAAATTTTTTAATGAAACAATGTCCATATCATAGGAGTCCCAGAAGAAGAGTGGGAAAGGGGGACAGAAGGTTTATTTGAACAAATTATACCTGAGAACTTCCTTAATATGGGGAAGGAAACAGGCAATTAAGTCCAAGAGGCCCAGAGAACTCCCCTTAAAATCAACAAAAACAGGTAAACACCACAATATATCATAGTGAAACTTGAAAAATACAAAAATAAAGAGAATTCTAAAAGCAGCTAGGGACAAACAGTCCTTACCCTACAAAAATAGACACATAAGGTTAGCAGCAGACCTAACCACTGAAACTTGGCAGGCCAGAAGAGAGTTGCAGGAAATATTTGATGTGCTGAATGGGAAAAATATGCAGCTAAGAATTCTTTATCCAGCAAGGCTGTCATTTAGAATAGAAGGAAAAATAAAGAGTTTCCCACACAAAAACTAAAGCAGTTCATGACCATTGAACTAGCCCTGAAAGAAATTTTAAAAATTTCTTGGAGGGAAAAAAAGAAGAAGAAGACCAAAGCTCCAAAGAGTACAAAGGACCAGAGAACATCACCAGAAACACCAACTCTACAGGTAACACAATGACACTCAATTTGCATCTCTCAATAATCACTCTGAATGTAAATGGACTAAATGCTCCAATCAAAAGACATAAGGTATCAAATAGATTAAAAAAACAAGACCCATCTATATGCTTGCTACAAGAGACTCATTTTAGACCTAAGGATACCTGCAGATTGAAGTGAGGGGATGGAGAACCCTCTGTCATGCTATCATCCATTAGCATGTCAAAAGAGAGCTGGAGTAGCCATACTTATATCAGACAAACTACACTTTAAAACAAAGACTACAACAAAGGGCATTATGAAGAAGGGCATTATACCATAATTAAGGGGTCTATCCATCAAGATCTAACAATTCTACTTAGGCCCCCAACTTGAAACACCCAAATGTATAAATCAATTAATAACAAACATAAAGAAACTCAATGGTAATAATACCATACTAGTAGGGGAATACCCCACTTACAAAAATGGACAGATCATCTAGACAGAAAAATCAACAAGGAAACAATAGCTTTGAAAGACACACTGGACCACATGGGCTTAACAGATACATTCAAAACATTTCATCCCAAAGCCACAGAATACATATTCTTCTCAAATGCACATGGAACATTCTCCAGAATAGATCACATACTGGGTCACACATCAACCTCCAACAGGTACAAAAAGATCAAGATCACACTGTGCATAGTTTCAGATCATAATGCTAGGAAACTTGAAATCAATCACAAGAAAAACTTGGAAACCCCTCAAATACATGGAGGTTAGAGAACATTCTACTAAAGAATGAATGGGTTAGCCAGGAAATTAAAGAAAAAACAAAAAATACATGAAAGCAAATGAAAATGAAAACACAACAGTCCAAACCCTTTGGGATGCAGCAAAGAGGAAAGTACATTGCAATTCGGGCCTATCTCAAGAAGCAAGAAAAGTCCCAAACACATAACCTAACCTTATACCCAAAAGAGTAGAAAAGGAGCAGCAAATAAGCCTAAAGCCAGAAGAAGAAGGGAAATAATAAAGATTAGAGCAGAAATAAATGTTATAGAAACAAATACACACACACACACACACACACACACACACACACACACACACAGAGTAAAACAGATCAATGAAACTAAATGCTGCTTCTTTGAAAGAGTAAACAAAGCTGATAAACCCCTAGCCAGACTTCTCAAAAAGGAAAGAGAGAGGACCCAAATAGATATAATCACAAATTAAAGAGTAGAGATCACAACCAACATCACAGAAATACAAATAATTATAAAAGAATACTATAAAAAATTATATGCCAACAAACTGGGAAACCTGGAAGAAGTCTAACTTTCACTCTTTGCAGATGACATAATACTCTATGTTGAAAACCCGAATGACTCCACCAAAAAGCTGCTAGAACTGTTACATGAATTCAGCAAAGTTGTAGGCTACAGAATCAATGCACAGAAATCGGTTGCATTTCTATAAACCAATAATGAGGCAGTAGAAAGAGGAATCAAGGAATCAACCCCATTTACAATTGCATCAAAAACTGTAACATACCTAGGAATAAACCTAACCAAAGAGATATAAGTTCTGTATGCTAAAAACTATAAAAAGCTTATGAAAGAAACCGAAGAAGACACAAAGAAATGGAGAAACATTCCATGTTCATGAACTGGAAAAATAAATACTGTTAAAACTATACTACCCAAAGCAATCTACACATTCAACGCAATCCCTATCAAAATAACACCAGCATTTTTCATAGAACTAGAATAAACAATCCCAAAATTTGTATGAAACCACAAAGAACCTGAATAGCCAAAGTAATGCTAAAAAAGAAAACCAAAGCTGGAGGCATCACAATTCTGGACTTCAAGCTGTGTTACAAAGCTATAATCATCAAGATAGTATGGTACTGGCACAAAAGCAGACACATAGTTCAATAGAACAGAATAGAACCAAAAAATAGACCCACACATGTACAGCCAACTTATCTTTGACAAAGCAGAAAAGAGTATCCATTGGGAAAAAAGTCTCTACAGTAACATGCAGAAGAATGAAATGGACTACTTACTTTCTTACACCATACACAAAAATAAACTCAAAATGGATGAAAGACCTAAATATGAGACCGTACCATCAAAATCCGACAGGAGAAAATAGGCAGCAACCTCTTTGACCTCAGCCGCAGCAACTTCTTACTAGATATGTCCCTGGAGGCAAGGGAAACTAAGCAAAAATGAACTACTGGGACCTAATCAAGATAAAAAGCTTCTGCACAGCAAAGGAAACAATCAACAAAACTAAAAGGTAACCAACCGAATGGGAGAAGATATTTGCAAACATTACCTGATAAAGGATCAGTATCCAAAATCTATAAAGAACTTATCAAACTCAACACTCAAAAAAGAAAAAAAAAATTATCCAGGGATACCATGGTGGCTCAGTATAGGTTAAGCATCTGACTTCAGCTCAGCTGATAATCTCAGTTTATGAGTTCCAGCCAGCATCAGGCTGTCAGCACAGAGCCCACTTCGGGTCCTCTGTCTCTCTCTCTCTCTCTCTGCCCCTCCCCTGCTTTTGCTTTCTCCCTCTCTTTCTCTCTCTCTCTCTCTCTCTCTGTCTCTGTCTTCCTCTCCCCCTCTCAAAAATAACTATTAAACACAAACAAGAAAACAAATAGGTCAGTGAAGACTGGGCAGAAGACATGAATAGACACTTTTCCAAAGAAGACATCCAGATGGCTAAGAGACACATGAATAGATGCTCAATGTCAATCATCATCAGAGAAATACAAATCAAAACCACAATAAGGTGCCCCCTCACACCTGTCAGAATGGATAAAACTAACAACTCAGGAAACAGCAGATAGTAGCAAGGATGTGGAGAAAGAGGAACACTTTTGCGCTGCTGGTGGGAATGCAAACTGGTGCAGCCGCTCTGGAAAACAGTATGGAGGTTCCTAAAAAATTAAAAATAGAACTACTTGGGGCACCTACGTGGCTCAGTCAGATGAGTGTCCAACTTCTGCTCAAGTCATGATCTCCTGGTTCAGGAGTTCAAGCCCCACATCAGGCACTGTACTAACTGTGCAGAGCCTGCTTGGGATTCTCTCTCTCCTTCTCTCTCTCTCAAAATGAATAAACATTAAAAAATGTAATCTCTTTGGGGACTCTTAAAGACAGAGAACAAACTGAGGGTTGATAGAGGAGTTGGGTGGAAGGATGGGCTAAATGGGTAATGGGCATTAAGGAGGGCATTTGTTGGGGCTCAGGGTGCCTGGTGGCTAAGTTGGTGGCGCAGTTGGTTAAGCAATTTAGGCTCTGATCATGATCTCAGTTTGTAAGTTTGAGCCCTGCATTGGGCTCTGTGCTGACAGCTCAGAGCCTGTCTGCCCTTCCCCTGCTTGTGCTCTCTCTCAAAATAAACAAATAAACATTTAAAAAAGAAAAAAGGAGAGTACTTGTTGGGATGAGCACTGGGTGTTATGTGGAAGTATTGAATTACTGGGACCTACTCCTGAAACCAATACTACACTGTATGTTAACTAATTTGAATTCAAGTTGAAATTATAATTATTATAGGGGCACCTGGGTGGCTCAGTCGGTTAAGCATCCGACTTCGGCTCAGGTCATGATCTTACGATTCGTGGGTTCGAGCCCCGTGTCAGTCTCTGTGCTGACAGCTAGCTCGGAGCCTGGAGCCTGTTTTAGATTCTGTATCTTCCTCTCTCTCTGACCCTCCTCTGCTCATGCTCTCCCTCTTTCTCTCAGAAATAAATAAAAAAACATTAAAACAAAGAAATAATTATTCTAATAAATTTTTTAAAATCGATCTTAGAATCATCTGGGGAAACTGTGAAATATAAAGCAATATGCATGTTATTACAAACATGTAGTTTTGTAAATTAGTTATATACTTATACAAATGCTGCACATGACCGCAGATCAATTACACTGGAATTTCTGGGGGTGGTGTCCAGGGACTGATATTTTTTTTTAAAAACTCCCATGGGATTCCTACTTATAGCTAAAACTAACAATCTTGTCCTGGGTGAGAGTCATGGCTGTAGGGAACAGCCCTGGCCCTACAGTTGGGTGACTATTCACATGTCTCTCTACTGAGCCCCTTCAAAATGTAAGGAGGAAGCTGAAGAAAATAGTTTACATGGGCCCAGTTATCTGAGTGCAAAACATTCTGCTTATGGGCGGTGCCATTTCTGCCCTTCTGAGAGTTGAAATGATGGGACTGGTGAAAGAGCAGAAGCAGAAAACAGCACCCAAGTGTCCAAATCCCTGTTTGAAAGGCGAGCTTCAGGCCAGTTAGAGTTCTGCCTCGATAAGATTCTCTTGAAGCAGAGTTTGAGTGTGGTGCCCAGGATGAAGCCATCGTTCCAAAGGGGCTCTGACTGGGACAGAACCAATGTGGGGGTGGGAGTGGTATTTGTTCTGTTTATTAAACCTCATATTAACCATGCATGATTGTCTTTTGACTCCTATTGGGCTGACAGCCACAATTAAATTCATTTTTCCCCTGTGGGGTATAAGGCCATGGCTGTCAGCCTGCAGAGCCCACAAGGGTTTCTGAGTTGCTTCTTAGAAACCCCCATTGCTCTTGACAACTGAGATCTTTTGGAGTCCCAAGTCTGTCATCCAACATACCAGCTATCCTTCATTTATGTGACCAATAGGCCAGCAATGTCCTCCAACTCATTACAAATTTTAAAACATTCAACAGGTAGGGTGGTCAGCAGAGCCCTGCCCAAGGCCTCTAAGACTTCCTCTACCATGTTGACATCGACACCATTAGCCAGTGTTCCTTAATACAGTCTTTCTCGGGTATGATCCGTCACTACCACCACTCTCCAGCCTACTTTCTCCACGTTGGCCACAAAGATATCACAACAGATTTCACCTAAAGGCAAAATTTCAAATTTATTATGTCTAAAACAGTCCCCCTTTTGTATCAGTTTTTTGATAATACCAAATAAGGAAACTAATCTGACATGGCTTACTTTTAGTGAACCCATGCTAATTTCTAGTGATCACCACTTTTTCTTCTAAGAATTCGCAAATTATTCAAGGAAAAAAAATGAATCTTAGTCATTAGTCCGTAATGAAAGTCAAGCTCACCAGATAGAAATTTGCAGATCCTACCTTCTTCCCTTTTTTGAAGAACTGTAGCATATCCTCCCTTTTCCACTCCTCAAACACTGTTCCTGCTCTGCAGAATTCTTCAAGATTACTGACAGTGGACCAGCAGTCTTACCTGTACATTCTCTCAGTACCTGGGGTATCACTCCTGCCAGCCAAGAAACCTGAACTCCTCTGAAACAACTAAGTGCTCTCCTTACAATCCCCTTGCCTGGCTTGAGTTTCTGTCTCCATTTGCCAGTGTTCGTAGCCTTTCCAGGCTGGGCTAGAAAAAAAGTCATTCTCTTTCGTAGAAAAAAATGGAAATAAAATGGAACCCCATCCAGAGTCAGTGCCCTCTGCATAGAACTCTGTACTCCTGTCCCTTTACGTGAGAACAAAAAATTTCCAGAACCTGGAGGAAGTTAGTACCTATCAAGGGGGCCAAAGGGACCCTGTAGAAGGAGGCAACCAAGCCTCCATCACATAACTCATCCACCAAGCAAAGTCACCACAAAGATGGAACTGATGGGGAAGGAAAGACACTGTCACTTCAGTTCTCTTCAGAGAATGACAACATCACCCAACTCACTATAGACACACTGGGAGTTGGGACCAGCTCTGCTTCCCAGTGGACATTTCCTGTCACCACACTCATGGGTGTGTATGGGGGCAGGAGGAGGGTCCATATCTCTTAGGAGTGTGTCTATTAGCAAAGAAGTTGTGACAATGAATACTCATGGCAGAGTCCTTCAAACAGGCACAGGAGTAGTAGCAGCAAGGATTTACTGAAAATCAGTCTTGATTCTCTCTCAATTCCCCAAACAGTCATCATTTGATCACTTAGATAAATTTCCAAGTGATTGATCTCATGGGTAGCTCTTTTGAATAGAAATTTTCGATTCTTGAGTT
The DNA here is from genome assembly GCA_017311185.1 of Proteles cristata cristata. NCBI lineage: Eukaryota > Metazoa > Chordata > Mammalia > Carnivora > Hyaenidae > Proteles > Proteles cristata. The sequence continues at coordinate 184,619 of JAESUZ010004508.1, forward strand.
GCAAGGGAAAGCAAAGTCCTCTTTTGAGATTTTTTTTTCTTTGTTAGCAAAAATCAAATGTTTACTATGAACTGTTCTGAGCACTTTATATTGATTCACTGCTCACAACAATTCTGCAGAGCTGGTAGTATTCACACCCATTTTACAGAGGATGAAACTAAAGCACAGAGACATTAAGTAACCTGGTCAAGTTGATACAGCTTGAAGGTAGTAACGATAGTATTTGAACCCACATAGACTGACTATAGAACACTTAGGTGTGGTAAACTGATTGCAAAAATGGGCCAATTTTCTGCCCTTTCTGTCTCTATGCTTGGAACCCTGTCACCAATGTGAGAACATCCCTGGCTAGCCTACCAGGGGATGAAACCACATGGAGCTGAGCCAAGGCCATCCTAGACTAGCCAGCCCTCAGCCAAATCCCCAGCTGACCACAGATGAATGAGTAAGCCCAGCCAAGATCCATAGAACCACCCTGAGACCTGACAGAGTTGTGAGAAATAAAAAATGATTATGGTTTTAAGCAACTAAGTTTGGGGGTGTTTTACTACATACCAGCAGAACAGATACACCAATGCTTGACCACTACACTCTATTTTCCTTCACTAGCGTCATCTGACTCAAGGGTTCTCCTGGAATGGACAGCTTCAGCAATGAAAAGCCTTCCTCTAGGCCTTATCTGTCTTCATCTTTGAGTTGCCCCTGTCCTACCACTATGCCAACCTATGAAGGAGGTTTATAAACATTCCTCACCTTTACTCCCTAGCTTTTTCTGGGATCAAGAGGAAACTAGGGTACTTCAATCCCTTTGTATTGTTCTGAGCTCTGTTTTCTTGTCTGTCCTCTTTGCCCATCTCACCATCATTTAGGAGCTGAGTTGGAATTAGCCAAAGCGTGTGGTGCCAAAATAATGAAATCAGGGTAACGAGGGGAAAAGCATGGGTAGCGCTGTAAATCAACACCTCTCATTCTCTGGCCTTTCCCTTCTCTCAGGATGGGCTTCTTACTTGTCGTGGATGGGGAGTGGCAGGCAGTCCCTGAAGGCACACTCCTGCTTTGCCACCCGATCCCCAGATGAAACCTTGCAAAGCTGAACTCCTCCTGCCTGCCAGCATTCAGGAGGAAGCTGCACCTCCGCAGGAACTACCAGCTGCAGCTGCTCAACTGAAATTACAAAAGAGTTTGGAAACACGTTCCACAGAGTGGAAGCCTTCTGGGGCATTTCTTCCAGCTGCCTCCAGCTACTGTGCTCCCAAGGAAATGGAGAGGATCCTCCAGGGAGAGAAGGGGCACCCCTAAAGCATCCTGAGGGATAGGGACACCAATCCGTCAAAAATAGGCCTAGAAAACTCCCAAAGAAATTCATAAAATATCCCAAAACGTTCACAAAAGACTACTGTTTTTCTTTTTTCTTTTTTTTTTAATGTTTTTTTAAATTTTTTTTTATTTTTAGGAGAGAGAGAGAGACAGCGTGAGCAGGGGAGGGTCAGAGAGAGAGGGAGTCACAGACTGAAACAGGCTCCAGGCTCTGAGCTGGCAGTCAGCACAGAGCCCGACGCGGGGCTCGAACCCACGAACCGCGAGATCATGACCTAAGCGAAAGTCGGACGCTTAAACGACTAAGCCACCCAGGCGCCCCAAGACTACTGTTTTTCTACTGCTGTATTTCAAAACTTTTTTTTTTGTTAGGCACTCAATAAATGCTAAATCATGCTAATTCTTCTAGCTCTTCTTGCTTTATGAGGGAAGCAGGGATTGTGAGGGTTCGTTGCTCAAAAGGCCAATAGCTAAGTGACCTGGGTTGGTGAAGAGAAACCAAAACTCCCCGGGGCAGATCTAGCCTTACTGTGCCATTAAACACCCAACCCCCTCACTCATTACACTTGGGCAACAATAGTTTAAATTTCTTTTCTGTATATTTCACAGCCCTAAGGGAAAATGTCCTGTGACAATTCTGTAATAGTAAGACAATTACTGGTGACTCAGGGCTCCCTGCTGCCTCTGCATCCTCTCGCCACAGCTGAGGAGCAGGCTTCCCATGTAGGAACAATTTGCTTTGTGAATTAGTAAAGTCAGAATAAAAAGAACCTTTACCTTTAAAAGATGATAGATATTCAGATGAAATTTGATGAAAATTCAGCGCAAGGTTTCTGTTTCAGAACAAGAGTCAATTGTAGGCATCGGGTCCCTGAGGAAACCTTTCGATTAAACTCAAAAAACTGTTTCAACTTACCCCTTCTGAGCCCACCACCCACATCACCCAGGAACCCTGAGAGTATCTTTTTTTGATTTTTCCTCCTTGTTCCTCTTTCCTTTACTAACCAACTTCTTCCCTTTTCACCTTAGACAATGTATAAGGGAAAGTACAGGAAAACTGTGTTCTTCTTGAGAGAGAGAGAAAAAAAAAAAGAAAACCCTACCTTACAACTCAAGCACTCGAAACGAGCCTAATTAAAAATGAACAGTTAGAGATGTCCTAGGTTAGAGGGCATAGCTGTCCCCTAATGCCTAACAGATTGTGTTCTAAAACACTTTGGTGAATGGGTAGATCAGAGTTTGGAGAGCTTTTTTTCCCATAAGCATAAAGCTCTAGAGACAGGCTAAGTCCTCATAAAACTCTAGCTGGCCACAAGAGTCTAATAATGCACCCAAAATGAAAACTTTAGGTGTTACGTTGCCTCCTCTTAAATAACCATTTAAAATAGTTTCCATGAGAGAATGCATGAGAGGATGCCAGAAACAGATTTCCATTTACCTCAGAACCAAAGTGAGCTTTTCCCACTGAAAATAAGAGGAAGGCGAAGGAGGAGGAGATTCTGGCTAGAAATAGCTCTGATGTGGCAGACGCAGGTTCTCCACGGAGGGTAAGATGGGACAGGAACTCCCGGGAACAATAATGATAACCTGAAATGCCTCTCCAGTTTTACGTAACATTATGTTCTACAATTCTTCAGTTCAAACACTTAAGTTCCAAATTAGGAACTAGAAGGCATTTGCTTAAAAGGGAGTTTGGAGAAGGAAGGGCTTTTTGGTTTGGGGTCATATATAAATCAATGAGCCAGGGAAGACCTATATTCACCTGTGATGACACTCTTGATTTCTGTTCTTCAGTTCTATGGCTGACACAATCACTGATGCTAATAAGATTCTCTCAGGTTTGGGGCGCCTGGGTGGCTTAGTCGGTTAAGCATCCGACTTTCGCTTAGGTCATGATCTCACGGTTCGTGGGTTCGAGCCCCGCGTCGGGCTCTGTGCTGACTGCCAGCTCAGAACCTGGAGCCTATTTCGGTCTGTGACTCCCTCTCTCTCTGACCCTCCCCTGCTCACGCTGTCTCTCTCTCTCTCTCTCTCTCCTAGAAATAAATAAAAATATTTAAAAAAAAAAAAAAGATTCTCTCAGGTTTATAGTGTCTGTTTAAATTGGGAACAGGGAGAAGGATGCTGGATTATAAGCTTAAAGACTGGGATGTCCTCTTTATTTCTGTATACTCCAGTCCCCTTAGTGCTTAATTCACAATTCATTGATAAATAAGTATAACTGAAGAGGGGCTTTAACTTTTCAATGTATAGGTGGCCCTTGAACAACATGGATTTGAACTGCATGTGTCTACTTACATGCAGATTTTCTTTGATACACACAGTGCAGTACTGTAAATGTACTTTCTCTTCCTTATGAATTCCTTAATAACATTTTCTTTTCTCTTGCTTACTTTATTGTAAGACTACAACATACCATACATATAACACACAGAATATGTGTTCATCAACTGTTTATGTTATCTGTAAGGCTTCTGGCCAAAAGTAGGCTACTAGTATTACATTTTGGGAGACTCAAAAGTCAAACACAGATTTTCAACTGTGCAGAGGGTTGGCACCACTAACCCCCATGCTGTCCAAAGGTCAAAAGATATGGGCTTTGGAGCCAAAGTTCTCAAATTCAAACCACTTTCCTCCACAGGTGCATAACCGAGGGTCTTTCTGCCTGGGCTTCTAGTTTGCTCCTCCCAAAAAAAGGGTGGTGATCATATCTACCTCAGGGTCACTATAGGGACTGATGCATTTATATTTGGGAAACATAGCACTGTGCCTGCCACATAGTTAGCATTCAATAAATCTAAGCTACTATTATTTTTCCATCATCATTTAGCTAGCTGTCCTGTATTTTGCCCCACATTATCTTCTCAGGGAATATAGAAAACATGAAAGTTGATGGTATAGTGGGTTGAACTGTGGCCCCCAGAAGATATGTCCACTTGCAACCTGAGAATGACCTCATTTGAGATAAGGGGCTTTTGCAGATGTAATTAAGACAAGGATCTTGATATGAGATCATTCTGGATTAGGACAGGTTTTTCTAAAATCAATAGCAATGTTCTTATAGGACACAACAGAAAAGAACACACAGAGAGACAGAGAAGAAAGCCAATGAACAGGGAGGTAGAGATTGGGATTATGCTGCCACAAACCAAAGAATACCAGAAATAACGAGAACTTGGAAGGGGCAAGGAAGGATTCTCCTCTACAGCCTTCAGAGGGAGCATGGCTCTGCCAACATCTTGATTTCAAACTTCTGGTCTCTAGAACAATACATCTGTGTTATTTAAAGCCACCAAATTTGTGATGATTTGTTGTGGCAGCCTTAAGAAACTAATGTACAGTTTGGGCACAGGTTGGAACACCCTAAGTTTGATGACGAAAACAAGCCCAAACGGGAACTGGAAGTTCCCTTAATTCAGTGAAATGTAGGGAAACTTCTCTTTAGAAAGGGAAAATCACTGGCTTCAGGAACTAGAATGTTCAGGCCATTCTGGCCCATCCACTCCCAGCCAAAGACATTTCTGCTGGGAATCTTGAAAACATTCTACATTTTTTCCACAGGCATGAAGTAGCAGTACTATGCAATGTATGATGAGTCAACCCTTATCTGGCCCCAAATTAATGGGCAGGCAACACAGCTCTTAGTCTGTGTCCAATAAACACACTCACATTGGTCCCCACTGCCTTCCTGACCCCCATCTATGAAGGTCAAAGAGGTCATTAGGCAAAGATTCCAAGCTAAGGAAAGATACCTAGTTGCCAAGAGAGAAACATAACTGTGTATTTCTCCTAACTCCATAGGTTCTTGCAATTACATCTATGAAATGGATCTCCTTGTAAGCGAAAATATATATATACACATCCAGGTCATCAGCAAGATCCTTCTAAGCCTTTGACATTTTAAAGGAGTCCTCAGGAGAAAGTCATCAGTGAGATGTTGTCAAGTCCACTGATGCCCAAAGAAATGGTTTTCATTCTTTTCCTCTCTTCTAACTCCTAGAGAAAAATAGCCACAGACAGAGCAACGACTGTCAGAGAAGGGTGACTTTTTTTGGAGCAAAGGCGTTAGACAAGATGACACATGCTGACAGGCTCAACAAACAGTGGATGCTGTCACAATCAGCAGATAATTTCTGTGTGTTTACAACGTAGGAAAGTTTGTGAGTCACCCAGCATTTCAAAGACAAGTCACGATTACTTTCTGTGTCATCTTCTAATGTGAAGGTCAAAAGAAAGGAGAAGGTGCCTCCCGAAGAAATGGAGGCAGAGGCAGGGAAAGCAAGGAGACCTGTGTGCAGGGAAGCCCACCACATCCAGGCAGGTCTTGCTTCACATTTTCTGACAGTGTCCAGGGAACCGATGTCATTATCTGCTTTGTTGACATCTGACATGTAACCAGCACTTCATTCATTCCTAAGTCCTTTGTAACTTGTGAAAGTTGTCTTCCCTGACTCAGTAAAGCTTTTCTTTTCTTCCTTTATTTGGCACTTTACTTAACTTATTTCCAGTAAGGAAGGTTGCAGGGAAGAGACGGATGACGAGGGACAAAGGAAGAACCTCCATACAGTGCTCTAGATCCTAGAATGCTCTGAAATGGACTTCACTGTTTAACTAAAGGGAATTCCAGAACAGCAAAGACACTCATAACCAAATGGGAAAAAAAAAACAGAAGCCAAATGGATTAAACGGATTTTTGTCATTACTTGTTATTTCTTCTTCTCCATCATGAAAGAAAACACTGAAAGAATGAGAGAATGAGAGAGAGAGAGAGAGAGAGGGATGGAGGGAAGGAAGGAGCGCCCCATGAAACACAGGTAAATACAGGTAAATAATTTGAGTGCCCAGTTAAAATATTAAGTGCTTAATTTCTCCATCAAAGAGCTTTTCTGAGGAAATGTACATTTTTAGCACTCAAAATTAAGATAGTATGAACACACACACATACTTGCTTGGTCAATCCACAATATTTTGTAAGAGCAATACATAATTCTAATTGACAGGATAATTTTTAAAAATTTTTTAATGTTTATTTATTTTTGAAAGAGAAACAGACAGATCACCGGTGGGGGAGGGGCTGAGAGATGGAGACAGAAGTAAGCTTCAGGTACCACACAGCCAGCACAGAGCCTGACACGGGGCTCAAACCCACAACCACCTGAGGCAAAGTTGGACGCTTAACCGACTGAACCACCCTGGACCCTTGACGGGGTAATTTTTTTTTTTAATATTTTTTATTTATTTCTAGGGGAGAGAGAGAGAAAGACAGCATGAGCAGGGGAGGGTCAGATAGAAAGGGAGACACAGACTGAAACAGGCTCCAAGCTCTGAGCTGGCAGTCAGCACAGAGCCCGATGCGGGGCCCGAACCCACGAACCGCGAGATCATGACCTAAGCGAAAGTCGGATGCTTAACCGACTAAGCCACCCAGGCACCCCATGACGGGGTAATTTTTAAGTAAATGACTTGATGAGTATACGATGCTGTGCAGTATATGCAAATATGCCACTTAAAAAAAACAAAACCAAAAAACCCTCCATCCTTCCTGCACAGGAATGTCAAGGTGGCTGTTAAGGTTGGGACGATGGCAAGTGTTCAGCACATAGACTCTCACGGAGGATCTGCTGACTGATTATTGTTGACATTCCCTAGTTTGATCTGATTCATCACTTGTGCAGGAAGCAAGAGATGGTAAAAGACAGGAGATTACGTTAGAAGGAGAAAAAGAGAGCTTAAACCTATGTTAGGGTAAGGATCCTTGTTTCCCCTAAGATCCTTTTCTAACAATTGTCCTCTTCCTGGGGCTCACCCTGTTCTGAGGCAGGTAGTGGGGGGGGTGGGGGGGGTGAAGGGGGAGGGGATATTTGTGTTTCAAAGACTGGGAGCTTCTCCCAAGATGGAAGAAGTGAAGTACTGAGATTGTTAGAGATCAGAGACTTAGCTTGGCACAGAAGCAAGCTCAGAGGAGTCATTGGAGATGAAGAGTCTATTTAAATACACACACACACACACACACACACACACACACACCCCTTCTAAGCTGCCTCACATTTATCACCCTATGAAATTTTTGAACAGGCGGTCTGTACACAAACACATGCTTTAAAAAAGAAAAAATATATACTCTAGTAGATGATTTCTTATCAGAAGTACATCTATCTTGCTAATCAGAAGACACACCTTAATTCTGATCTTTGGGAAATTATGTAGCCACAGTAAATAAATGGTGAAAAGCAAATGATTTGTAAAAAATCAAAGCACACACACACATATCATCCCAGACACCATTTCTCACTTTCTTACATATTACTGCATACAATAATATTTTTGCTCTTGCATTCTTACTTCATTTTGAATGATCACCAGACTATTAATTTTAAAAGCCAGGCACTTTGTCTGTGCTTCCAATAGCTTGGACTTGTGTTTGTACTTCAGAAAAGGCAAAAAGACCAATCCTGACTTGGGTGGGAATCATTTTTGGAATAATGGTGGGTGGTGGCTCACATCTGGATTAGGTATAAAACGATAACATTACGATGATGAACACCACAGGCTTCATCTGCATTTAAATAGACCTAATCAGAAATGCAAATTGCAATCAGGAGAGATTTTTTAAAGGCTGTGTGATTGTGCAGATAAGGAAAGGTTAACACTTGCATTGTTAAAGTAGTTAAACAGCTCCAAGCCGGACAGAGCCTTCCTTTGAAAGAGAAATGTGGAGGGTACAAATCTCTTAATCTGCAACCTGACCAGGACAGAGCTCCCAGATTGCTTGTTTTTTCGATAACTAGAAGCTTAAGCAGCCAAACAGCAGTCCAATTCTGATGAAAGACAAACAACCAAACCTCTAGTACAAACCCCTAATGAATACATACAATAGCAAATATACTGGCATTTAAATATCCTCCAAACAGACCTCTTTTAGCACATTGAGATGGAAATCAGGGGATGGAGAGTAAGTCTTATAACTGATTCGCTTCCTGATGTTTTTTAGTGTTGCTCTGAGTGGATATGAAAATATAATGCACGTTTTTTATCCCCAAATTTTCCATGAATACTCAAGAAAGATTCCAATAAGCAAGCAGAATGACCAGATGTGATTATATAATTAAAAAGAAAAAATCAGCATTGAGCGAGGTTATTTAATCCAAAATTGCTTTTTTTAGTCCTCTTGTGCAAAGCACAATAAGCGAGTATCTCAGAAAAATCAGAGTACTGAAAATATGCAACGGTTACAACATAGTCCTATTATTCTTTGGGATATGCTGTCTTTCAGGAACATCCATCCTCATCCTTCCTCTACCCCCCCTTTTTTTTCTCCAAAAGAAATACATTTTACAATCAGGCTTTCTTAGGTTTGGCCAGAAATTGTTTAGGAACTATTATTTATTATCCTTCTTAACCAGCCTCTTTCATAAAGAACTAATGAGCCAAGAGCGCCATCTTGTGTCCTACCTTGGAATCTTAAAAAGCGTTTTCACAGGATGCATGTCAAAGAGGGGAGGGTCTCCATCCCCCAGTTCAATAGCTGTGATCCCCAAGGACCAGACGTCACAGCGAGCGTCATAGGAAGAGTCATACTGCTGCTCACAAGCAATGACCTATCAGACAAAAACAAGACACATTAACCCCACTGCCACCTCATTTGTCCTAAAAGTCCCTCAGCCGATCTTAGCCCCCTTCTTAGTTCCCTTAGTTACACTGGTATCGAATTCCAGAGATAATAAGGTATCTTATCTAGACCTTATTTGTGTGTAATTGATTAATCATCTGGTATGTTCGTTAGCCTTTAAAAGTGTGTCATTTCAGTACAATAAACATACACTGAACCCTCTACGTACAAGTGCAAGGGAAGAACCGTGCAGGAGAGACACAGGGGTGAACACCTCCCTGAGCCCACCCTGACAGCCCTTAAGGAAGGCTTTGTCTGCATCCTTCACCTCACTGCCAGCTGCTGAATTCAACAACGAGGAACAATTGTTCAAGAAGATGCTTGTTTCCTGCACAAAATCCCCAGGAGTGTGGCCAATTGAGCAGAAAGATGTCGTAAGACTAGAAGACTGATGTAGTTAACCTAAAATAGAAACCACTCCCTCCCAGCCCTTTTATCTAAGAACATCTGCCCCCTCCTCAAACCCCAAAAACTGGTTTGTATTTTAGCATCAGGTGTCGCTTCAGCTCCAGGCCTGACTGGGTACAAGAGAAGAAGAACCAGAAAATGCATCTGGGCTGGTCATTGGTTTGGGGACCATGGAACACTGTGAGGAAATCTCTATCAACTCTTTGAGTCAGACATGAAAAAGCCCCTCCACTCAGACTCAGAGACTATCACAATGGGGTGGAAGAAGGTTGGGGTAAAAAAGAGAATGAAAGAGCCATGTGTCCCTATTTGACCTGAAATCTACCTCCTCAGCCAAGGATGACCTTTGGCTACAGACAGGTAGGAAGCTTTGAGAATCTGATGATGTACTGGTCCAAACAGCCTATGAGGTGAACAAGTGACATCATTGGAGAGCAGTAGTCGGGGAGGAGGGGTGGGGGTGCAGAGTGACAGGCCTGCCTGCCCCGTTAAGCTTTAACTTTGAGTGAAATGAGCCAACAGGCTGTGAAGAGCAGAGGGGTGAGATTTGGCCTACATGTTGGCAGCATCACTCTGATTGCTGTGCTGAGAAGATACGTTAAAATAGGACATGAGTGGAAGAAGCAAAACCAGTTTAAAATGCTACTATAAGAGTCCAAACTACAGACAGTGAGACAGTGAGAAATAATCACACTGATTATATAATTTTGAAGGTAGAGCCAACCAGATTGGCTGACTGGGGCTTATAAGAAAGAGGAATTGAGGACAAGTCCAGAGTTTCTGATATGAACAATTTCAGAACGGAACTAGTATTTAATGGGATGGGGAAGACCGGAGGCGAGGCAGGTTTGAGCTGAAAGCAGGAGCTCCATTTAGGACGTGTTAAGTCTGAGATCCCTGTGAGAATCCAGATGGAGAGTCATTTTAGCCAGGTACGTCTTGTACCTGACTAATGACCTGGAGAATAAACGTATGTTGTTTTAAGCCTCATATGTGCAATATTAGTACAGCAGTGACAGAAAATTAACACACCTGCTCTCTGCCAGACCCACTTAATTGGACTTGCAAGGCCAAATACTCCTATTGTCTTGCCTGAGACCTGATGCTTGTGTTCCTGTAATTGCCCTCTACCCTTCTCTTCTGGTTTCTGAACTAAAGAACGTTTTTCCATGTACCTGCAGCCCTGACCTGATCCCAGCCCCATCCTCTAACTAAATTACCTGCCACAGAATATCCTGCTGTACTTTTTACACATTATTTTCAAATGTGCATTCGAACTAAAGTTAAAATAATTTCAACTTCAGGACCATAAGCCATTTCATTGCCCCCCAAGACCTCAGTTTCATCACCTCAATTAGGTGAGCAGGACCACTATTTTTAAAGATCTCCAGAGAAGACTATTCAACACCTTCCCCTTTCAGAAATGACATTTCTCAACATGTGGGACAAACGTAATTTTAGACCCATCAGTCAGAGCAAAGAGCTCACCATTCTTACATATTCCTGTGAAGGAAAGAAAAATAAGACTGTCCTTCCCCAACAAAAGCTACAGTCAATTAAGATTTAAAGTGAACCTATAATAATTAAGTAACAAGCCACAGCAAATCTAAATGTCCTAAGACAATGTGTACTAGTGTGTCCAATAAAGGATATGCATGGGACATTAAAGGGAGATCACGCCAGGGGAAGCAAGACAGCAAAAAGTTAGTGCCCAAACTCCACATCTTCAAATGTGTTGGAGCTTGAGCACAGCTTCAAATGAAGCTGGAGGAGATTCAAGTCAACTTCTAGCCATCTTGGACAAGACACAAAAGGTAATTCAAAGAACACATCCAAATGTGGGAATGGAGATATCCTAACATTTCTCAAATGCAGTCATAAAATCTTCAAAACATTCATCTGGTTTCAACTTCTCTTTGCAGACAGACATTATCTTTAGTTTCATCTGATTGAAAAGTATCTTTCGGACAAATTCTCTTCCCAAAATCCAGTAAGTAATGTGACAAATTCTTTAAGCTCAGCCTTCCAAAGAAGTTTACAGAACATTTTGCTACTAAAATACTTCATAAATAATTAGAGAGTGCCCATGAGCCAGTCATGGTACTAGGCCCTAGGGACAGAAAGCTAAATTCACTCAGAATTTAATCCTCATAATCATTCTGTGAGGTAGGTGCTATCATCACCTTGCACAGGTGTGGAAACTGAGACATAGCATAGTTAAATAGCTTATCTATGGCCCACAGCTAGTCATTGTCAGGGCCAGAATTTGAACATAGGCAGAGAAGAGAACACTAAACAAATCATTATAATATGATAAGTGTACTACATAATAGTGTATGTTTCCAGCTTCTGTACTCTTATTGTGAATAAATTAAACAGGTTTCTTGAGATCTTTGTCACCTAAACTCCATCTTCTCAGAAGGAATGTCTCTTTCAGGACCAGTCCTTCAGAGGAATAAAAGACCCTTTATATGGGCCACATGTGTGATGGGATTTACAGACGCACTCTCAGAGGATGAATTCTAACTAAGGTCAATACATCCTGAATCTGGATTCCTTATCTATCCAATATCAAAAATCTACAACTGTTTTTTAAGAAGAAGTAAGCTCATTCTCCTTAGCACAGCATTCTCCTTGTTTCTGGGTAAAATAAAGCTGAATTAAGAATGCCTAGATTGGGGCGCCTGGGTGGCTTAGTCGGTTAAGTGTCCGACTTTCGCTTAGGTCATGATCTCGCGGTTCTGGGTTCGAGCCCCGTGTCGGGCTCTGTGCTGACTGCCAGCTCAGAGCCTGGAGCCTGTTTCAGTCTGTGACTCCCTCTCTCTCTGATCCTCCCTGCTCACGCTGTCTCTCTCTCTCCTAGAAATAAATAAAACGTTAAAAAAAAAAAAAAAAGAATGCCTCGATAGTCCACCGGTCTTTGCTTTCCTTGACCCTAGGAGAAGGCTACCTTCCAAAGAGCTCTCAGATGTTCCAGCCTCCAGTAAGGAGTGGCAACGGCAAATAAGTATGTGGTGCTCACACCAAGTTTCCCAGGTTCTGTAAGTCATATTAAAGGGGCAGAGAGAGACAGGGTAAGATGGCATTGACTCAGGCCCAGGACCCCTAAAACCTCATTCTCTCTCATACCGCTCCACCTCACCTCAGCCAGCCCAAGGAGGGGACCCACCAAGGAAGGCAAGGGTATATGCTCTCATACCTTGTATGAGAGAGCTCGAGGGAGACCTGAAGGCCTTGATATAGAGAGAGATTCAATATGGGAAGTTAAGGAAAGGGACACACCAGGGAGACAGATATTTTGATCTGGTGATTAGTAGAACAATGGTGCCATCAGGGAGGTCAAGAGAAGTCAGCTTGGCAGGCAGTAAAACAAGTCCAGATAGGGTCTGAGTTCTACCTGTCACCAAATGCCAAAAAATAACTTGTGCTCTTTGGAACTCACTTCTTTTTCTCTCATGTAAATGCAATAAGAAAACAAAGTTCTATTAAGATCAGTAGTAGAATATCCTAAAGGGTAACAATAAATACAGGTTCTCAGTGACTATCTGAAGTTGTAGAATACAGTAAATATATCTTACATTTCAGAACTGTATAGATTCTAATCTCCCTATTGTTGGTTGCCAACACAACTAGTCAAAATTTGCAGTTTTAATATACAGTTCTGAGTACCAGAAGCAGACATCAGGTTGTTTATCATGAATGAATATGTGTATTTATCTTAATCCAGTGTTGTAAACAGAAAACCTTCTAATAAATGTCAATTTTACAAAGTATGGATTCTCCAAAGTTGATTTTAAAGTCCCACAGCATGTTGGAGGTTGATATGAAGAGAATATGTCTTCTGGAATGTTTCATGAGACATGAATATGGGCGGTTACAAAATGTTTAGTGTAGCTGGCAAAGGCTAAGAGCATAGCATTAAATGAGTTAAAATAAAGACCGAGTCCTAGCACAGGAATTGCTAGTGGCCTAATGGCTCCAAGATTAAAATATTATCTCTCTGAGTCTCAGTGAATTTCAGAGGTGTATAAATCCTTACATACTTCTGCATAGCCACTTTTTTTTTTCCCTAGGAGAGAGAGAGACAGCGTGAGCAGGGGAGGGTCAGAGAGAGAGGGAGACATGGACTCTGAAATAGGCTCCAGGCTCTGAGCTGGCAGTCAGCACAGAGCCCAACGCGGGGCTCGAACCCATGAACTGCGAGACCATGACCTAAGCAAAAGTCGGACGCTCAACCAACTAAGCCACTCAGGCGCCCCTGCATAGCTACTTTTAACAGTCTTCAAGTCTGTGGCATATGAGTTAGTGTTTATACTGTTTCTGAATTTTAATGAATAGTTTTATCTACTTGGTGTTAAGTTACCATTAACTGCATCATTTTTTTCTATGTTTTAAAGGGGCCAGGGCCTTGATGATCCCAACAAAATGACCCCTGAAGTAAACAGAAGTAACACAGGATGAGGATTATGTCTTATCTTTGTTCCTTCCCTGTCCACATCAATTTGTGGCACTCTTCAGAGAAGCTGTGTTGAAAAATCTTCAGATTGGAATCAGAAAGTCTGAACTTTAATTAAGCATCCTACTTTGGCTCAGGTCATGATCTCATGGTCCGTGAGTTCAAGCCTCACATCAGGCTCTGTGCTGACAGCTCAGAGGCTGGAGCCTGCTTCGGATTCTATGCTTCCCCTCTCTTTCTGACCCCCCCCTTCTCAAAAGTAAACATTAAAAAAAATTAAAAATTAAAAAAAAATTTAAATAATAAAATAAAAAGAAAGCATGAAATCATTATTTACTCCATTATTACAAATACATCTGAGTGCCTTTGAGCAAGTCCCTTGAAAACTCTGAGCTGAGGCATTGTTACTTATGGGTCTCTCACTCTCTATGTCTATAAAATGGCAAGGTGGGAATGAATGATCTCTGCTGTCCCTTCTGCTCTCATACTCTGTGGCTTACAATTTCCGAGTAAGTGATTCTGGGGTTGTATTTCAAACCGAGAGGCTAACGTCTCCATGCAAATTAGCTAGAGTGAACAGTAGATTATTCTGGGGTGTGAACCAGAAGGCTAGAACTTTGAGTAGATTTTATTGCCAATATTTTGTAAAAGGTCTTAAGGTCTATGAAAAGATGCTGGTTGCTGTGATAATGCCTCTGTTAGGGAGGATGAGCTTCCGGGACAGAGCAGTTGTTTGGATGCTGGTTAATGGAGCATGTCCAGGTTCCTACCTTCAAATGCAAACTTACAGCTTTTCTGGTACCCTTAGACCACACTGTTGCTTATTTTAGGAAGAGGAAAAGCACTAATGCCTGGATTACTAACAATATCTATGTGTTAGCAGTTACAGTGCCCAATGGCCATAGCTATTTTAGCCAGAGGGGGGCTTCAGCCTTCCAAATGTGGGTCATTACCACCTTGGCTGCTAAAAACTTTTCTTTCTAGAAGGGCATGTGAACAAGAAATAAGTTTTCACTAATAGGTTAGCTCCACTAGTCTTTGGAGCAAAGGCTAGCAGTCAACCCTCTTTGTTAGGACACAACTCTTTAGCCTTCTTCAGGCGAAGGAGTTCCAAACTTCCAGACTCCCTAAGACTCACTCCTCCCGCCCCACAGAGGGAGCTCCTCCTCCCCTCTCCTGAAGGAGTTTATGGGGTAAAACTATACCCACAGCTTGATAATACAATTACTTTGACAAATATCATCTCCTTGTCCACCCTTAGGCATAGAGTCAGCTGATTTCCGTTGAGGATGGCTGACCCTTTCTTCAGTTACCAGGGGAATGACAGAGAAAAAACAACTGTCAGTAGCTCCTGGATTGTGGAAAAGGTTGTACTTCTGGCTGGTGAAAGAAAATCCCAGAGCCAGGCATCTACATTTTGGATTCACCATCCCCTCACTAGGCTACGTTAGCAAATTACCTAATCTCCCTGCACCTCTTCTTCCCATTCAAACTGAGCAACCCCTTTCTCTGGGCCATGTCTGAAGTACTACTTATGAAAATGCTGGTTACCCACCATTTTCTATGGCATCAAAATGTTAGCTGTAGATATCATGGGGTCAATGGTGTATGCATAATATCTATTTTATTTACTTCCTTAAACCTTTTGGCATTTTCTAAACTCTCTAGAGGGAGCGTGAATTATTTCTATAACAAAAAAGAGCAAATGTTGTGTGGTTTTTTTGTCTTAAAAATGCAAATAAACTGAAAAGTTTGCCTTAATTTTCAAGGGTGTCTTTCTTTCTCCCAGAGTATTTGCTGGCTGTTGAGAGTCTTCGTCAACAAGTTGGCACATTAAAGGAGTGTCTTGGTCACAACACTAGGTTCCTATGGGACTAATACAAGAAGAATTAAAGAAATTCCCTTCCCTACAACATCCCTTTCTATTGTAACCTCGAGGCTGGGGGGTACTAATCTCACTTTCTCAGGCCATCACAACCCCATGAAATGCCCCATGGTTATAGTTTCCTTTCAGCCTAGACCAAAACAAGGGCTTGCTGATAAAGCTCTGAAGATAGGGGTGAGATCCAACTTTCTATTTCCTACAAAAAGACTTGGGCTATAGGAACCTGAGGTAGCAGTCTCTCCTCATCTCAAGGTCTTCATTATCTAAAAAGAACACCTGTATTAAATTAGATGTAAAGAGGATAAAGGACAGTAACATATGAGCTCCTGCATTCAGAAAACCTAGATTTTTCCAACAAGATATTTAACTTATACCATGTATCAAATTATATATCATAGAGCCGCTGGGCTGAAATCTTCAATAATGTGATTTTAACCAATACTTCTAAGCAAATAATAGTATAGGTGCACCATCTAACAAAAGGAAAAATATTTTTCACTCTTATAAAAAATAACTTACCAAACTTAAAAAACAATAGATGCTATTTAGACTATCTCATTTTCCCATTAATATTTTAAAATGTCACTAAAAATGCTGTTAGCTTTGCCTTATATGTTTTAATTTCTCACCTTATCAGAATTGATTGTGTGATCCAAAATTATAACCAAAGCTCAGTATTAAAATTTCACTCAAGTACACAGGCAAAATGCTGTTATTTCAAAAGCTAAATTCAGCTTTAAAATCGGCAAGGCAAACAGACCTAAAGCTATTAATCCTTGGCTGACCTTGAGCCCAGAAATACAGTCAACACACTGGCAAATAAGATGGGCTGAGAGGGAGGAAGGCAAATAGGTTTCCTAATTTTGCTTATGCAATTTACACAGCATAATTGATACATGTTATTGATCTTAAAGATTTCTAAAATAGAACTTCTCTGGAATCAGAAATTCCAGTTATAAATATTCCAGTGGCAAATATTATTCATCAGTATTACATACAAAAATCTTAAAGTGTTACAAGCTGAGATACTGAATAAACAAATGAAGTCTCTTCCCTTGGATGAAATATAACTTCAAGGGAGGATATATTTTGAGATTTGTTTGAATTTTTTTTTTTTTTGCAAAAGGGAGGTGAACTAGAAGAATTGAAGTTGATGAGGTTGCTTTTTTTTTTTTTTTGGCTCTTTTATGAAACTCAAAGCTAGAATTAAATCTATATTTTGTATACTGAGAAAATGCCAAAAATAAGTTAAATTATACTGTCCTTACAAAATCCAGGAAAATCTCTAATTAAAATATGATGTTCTATAAGACTCTGTTCATGATTGTAACATTTGGCTTATGCCTTTAGAGAAAGAAAACAAGGTTCAAATCAATGCCTGTACAACACCAACTTCCCACCATGGTAGTAGAGGGTGGAGGGGGACTGGTTCTGGGTCTGAGGCCAGCACACAACGATGTTTGCACTTAAGTCCCCCAAAGCCCCAGAAATGTGTCACTTATTCCTGATGATGTGATAAGCTCCATACTTGAGTATGGGACCAATATTCACAGAACTCCTTTGCGAAAGGCGAATCAGTGTGCCCCAATTTTTGTATGTGTTCTCAGTACTCAAAATGTTTTGAATCCATATGAGGGTACAGAGAGAAGATGGCATCTGTAAACGAGAAAGACAACGGGCCCTACCAGATACTGAATATGCTGACACATTGATCTTGGACTTCCAGCCTCTAGAACTGTGAGAAATAAATGTCTGTTGTTAATTTAAAAAAAGAAAAAGGGCTCCAAAGGAGCACATTTGCTTGGAAACCCAGGATAACGCCGGTGCCCTCCTCTGTTCCCGCAGCTTCCCCAACACTAGAGGTGGATATTTAGAAGGGATCTAAGGATTCATTCAATCCCCTTGGAAACAGGTCCCAGAGTAGGGAGAGGGGAGGTGACTTGTCCAGAGTTACACAGCTGGTTTGTGACCACACCAGGAGCAAGCTCCATAGTCCCCCCTCTACCTTCCCAAGTGAGGCATCTCCTGAGAATTCTTACTAAACAGAGAACACTGGGTCATTGCCAAAGCCATTTCCTGTAGCCGTAGCCACAGTAACTTCCACACTGTGAGCATGTAAAGCCCATCCCCCACTCACGCAGGTGGATTTACTTTCACCTCTTGCTTCCTTGCCGTCCCTTTCCTTTGCCAGCTAGTGCTCCATTTCTGCCACAGTACAGTTAAGGAAATAAAGAACAGCAGCTTTCCAATTCAGTTCATTTTACCGCTTGTTAGGTCAATGAGGAAATGGAGAAAGGTTAAGAAACTTGCCCAAAGTCACACAGCTAGTAACAGAATTGAAGCATGAGCCCACAATAAGAAAAATGGGGAGAAAAAGGTTTTCTCCTCCATAACACATCTGAAAAATAGAAAGGGGAGCAAATCCAACAATATCTGAATGCTGTAACATTCATAAAGGCATATCCCTTTATTTGCAAGTAGTCTCTGGATTTTGTTCCCTCCCAGGCTGGTATCAACACGCAACCCAGGATGCCCTTGGGAATGTCAAACATTCCTACCAGAGAGTGATTTCCTTCAACTTTCTAAAACTAACGACAGTGTGGGGAAAACCTGGGACATAACAGAGCATCACAAACACTAGTCTTCCTGCCCGCCCCTCCCCCACCTGATTCCGCCTCACCCCCTACCCCAAGGCTCCTTGAGGATCCATTCCTAATGCTGAATGGGACCTGCCTGCCTTTGCTTCCTTCTGACAGCACAGTGACCATCAGGCAAAAGACGAAATGCGGAGTTTGGCCTAGGCATGAATTCCCTTTCATGGGGCTGAGGCCCTGGGCCCTGGGCAGGCCAGTGGAGGCATTGAGGGGAGGGTTGCCACCAGGTAATTTGGGACTCCCGGAGCTCAGGAAGAGCTGAAGCCATCTCTGACATTCCTTCAGCAAGCACCTCTGTCCCACAGGAGAAGAGTTTGAGCCTTCTCACCTCCCCAGAGAGGGGTAAGAGGACATCCTGGAAAGCTCCAAATGTTCACAGAGACCAACCTTTTGATGTTTCTTGCTCAGTACTGAGGGGGGGAAGGTGGGGGTGGAGGGGATATGAGGCCTCTGCTCTGGTCCTCACTTGCTTCTGCACATCTGAGAGCTGAAGCCCTCACACGGAGTCCTATATTTAGATCCACCAGGTGGAAGAAGATGACACGTCACCACCACCTCCAGGGCCAACCCCCCACCTCTGCACTGACATATGACACATGACCCAACTTCCCCACAAAGCTCCAGCTGAGAGGGTACCTATGGAACATGTGAGCTAGAAGACACCTTTCCTCCTATAAAATGTAAATGTTCTCTGAAAAACAGAAGGGACCTTGGAAGCAGAAACTATTTAAAGCCAATCCTTTCTTCTTACAGATGAGATCAACTTTATAGAGGAGTGGTGTTCACACAAGATGTGCCACCATTTTTTAAAGCACTCAATATGCCAGTAACTGCAAAAAAAAATGTTCAGTACATCATTTAATTTTGTTCTTTGAAACTGGTCTTTTTCCTTTCTCATTTTACCTTTTTTAAGCTCCCATCTTACTAATGAAAAATATTCAGTAACTTGCTGGAGGTAAATGGGTATCTATGATTTGCTCCCAGGTCTTTCCCGACTCCAAAATTTGTGCTCTTAACTTTTCTACCCAAACTGAAGCCATATTAAAATAACTGAACCACAATCAGGTTTTTAAAATGACTGGCAGACCTAAACCTAAAACCCAAATCTCCTAAATTCTATACTGAAGAACTTAGTCATTTTTTTTCCAGATCCTTCCCTAGGGCATTAACCACATTGGCTTCTAAGTGTCATGTTGAAATATTACATTTTCCTCAACATATTAGGAAGGATAATTCTTATCTAAATAATCTTAAAATTGAAAAGATATGTATCTTATCTGCTACACTGGTGGTCACAATTAAACAGTTTGCTCTAGTATAGTGGTTAAGAGAAATAATTCTGGAGCTAAATAGCTGGGTTCAGATCCTGGTGGCATCACCTAATACTCTGTTCAAGAACTAGAACAGTACTGGGGTACCTGGGTGGCTTAGTCGGTTAAGCGTCCGACTTTCGCTTAGGTCATGATCTCTCAGCTCGTGGGTTCGAGCCCCGCATCGGGCTCTGTGCTGACTGCCAGCTCAGAGCCTGGAGCCTGTTTCAGAGTCTGTGACTCCCTCTCTCTCTGACCCTCCACTGCTCACACTGTCTCACTCTCTCCCTCAGAAATAAATAAAACATTAAAAAAAAAGAACTAGAACAGTACTTTCTGTAACTCGTTTACTTTATCTAAGACATTGCATGGTAATAGCATGGACTTTATGGAATTGTTGTGAGGATTATAAATGAACTAATTCACATAAAGCACTTAGTACCCAAAGATATCAGTACTCCTATGTTTATTGCAGCATTATTTACAATAGCCAAGATAGGAAGCAACCCAAGAGTCCATCCATAGATGAATGGATACAGAAGATGTGGTATTTAGATACAATGGAATATTACATGGCCATAAAAAAGAATGAGCTCTTGCCATTTATGACAACATGAATGGACCCACTTAGTGTTATCTAAGTGAATAAGTCAGACAAAGAAAGACAAATACCATATGATTTCACTTACATGTGGAATCTAAAATACAAAAGAACAGGGGCGCCTGGGTGGCTCAGTTGGTTTAGCACAGCACAGAGCCTGCTTGAGATTCTCTCCCTCCCTCTCTCTCCCCTCACCTACTCTCTCTCAAAATAAATAAAAATTAAAAAAAAAATACTAATAAACAAAGCAGAAACAAAGTCATAAATAAAAAACAAAGGAGATATTTTGTGTCGAAGGGCTCAGAAAGCCATAAAACACTATAGAACTAAAATGTCCTTATTGTCATTATTATCATTTATTTTGTTCCCTAAGCTCTAGTTAATGGGTTTGGTCCCCAGATAAGTGTTAGCATTTATTGAGTGCTTACTATGTACCAGGTACTAAGTGCATTAATTGCCAGAGGGGAGAGGGATAGGGCGATGAGCAAAATGGGTGAAAGGGAGTGGGAGGTACAGGCTTCCAGCTATAGAATGAATAACTCATTGGAATGAAAGGTATAGCGTAGAGAATATAGTCCATGGTAGTTTAAGAGCATTGTATAGTGACAGATAGTAGTTACACTTGTGGTGAGCACAGCATAACATACAGAGTTGCTGCATCACTACATTATATTCCTAAAATTAATATAACATTGTGTGTCAACTATACTTCAATAAAAAAAATAAATCATTTCCTAAAAAAATAAAATAAAAAATAATGCACTTAGTACCTGGTACACAGTAAGCACTCAATAAATGCTAACACTTATCTGGGGACCAAACCCATTAGCTAGAGCTTAGGGGGGGGAAATGATAATAATGACAATAAGGACATTTTAATTCTATAGTATTTTATGGCTCTCTGAGCCCTTCGACACAAAATATCTCTTTTGTCATCCTGAGTCTTGGCAGCACCACGAGAAACAGCATTATCGTACCATTTAGCTAGGAAAGGCATAATTAATGAAGGCAAGAGTGGTTGCAAAAAGCCTGTGGTATTTCCGCCCTGGTGTAAGCTTGTCGTTATGGCAACCGTCCCCTGTCAACGACCCTTTTCCAAGCAGAGAAAAAGACCCAATTTTGGAGCCGTCACAGCACATCTGTTTCTCTGCTCAGCTGATTAGCTCTTGTTTGCAACAATGAGCAGATGGAAGTAAAGACCAAAAAAAATTTTTTTTCTAAAAAGAAGCAAATGTTTACTTTATCCACAAGTCTGCTTTCTAATACAGGAACAGATCTTTAGCCGTTTTAGTAAGATGCCAAATAAACTGCATCCTTAATATATGGGTTGTTTCTCTCACTGGTGGGACTGCAAAGTGCAGTCAACTATAAATTACAGGGGATAAGTCCTTCATGTATGTCTTTTAAAATGATGTCTCATGCTCCAGTTTCAAAGTATTCTTCCACTATATCTCTGCGTGTCTTTGTTGTTTGGGCTTTCTCAGCACACATTTCCCACACTGAAAACGCTGTGTGAACGCACTTAAGTAAAAGAATTCAAGGCTGGTGGGCTAGGAAACATGAATTCTAGAACCAAGACTGCTCTGAACTGTTAGAGAGAATAGCCTCTCCCTGCCTTAGTTTTCTCATCTGTCAAATGGGATTTGCATCATTGTGCTCTCTGAAAAGCCAAACCATTCCACTACTTACTAGGTAGGTGACTTTGGGCCTGACATCTCTTATACACTTCTTTGAGTCTCACTTTCCTCAGTGGTTAGATGGAGAAAGTAATGTCTAATATGGAGAGCTGTTGTGAGAATGACATAAAATAATGTGTTACATATACCTATCCTAGTTCCCGATACATCAATGGGTCCTCAGCAAGTGAAAGTTTCCTTCCCACCATACGCATGTTTAGCAGGTGCAATATTCAAACTGTCTGACACTCAGCTGGCTCATGGCACTGGAGCTCTTCCTTGCGGTCCCTTGCTTGCCAGATATTAGACCAGTAGGAGATCTGGGCTGCCAGGGAAAGAGGCAGGCTCCTCTGGTGGCCGAGGAGCACTCAAGGGGCCCTGGATGCCAGCCACGTACCATCCAGGATGGAAATGTTTTCAATATTTTCCTCATCAGCATGGCCACACCCATTCATACCAGTTACTATAAGGCATAATTTTAACACAGTCTATAAACGTCCCCCATAAAAATAATAATGACAACTTTGGTCCTCTTTCTTTAGTTTCAGTCATTTAGAAACACTTAGTTTAATTCTTTGCTATGTGTGATGGCGGGAAAGGAAGACGAAGGATCAAGTTCCTCCCAACCCTCCAACCGTCATTATACATAAACATAAAGGAGGCGTGTGTCCCTTTTTGCTATAGACCAGGATATTACCAGGCACGCCTATGATGCAAACACTAGCTGAGCAATACCAATCCTGACAGTGGCCATGGGTCGTAGAAATCTTCCAGTTCAGTGAGTCATAACATACAGATCTAGTCACTGTTACTTACTGCCCACTCAGTGTCCCTGGGCACGTAGCCTGGCAGAGCCTTGGATTCCTTATCTATAACGTCAATGAAATCATGCCTAACTGGCATCCTAACAGGTAGGAGCGAGCACTTAAAAGATATATTTGTAAAAGTTCTATGCAAATGTGAAATACTGTTATGCACATTATTTATTGTAAGAAATTGGCTGTCAGGAGACAGTAGAGGAGAAAAGAGACAATAAACACGGCAAATGGGAAGACTATGTTAAAAAAATATATACATGTCGAAGATATAGACTAAAGTAAGAGGCAGGGAGACCAGAGGCTCAACATATACAGGGGGTTGGGTGGGAGGGTGGTCACTGGAGCCAAACATTTCAGGAGGTAATAAGAAAAAAAAATGTTTGGCTAGAGATCAGGTAGGACAGAACAAAATTCTGAAGGTGGTAAGCAGCCATGTGGGAAGGCAATTTGTTATGCTTAGTACATCCAGTAAGAACGGTGTTTGCCTTAAACCCCTGAGGCTGAGAGAAAACAGTATGTAAGTATGCACACTCTTACACACGCATGTGCAGTCACAGCTGAACTCTCTAATCTAGCCCTGTGACATGCAGGCCTGACCTGTAGGTTCCAAATGACTGACTGATTCCCTTGGAAACTTGAATTATTTACTACAAAGGAGGGGTGCTAAGTATTTGGAGGGCTATTATGGGTTGAATTGTGTCCTCAAAAAAAATATATTTTGAAGTGCTTACTTTCAGAACCACAGAATGAAAACTTACTTGAAAACAGAGTTGCTACAGACATAATTAGTTAAGATGAGGTCATACTGGAGTAGGGTGAGCCCCTAACACAACATGACTGGCGTCCTTATAAGAAGATGGCCACATTACGGCAGAGACAGACAAGGAGGGTGCCATGAGACTACAAAGGCAGATGTTGGAGTTATGCAGCCGTGGGCCAAATACCAAAGATTGCCAGCAAACTGCTAGAGGCTAAGAAGAAGCCAGAAGTTTCTTGGAGGCTTCAAAGGGAGCACAGCCCTGCTGACACCCTGATTTTGGACTTCAAGCCTCCAGAACTAGGAAATAATAAATTTCTGTTGTTTTAAGCTGCGTTTGTACTACTTTGTTATGGCAGTCCTAGAAAACTAATACAGAGTGGACAGTCTTTGACTCCAGGGCAGAAGAACCCTCTTTAACCTCTTGGCTGACCACACGATTAGCCTCATGGAAGTAAACGGGGGTATCTGTTGGTACCAAGGATACTTTCGCTGGTGGCTATTGGGACGCTAGAGCTACTACTGCCCCTCAGATGTTCACAGGCAATATTGTCACAAATGCCCCCCAAAACAGTCCCCAACAATGAAGCCATTCAGGTGCAACAGTCGCAGCCTGGATTTTTGATGGCTTTACTGAGCTGCTGAACCAACACTCTGCAACCACCCACCTCTTACCTTTGCTGGGTAAAAAACTGTACTAATCTTGACTTTTATTTATTTGATCTTGACTTTTAGATTAAACCTTTCACTATGCTAGGCAGTATTTCCCCAGGAGCATTGTTTCAAAGTACTATCACCCTAAGAGCACTCCCTAGAATTCTTCTTATTCTATATAGCTGAGTTGATACTGCTTTTACCCAGTATTTTTCAACTTTAGTAGTATCCAAATGAGACAATGAGAGGAAAGAGGTGGAGAGTGTTGACAATATACTGCAGCTTTGAGCTGCCCCAGTGAACTGTGCGTTTGGACTGCTCACCAACATTTGATTCTGGTATGGTCACATTCCATTAGCTACCCGGTTTGTAGTAGAGCCTGTTTGAATTAAATATTGAAGTTACTCAAGCTGGGGAAATAGAAATGGAAGTAAAACTGGGAAAAGAATAATTTGGTTCCATTTCTCAGAATTAAATAGGATCAAGGATCTTTCAGCTGCCTTTTCAAAATGAAAGCACTAGTCACCTGCAATGATTTTATTCCGCTGGTATTGGCATTGCATACATTGTTGCCATATTCAATCTACACACCACTTATTCACACTAGAGAAGTAAAAGTATATTAAGAGAAGTAAAAGTACAAAAGTATATTAAGTAAAAGTATATTCTGCAGCTGTCACAGGAAGACAATGTTCATTGGAACCACTGCTGATTATACTTCCATGGACTGCTCTTGACCCAGAGCCTTGCTCACTAGGGAGAGTAGAAATGTTTATGGAATCGAACTGACAAATGGAAGATTGTTCCTGCGGACATATTTATGTAAAAATATGAAGAAGAAAGAAGCTTTGTTGGAAAAAGTAATTCTCCGTTTAGAAAATAAAAATGTGAGAGGGGCGCCTAGTGCTCAGTCAGTTAAGCATCCGACCCTTGGTTTTGGCTCAGGTCATGCTCTCACGATTTGTGAACTTGAGCCCGTGTCAGGTGAGATCAAGCTCCACATCGCACTCCGCAATGACAGTGGGGCACCTGCTTAGGATTCTCTCTCTCGTTCTCTCTCTCTGCCCCTTTCCTGCTCATTCTTTCTGTCTCTCAAAATAAATAAACTTCTAAAAAAATGAGAAAATAAAAATATGAGGATTGTGCAGGCTTGCGTCCCAAGAACTGCAGCCCAGGACTCAGAGCATACTGGACACAAGCACACATCCTGAGAGAGACTTTGAGGCGTGCATGAGCAATTGGGCACTTGCTCCTGAAAGGCACTGTCAAGGTTTCCACAATTTAACCACTACAGCAGGTAAGATGGGACACTGGCCACTCCCTATTGATAACTCAACCAGTTCCAGACAATCCGGGCCGCAGAAACTCACCACAGACCACAAAACTGCCCCTTACAGAAATATTGCACATATTTTACTCTACCTGGCTAAAACTGAGAAGACACAGGGGTGCCTGGGTGGCTCAGTCAGTTAAGCATCCAGCTCAGCTCAGGTCATGATCTCACGGTTTGTGAGTTTGAGCCCCAAGTCGGGCTCTGTGCTGACAGCTCCGAGCCTGGAGCCTGCTGCAGATCCTCTGTCCCCACCCCCCTCTCTGCCCATCCCCCACCCTCTCTCTCTTTCTCTTTCTCTCTCAAAAATAAATAAACACTTAAATGCACAAAGCCAAGGGCAGGCTTCTCTTATTTCCATTTTGTGATTCTGAGAATACCAGCTTGCTGTGAGTTAGAACAAGAACACCATCTTCTGTGTTATGCCACCCTAAATGTGAGTTGAGTAGCCTCAGTTATGCTTGCCTTCAATAACAGATCAATCAAAATCGACAGAGAAATTATTTAATGCCAGTCATTGTAAAGCATCCTCAAACTACCCTCCAAATCCAACTTCTCCTTTGGCTATCTTTTTTACCAAAGGATTCATGCATCTACCGCTTACTGAGCACCTACCTACTCTGCATCAAGCACAATGCTGAGAGCAGGACATCCCAGGACCCTACCCAGAGATTACAATGGGATGACAGTGGTGTGCTAACAGAGGCTATAAGGGCTGCGGGGGGGAAACTTAGGGACAGGAGCCTCAGTGTCAGCCAGGGATTAGGGAAGGTTTCTTAGGGGAGAGACATGCATTTGAGCGGAGACTTGAAGTCTCGAAGAGCTACTCCAGAAGATACAGCAATGCATGGAAGGGTTAAAGGACTGCTTTATCAAGACGGATGTGGAGTGAACTTGTTCACTACTGTTGAGGCTTAACAACAAGTAAACTGGGGAACAATACCTGAGATGAGGCTGGACAGGTAGGCAGGGGCTGGACTATGGAGGGCTTTGTTCACCATCCAAAGGAGTTTTGACTCTGTCCTGCAGTGTTTCTCAAAGTAGGGTTCACAAGGTCCCTATGAAAATTTTTATGGTTTTGTTTCTGTTGCAATGATCATTTTATTAGTAATAAAATCGGAGAACAGTGATAGAAACATATTCCAAATCTGGATGACCATTTGCCTCACAATCTCAGCACCCATATTTATGTTTATTATTAAGTTGGCATAGGCCAAGAGACATGTACCAGTTAGAGACCAAAGGAGATGCTGTTTGAACAAAGATCACCCGAGCTGAAATAGAGTAAGTA
This sequence comes from Proteles cristata cristata, assembly GCA_017311185.1. Classification (NCBI taxonomy): domain Eukaryota; kingdom Metazoa; phylum Chordata; class Mammalia; order Carnivora; family Hyaenidae; genus Proteles; species Proteles cristata. The sequence goes on from JAESUZ010004508.1 coordinate 211,445, forward strand.
AAGTGGTGGGAGAACTGGGTCACCACATAATACACATACCAAGTGTGACAAAATAACTCAAAGGAATTTATGCTGTCATGCTCTGAAACATACTCATGTTGCAAAGGACAACTGAGTTTCACAAAACAGTGTCATTTGTTTCTTTAAATTAAACGTGCTGACTTGAGTGATATTGGTTTGCAGTTTTTTTTGTAACACTTTTTTTTTCGTTTTAGTCTCATAGTTCTATAAATATAAGCCATAAGGAGTTTATATCTAGTTTCATGTTTTTAAAATCCCAGTTAAGAAACATTTAAGATTTAAGTAAACACTGGAATCTACAGGGTTTTCCTTTCTCTAAATCAGGCCTGTCCTTGGGGCACCTAGGGGGCTCAGTCAGTTAAGTGTCTGACCTCTGCTCCTATCATGATCTCACAGCTCGTGTGTTCAAGCCCTGCACCGGGCTCTGCACTGACAGTTCAGAGCCTAGAGTCTGCTTTGGATTCTGTGTCTCCCTTTCTCTCTGTCCACCCCCCCACCACCGACCCCCCACTCACACTCTCTAGCTAGCTCGTTCTCTCTCTCTCTTTCTGTCTCTCAAAAATAAACATTAAGAGTTTTAAAATAATGGGGCGCCTGGGTGGCTTAGTCGGTTAAGCGTCCGACTTTCGCTTAGGTCATGATCTCGCGGTTTGTGGGTTCGAGCCCCGCGTCGGGCTCTGTGCTGACTGCCAGCTCGGAGCCTGGAGCCTGTTTCAGTCTGTGACTCCCTATCTCTGACCCTCCCCTGCTCATGCTGTCTCTCTCTCTCCTAGAAATAAATAAAAATATTTTTAAAAAAAAGTTTTAAAATAATAATAATAAAATAAAATGGGCCTGTCCATTACCTAAGCATGAAAGAGAGGCCCACAGACAATGGTAAGCCACTGAAAAGCTGTGAGCTATTAGTGTCAACTGATTACTGTGTTAGGAGACCTCCTATGCAGACACATAGAGGAAGAACAGCCATGGGGACAGAATGGAGATAGAAAGACCTCTAACCAGACGACTGCCTGAGTACTCTTATTAAAAGCACCCATCTGCTTAATCCCAGAGACCTGCTCAGGACACAGGCCCCCGTACAGTGGAATTAAATGCTGACCTGGCAAGCCAAGCTGTAACAGTGTTTCAGGGTATGCGTTATCTAGCTGGAAAATTCCCCAAACTTCTACCTGCATCATCTCACAGAGGGTTCTGTGATGATGCCAGAACCAAATTAGAATCAAATCCCAGATTTTTCTAGAGAGCCAAAAAAGTACGCAAGAGAAGCTGCTATGTACCTGGTAGCAAAAAACTGTGTTTAGTACTGTAATCCAGTCAGAGCTGGAATCCTTCTCTTTATCAATAAGCCATGTGTTTCTGGGGCTGCACCTAGCCGGGAAGGTGACTTTTTCTAATTTATACAAAGGCTGGGTAAACTTGCCAAGCTATGACCCTGGGAGAGGGGCGCATCTTCTGGAGGGAACACCTTTTTCTAATTGCATGAAGGTACCCTATGGGTTAGCTGTAACTAAATCCTGCATTTTTGATATTATGTGTCATCATTATCACTAACCAAAGCAGAACGTACAGTTCCGAAAATTTTGTGAAGGATATGACTTTCCCCCAAAAATGCACAGTACCAAGGTACTCAACAAACACAATTAATGCCTCTGATTACCTCGGGGGCCATCCAGAATGGGGTGCCAACAGACGTGTTTCTCCTCAGACGTGTACTGGTGAGTTGAGCTGAGACACCTATAAGAAAAGGGTATCGTAATTCAGCAGTGAACAGAGAGAGGATGATGCTAGATCAGAGGTTGGCAAACTTTTTCCGTAAGGGTCAGACAGTCAGTAGGTTTTGCCAGCCCCATGGGCTCTGTCAGAACTGGTCATCTCTGCCACTGGAGACCAAAAAGCAGCCAAGAACAACACAGAAACAAGTTTCCATAAAGTTTTATTTATGGATGAATATCATTTTCATAGGCCATAAAATATTCTTTTGATTTTCCCCCAATCATTTAAAAATGTAGAAGCCATTCTTCTCTCACTCATCACATAACGGGAGGCAGATCAGATTCACCTGAGACATCGGAATTTGCCGACCACTGCGTGGAAGCATTTACCCCTCTAGCCAAATCACTAGAATATTTTTTTCCTAATGAACGTTCCTATCTGTAGTGCTACAAAATTGGAATCGAAAGAAAATATCAAGAACTAAACCCAAAATATCTTCCTATTATATCTCCAAAATATTCCAGGTGATGTCGTTCTTAAAGAAGTGCTTCATTTACAGAGGAAGAAAATTGGTGTGTATTATCTGCAATAGAGCAACAATGTACACATAAAAAGTTCTTAGTCCCTTATCTTACCTAGGAGGCTGGAAACCTGGCAAGAAAACCATGTCAAATGGAAAAAGAAGTTGACTAATAATATTATTATCTAGGGCTCAGCGTTGAGGACCTGAATTTTAATGTAATTCCAATGTATTTTATCTATTTTAGTCTTCAGACAGCTCTCTTCTCTATACAAAAGGGAATAAAGTAGAAGTACAGATGTGCTGGATTAGTAGTCAGAAGACTTGTTTTCCATCCCAATTAGGCCTTTTCCTAACTGTATGACCTCAGAGTCCCTCACTCTGAGCCTCAATTTTCTTATCCTCAAACTGGGGATAATGAAACCTGTCACACTGGATGCAACGGGTCTTCTTTTTTTTTTTTTTTTTTTAATAATTTTTTTAAAGTTTATTTTTATTTGAGAGAAGATAGAGAGCAAGCAGGGGAGAAACAGAGAGAGGGAGACAGAATCCCAAGCAGGCTACACACTGCCAGCACAGAGCCCGATGTGGGGCTTGAACTCGCAAATGGTGAGATCATGACCTGAGCTGAAGAGGCAGATGCTTAACTGACTGAGTCACCCAGGCACCCCAGCAAGGGTTCTTCTTAAAGATCAAATAAGAAAATAAATGTGAAATAATTTATAATTGTAAAGTATTTTACAAACATAAGGTATTTGTTTATACCAAGCAGAAATCTAATGCAGGAGTGCCTGGTTGGCTCAGTTAGTTAAACATCTGACTCTTGGTTTCAGCTCAGGTCATGATCTCATGGTTCCTGAGTTCAAGTCTGTCAGCCTGGAGTCTGCCTGGGATTCTCTCTCTCTCCCTTCCTCTCTCTCTGCCCCTCCCTGGCTCATGCTCTGTCTCTCAAAATAATTTTAAAAACTTAAAATAATAAAAAAATAAAATAAAAATTTTAATTAGAAAATAAAAGAAATTGAATGCAGCCCTTAACAGAATGACAAACATTGTCAGTAATGCTGTTGGTAATGAGAACTTAAAAATCTGAATCAGGCACAGATTTGCCAAGGACCCACAGGTTGCTTCGAACTGGACGCTTGCATTCCAAAGAGAAATTAGAAATCCAAAGAGGGCTCTCTAAACTCTATTGGCCATGGATAATTTGTTATTTTGCCAAGTTCTCTACTGTGATTTTGCTTAAAAGAAAAAAAAACCTAAACTTTTCTGTTTTTGATTGCTAGAAATTCCTTTCGCAGCAACTGGGAGTTTAGGAACCTTCTATTGGCAAGATTAGGAGACTCATTTCAAATCACAAAACTGGTGAGCAGATAAATCAGCATTAATCCCCATCCTCATCCTTCTAGGCTCTTTCCCTCACAATACATTCACTGGCCTTGGGATCACGCGTAAACTACATCTCTGATGTTATCCATAGCACATTGATAAGGTTACACCATTCCTTATTCAGAAAGCAGAGCATGAGACATGAACCAAGTGCCCCTTTGCTATTTTTCTTTGCTTGTTCTTTTAGTAAGTAGATCGATACACCTAAAGTAACTCCTCCACTTATTTTTGAGAAATTTCTTCTGAGCTAATCATTCACATTTTAACACTGAATTCTTTCTTAACAACAAAAAAATGAATATTCAAAATCATCAATCTTTTCTCCTACTATGTTGACTTTGATAAAGAACATTTTAGAAAGTGCTTCTATAAATGTTTTCTCTTTATTTGTAACAATCATACTGAAGTACAAACCATTGTTGAACACATTTAGAAGATTAAACCATTCAATAAAGTTAAAAAGGAAAACCAAATGGTTTGTTGGTTTCTGAATATCAATACATGAACATCGCCAGGAGATATTAGTAGGTCTCTGGCCTTAGGTGATATTGCTCTGTATTTCCGCTCACATTTCCATTTCCTCTTAATGTTTCCAGTTCAACCAGCCTCACATGTAGCAGCAATAATCACGATTTAGAGGGATGTTAGCTCCCAGACCCAAAGGACTATTTTACCTTCTGCTCTCTGGGAATAAGTGTGCCTGAGGCTAGAAAAAGTCATTTAAAAGACCAAACTGCTTTCTCTTTTCATATGCAAAAGAAGAAATGACGAAATGTAAATTATAGACAATCGCCCTGAGATGCGACATTCTTCCCAGAAAACCAAAGTTTCCTATCAAATTCTTCTTTTGAAACACTTTTATTTTCTATCTTTAATAAAATTGCTTCTAAAGCTGAAAATAGATTAACAAACAGCATCTCCTAGGGTGATCCATCTGGTGACACCCCCCCTCCCTGCCCCCACTCTCCAGTCTGTGCTTGACTGGAAAAAGTCCCTCAGCCTATCGGATAGCAGAGAGGCCCCAGTCTTCTGAGATTCCAATAAATTGTTGCCTTGGGCTAAACTGCACACATCAACAAAACAAACGACAAGCAGTCATTACCAAAGTCAACGAGCTTAACTCCTCCTTCTGTTGTCAGAAGAATGTTATTCCCCTTGACATCACGGTGGATGATTCGGTTATTGTGCAAATGCTGAAGGCCCTGCATGGCATCCCACCACCACCAGACAACAGGAAAGAGAAAGGGTAAATTTGAATGGTTATTTTAAGACAATTACCCTACTATTAAAAATCCAATCAAAGTCCACATTTAGCTACACCTCCCTGCCGTTATACACCTTGCATATTATAGGGCCATTTCCACTTACTACTATGCAATGGTGATCCTGACAGATTACAAATTTCCCTCCCCCGTGTCATCCCCAGCTTGATGGACGGTCTTACCAAGAGGGCCCCATATAAGATGTATGAGATCATTGCTTCATCCAACCGCTGGCCGCACCTGAGTAGACCTTTGACAAGCTCGGTGACTGAGCCCCCATTACACAACTGCAAGAGGAAGTGCCGAGGAGAAGGGACAGCAGGAGGACACATACAGAAGAGAAAGAAAACGATGTTAAGAAGAAAAACTCACTCATTATTGACCTGATGCAGTAAGTTTACAGATCACAAAATTCCAGGTCAGAATAATTAAACTTCAGATTTACATTACACAATGCACACATCCAAAAAGTTGACTGTCGAGTGAAATATAAAAGCACAAGTCATTTAGACATTTGAAAGAGAAACCATATCAGTAATCATGGTGACTTACTGGGTATTTTCATTTTACGTGAATATTGCCTATTTAAAAAAAAAAATAGGGGCGCCTTGTGGCTTAGTCAGTTAAGCGTCCAACTTCGGCTCAGGTCATGATCTCACAGTTCATGGGTTCGAGCCCCATGTCTGGCTCTGAGCTGTCAGCACAGCTTCGGATTCTCTGTCTCCCTCTCTCTCTCTGACCCTCCCCTGCTCATGCTGTCTCTCTCTCTCTCTTTCTCTCTCAGAAATAAATAAAACACTAAAAAATTTTTTTGAATAATAAAAGAAAAGAAAAGTAAAAACACATGGATTTTATGGATAAGGAAACAGCAGGAGAGGTAAAGATGGATGTCATTGCCACTGGGAGGAAATAACTCTCATTTCAAACCTTCCTGTCTCCAGGGCTTGCACTGCAGGCATCAGAAGCCCAACCAGCAGCTCTTTCCAGAGTTTACACTGCATGTCAAATTTACAGAATGGAATCGCCTCATATGTGCATTTAACCTTCTCATATTCAACCCTGGGTGCCCAGCAACTTTATGCCCTTCTTTTTTGTCTGTAATTAAAAGTACTGTAAAAGTACATATTATATATTACTAAGATTTGAGAGCACATGAACCAGGCATACTATACTTTCATGGAAATGTAAGAGTTTTCAAGGATAATTTTTACTAACTGTAGAGGCCAATATTCAGGTTTGGGCTTACTACCTGCCATCTTAAATCAAAGATTCTTAATTGGTTTGAGCAGGACATGGAAACACCTTGAAATTGTAGGTATGCATGCTGTATCTGCGTCTTGCATTTTTTCTGCTAAGAAAATTTAGAGCTTTCTTCAGATTCTCAGAGTCATCCTTTCTCTTATAAAGATTAAGACCTCACTTTAGACCTGGGCACTTTGTCTAAATGTTGGGAAAGGGTTAACTAGAGAACAGTGAGAGGTTCCCTGGGTTGTGGCTGCTTGAGTCAAATGGCTTTTGGTAAACATGGAAATATGAATGGGCACAGATTAGCATCTCTCTTTATCGAGATAATAATACATTAGGATCTATTTTACTTTGTTTATGAATATCTGCAATGTTTTAATAAGGGGTGAGTAGATGTTTTTATTTGATGTGTGTATCATTCCCTGCTACATACATGGCAGATACCTTGCACACACACTAACAATCAAAATTACCTGGACCTGAATCTGCCCATCTTTTACCATTTAAATTGTTCATAAGCAACAGTATGACTAAAAATCTAATACAGAATTAGCAGCCTTTACAACTATGATAAAATTACTATCAGGAACGATTTAGGAAGAATCCTGAAAACACTGAAATGCATCGAAGGCTACAATAGTCCCATCAGTTTGCAGTGTCCTTGGAATCTACTCTCTACCAATGTGAGGTGTAACCCGTAATTCAACACGGATTGCTATGATGGCCCTAACGTTTAGTCCTAGGGTAATGTCCTCCAAAAGTATCTGCATTCTTTTGATTCTATGTTTTGCATGACCCTGAAAGGGCACATAACATTCAACCTAATATCCTCTTGGGAAATGAATACATTTTTAGTGCCATGATTTGTATAATAGTCTTAAAAGCTCAGCTTTCTTTCACCAGACAAAAATAACTTTCTAGGACTCTACAGACTAGATTCTACATTTCAAGGAACAAATACTGGAGAACTGACCACAGAATCAAATGGTGATCATGGAACAACACAGGGTGTGACATAAGGGAAGTTCTCAAGAAAAAGAAAAGCCCTTCTAAAGTTGGTGGCATAGAGCTTAGAGAGCTGGAGAGAACAAGAGTAGAGTGACATCGCTCCCTTCTAAGGGATTCTAAATAGGGGAACAATTATAATAGAAACTTCAATTTCTCATGATCCTCTTCTCATCTCTAAATCTAAGGGGACACCCCCACACAGAAGCTTCATGACAACAAAGGGGTGTCCATGTTGAGCAGAAATGGCAGCAGGGCAAGGTGAGGCTGACCAAGGCTGGGATTTTAACAGTTCCCTACAACCCACTCATGACTTGCAGAAGATTCAAAACTTTATGCTCCATTGGGAGACAGGGACAAGAGTAGAGTCTGAATGAGAAGGACAAAGAAAGTGAGGACCTGATAATAGGAAGGAGTATCAGAGACCAAGGACGTGGGGAAATACCAAAGCCAAACAGCACAGGGACTTAGTGCTCACCACGCAATTCAAGGCCCCTGTCCTCAATGTTATAGCTTTACATGAGCTCCTGTACCCAGATCTAGGTGCCACCCAGGGAGAAGGGAAGAGGAAGACGAATAGAAGAGGCTCTAAAAAATTTAAGGCTTTACCCAAATGATTGGAGAGCCCATAGGCTCTGACCCAGACTATGAAAATGGGATATAAATCGTAGAGTCTGCCCCTTTCCAAAGAAGTCACTCAGTTGGACAAAGTTTAACAGAAGGAATTAAAATCAGTTGTCTCCTCTAGGCAGGCTGGGGGCTCAAGATCAAAGTTGAGTTCAGTTATTGAAAAGAAATTTACCTCTTTGTTCTAAATCATATGTGACCGTTCAGTTTATGACCTGTTACTCATTCCTGGACACAACACAGTCCCTGCCCTGAAAGAGGTCGCCGCCAGTAATGGACATGAGTAATTAGGATATGGCATGTGGAGGCAGGGGTGTGCTTAGGGAGTGTGGCAGCACAAAAAGGGAATGGTGGCCTCTCCTGAGGTAGGGTGAGGAGGAGAGAGTCAAGAAATCTTCCCTGAGGATGTAACATTTACAATGAGTTTAAGGGACAAATGAGTTTATGGCAGGTAGACAAGAAAGGGAAGGGCATCTATGAATTCTAAATACTGGGCTACTATTAGAACAAAGGGTGCCAGAATTCTAGGACTGGGAGATGAGGAAGGAAGGAGGGGAGCAGGAAATGACAGGTGTGCCCTGCTGATGAGTATGGGCTTTATTACTATCACACATGTATTACAACACAAGAATATATCATTAGATAGGAATGGTAAGCAATGGCAAGTTTTAGGCAAGAGGTCTCTGTTCAGATTTGTATTCTACAAAGACCAGGCAGCAGACTGGAGAGTAGACAGAATAGGAAGACATCAGAAGCTAGACACCTCCTATGAAGTGTTGAAGCAATCAAGAAAGGCAAGGTCAAAAAGCAAGAGTCAGGAAGATGAAGATTCAAGGAGAGATATAGGAGGCTTTTCGAGAGAGAATTTGCTGTAATTTCTGACCAACTGGATATAGAAAGAAGAGAGCCAATCGCAGTTCATGGGTTTGAGCCCCATGTCGAGCTCTGTACTGACAGCTAGCTCAGAGCCTGGAGCCTGTTTCAGATTCTGCGTCTCCCTCTCTCTCTGACCCTCCCTTGCTCACGCTGTCTCTCTCTCTCGGAAATAAATAAAAACATTTTAAAATTAAATAAAAACATAAAAATAAAATAAAGCCAAAGCAGTAATAGGAATGCAGAGTACTATAATACCTTCATCAGCCTCCCGTCAGCCTGGCCCCTGTCTCAGGGAGGCACATGCTTTGTTGAATTGCAAGTGCACTATTGAAATTCTACTGAGAGAAAATTTAAATTAAATGCTGGGTGATGATTCAAGCTAACTCAACCCTGGAATTTTCCCCTGAAACCTCATTTTAGTATCTCCTGCCCTACTTTGACTGTGGCCACTTTTGCAACAGAAGCCTATTCAGCGATACGTTATATAGATAGCCAACTTACAAACTTTCTTCATAGCTCTAGAACCTATGAAGAGATTAAGAGCAGCCATTTTGTCAGCAGGATCAAAACTGAACTGTGGATTTAAAAACAACAAAAGGATCTTACCCGGTCGGTGCCTTTTGTTCACTAAATGTCAGAGTTTAAGAGCTGTGTGACTTCCTGTGATTCACAAAAACATATAATTAAACTGCTCAGGGCCCCTTTAGAGGAAGCTGTCCTGTGAAATTGAAAAGCACCCCAGCAAAGTTTTAAAGGGCAGCCTGTGGGCGACAGAAAAAGGAATACGGGTACCTGGTACAAAAAACAAAGCAGGTACACACTGACAAGTGTCCTACCAGTATAAATGTTCAGTGAAATGAAATGAATATTTTAAAAGCATGACAAGGAATCACATTAAAATGCATTCAATAAATAATCCCCTTAGAATTGTGAGAAGGCGACCATGCCTCCCACCCCACCCCTGCATGCTGGCTCCTGCTGCCCCTCATTCCCACCCACTCCACCAGCCCTCAGATTCAAAAACAGAGGTGTGTCTCCATCCCTGCTTTCCTCCCTATGCCCTCAGCATTCAGGAAATATGGCAGCTGGATGCATCTAGAATTTAATAAGCATTTTGCTGCAAACCAAGAAAAATAGAAAAATCATTTATGTATCACATCTATTTTCCAAAACATCATTGAATATTGATTCAATCACAGTATGTGCACTTGCTAAGATGGCCATAATTTCAAGCAATAAAATGTTCCTTGCTCAATAAGTCATCAACTTTCCTCCAAGTTATTATTAAAGAATGGCCCAGGCAGTACAATCACCAGACCTTGATTCTAGTCAAAGCTCCAACCTGCAAGTAGATTCTGTACTGGCATGTTGATTTGACCCAGTCAGACTGCAGAATTCAGAAGAACTTCTTTCTGGTGCCCTTTAGTTCAGTGGATTTTATCCTTTAAGTGTGTTAGGTTCTACAGAGAATGTAAAGTCCAGAGTTGTCAAAACTACTGAAGAAGATGCCTCAGGAAGCACTATGGTGGACACTGTGCATCTCTCTGTAAGTCCAGAACAACATAGTTTTTCTCCACACTGTAGGGGAGATTGTGTTATTTTGCTAACACCAGCGGAAGCCAATGGCTTGCCCCAAGAAGAATGAATGCCATGTCGTTTGCAGATCTAGAGTTCCAGTCGGAGGGGGGAGACACTCCCACTCTGAGAGGCAGGTGGGCTGCAAGACTCCCTCCTCTCATCTCATCTCTCTCCATGGGGGACAGGGTCACTCCCGCTCCTCAGCTTCAAACTCTCTCTTGCGTTCGGTGAGCACATACCATACGTGTACCTAGGATGCAGCTTCCTCTCCACTCCCAGGGGTTCTACACTCTCCTTCTGACACCCAGCACTCCAGTGACTCTCATTCTAGAACCCCACCAGAGGCTGCCGTCTGAAGCAGTGCTTGCTAACCATCTCTGGCCAACCCAAAAGTACCAGTCCTAGGTTCCAACTCATCAGAGTCCTGTTCCCACTCTGGTTCGTTCACATGATAAACCTAATTAATTCATGCCACAATATCAGTGGGTGAGAACCGTTTTAAAGTATAACACTTGCAATGAAATTCAGGCCTATGTGGGAATTTCTAGAGCCTTAAATAGAAGCAAAAGGTGTCTCCCCTACCATCACCACAACCTGGCTTAGTTACTGAACTTCTACACAAATCTCCAATGAAAAAAACTGATTTTTTAAAAAGCTAACTATTTTATCAGGTTTTAGAAATATTTTATTTTACAGCTTTATTTACGTTCTCTAAACTCTAAACCATTTCTTTTAAGTTTAGCATGTGACTCAGGCTGAAATTAACAGTTTCTATCTGCTGAACGTTTTATGCTAAAAGGAAAAAGGAGAAAATACAGTTTACACCTTAGCACACACTAGGTATTTTTTCTGAACGCCATGTTTTTCTTAAAGGTCTAAATTATTATTTTATTTCATTTAGGTGAGAGATAATAGGACTTATAGATTTTAAAACTTAATATTCATTTAGATTAAAACTTATTCACAAATTTTCCAATACGTTATTATATGTAAGTGTTTTCTCTCCACACCTTTTTAATATAGTAGGTGTCTGTCATGAAAGAGAGCTTTGGTTTACTTTCTGCTAACAATTAGTAATGAATTTCAGAAATGACATTTTTATTTGCTCTTGTTTTCAGAGTTGTGATGATTTAAGGGAGTTATTAATAACACTTTTCTATCCTCTAGACTTGCTCTACAGAGTAGCTGCTCACTGGTCTTTCATCTCATTCGGCAAGGAAAGAGCAAAAGTAACATAAATTTAATCTCAGTATACATAATAAGAACAATATTAAACAGATCATAAGTTTATTGTGTGAGTCTCCTGAAGCATGCCTTGAAAAACTGCAGATAAAGCAAAATAATCAGGGTGCTATATAGACCCTTATGGTCTTCCTGCTGTGTGTGAGTACGTGTGTGTGTGTGTCCAGGAGCTGCTTTGATCCCAGCCAGAGATGCCAAGTCTGTGTTCCCAGGACCCAGCAGACAGTACCCAGGCAGCAGCAACACATAATGGGAGACAAGCTCTCAAGTGTGGTTCTCTCTCCAGTTCCGCCATGTCACTCCTATGGCCTCTGCTCTTCAACTGAATACCAGGAGTCTGACCTACCTACATAAAGGTCAGGCCAGTTCTAGAAGCCTAGGAGTCCCTTTTTCTATGAGAATATTATAGGCACTGGACACACCTAACCACCCAGCAGCCTGACACACATGGCCCATTCAGGGACGAAAACAGACTAAGGTTATCTGGTTCCCCATATTACCAACTTCAACATGGGTCAAAACAACTTGCAAAGGATGTGGAGAAACAGGTACTCTCCTCCACTGTTGGTGGGAATGTAAACTGGTGTAGCCCCTCTGGAGAACAGTGTGAAGGTTCTTCAAAAAATTAACAATAGAACTCCCCTATGACCCAGCAATAGCACTGCTAGGAATTTACCCAAGGGATACAGGAGTGCTGATGCATAGGGGCACATGGACCCCAATGTTCATAGCAGCACTCTCAACAACAGCCACATCATGGAAAGAGCCTAAATGGCCATCAACTGACAAATGGATCAAGAAGATGTGGTTTACCTATACAACGGAATACTACATGGCAATGAGAAAGAATGAAATCTGGTCATTTGTAGCAACGTGGATGGAACTCGAGGGTGTTATGCTGAGCAAAATAAGTCGTCAGGCAGAGAAGGACAGATACCATATGTTTTCACTTACAGGTGGATTAGGAGAAACTTAACAGAGGTCCATGGGGGAGGAGAAGGGGAAAAATAGTTAAGGAAGGGTGGGGGCAGACAAACCATGAGAGACTCTTGAATACTGAGAACAAACTGAGGGCTGACAGGGGTAAGGGAGAGGGGAAGGGGGACGATGGGCATGGAGGAGGGCACTTGTTGGGATGAGCACTGGGTGTTATATGGAAACCAACTTGACAATAAACTATAAAAGAAAAAAAGCCAACTCACAAAAAGCGTAATAAGTGACAGCATATTATATTGCTGATGTATGAATAATTCAGTATCTCAGGGTAACTTCATTATCTGTCTGTGGTCACCCTGAAAAAGCAAGCACCTGCCAGGGGATCATTGGTGTGAGGCTTAGTTCATAGTTCTGGGCTCCTTCTCATCTTTCAAGGCCATGCCCAGCCCTTTCTGGCTGCCTTGGCCATGCCTGAGAGGCTGATGTTCAATATCTTCATTAGGAAGGGTATTTAGTCTCCAGGTGAGCAGCCCACCCACGTGCCTGGTCACATCAAGGGGAGGTGCCTTTTAAAGCCCTGGAAAATTCCTGGAAGTTCCAGTTCTCCATGTTTGAAAATACAGCCTTTTTCAGTCAGGGGGTAAAAATGAACTGAAACTAAGGTTTCTTGGTCACTCTACTTCCATTATTAAATTGCAATGAGATTTAAGACATGTTCAGTTTAGAGAACTGAAGAAGACTTTAATCAGACACCCTAGAAATAATACTTCCCATGTTCTAAGAAAAGCAGCATTTTAAAAATTAATGTTATTCTAGAGCTCACTGGCAGGATAAAATATATGTTTTCAGGGAAGGGGTAGGGAATAATAAAATCCAAAGGATGATACTATGAGAATATGATATATGACAACGAACCAAATAAATAGACAAAGATGATCTTTGAAAACCAAAAAGGTTTTCATATTCATATTCTGAGGAAGGCAATTGATATGACAGAAATGTACAAAGTGGTTTCCCTACAGATTACCCCATTTGAATATAACAAATGAATTCTCCATACACAGTTGCCATGGCAGCCAATATATACTGTTCCATGCCCAGGCCCTCTCAGAGCCCGGCAAAAGATTTGGACAAGAGGGTAGATGATGAATTGAGGCCTGACCTCTTGCTTGCTGCTTCTCTCCCTCTCTCTCCCTCACCCTCTCTTTTTAAGTAGGCCTCACACCCAGCACAGAGCCTTATGTGGGGCATGAACTCACAACCCTGAGATCAAGACCTGAGCTGAGATCAAGAGTAGGATATTTAAGCAACTGAACCACCCAGGTGCCCCTTGCTGCTTCTCTCTTAAGCTTTCACATGTGTGCATGTGCTCCGGGACTGCATACAGGAGCTCAGGCACAGGGGCACCTACTGGTTCAGAGGGCAGAACCCAGAACAAATCAGGCTGCGCCTACTGAGCATGAGGCAATAGACCTGTCCTAATTTACTAATTTCACATATTATCATTATTACAGCTTAGCCATTTGGCTAGATCTCATCTTAGTCTCATGTGGAATGGAACTGTAGGTAATTGGCTCTTTTGCACCCAGATACACACATTCATTACCATTAATAAAGAAGGAAAAAGGCAGGATCACAGTGGATACAGTAGTTGTCCTTTCAGATTCCCTCTTCAGAGGAGGTGCTGCCGGGAATATTAGCTACTCGCAGCCCCCAGCGGCACCACTCACTAGGAATTTCTCCTGGCTACTGGGAACTGCGTCCCCTAAGGTCACACCCCCTTCAGGGCTGGCACACAGCTGTGACTGGCTGATGCAGAGATACAATCCAGGACAGTCTGAGCATCTCTGCTCTCCATCTCTCGGAGAAAGGGCAGAGACCTCTGTTGCAACCGCACTGCTATTCCATGTCTCCCTTGCCCAGTCCTGCCTTCGTCACTTCCTTCCAGGCCTAGCTCCTGCAGAAACTCTCCAATAAACTTGCCACACGTGACACTCAGTCTGTTTTGAGGGAACCTAATCTAAAATGAAGATTAATGAATATGAACGGACTAATCCAAACGTGGTGAGTCAAATAAACCTTGGGTTAGCAATTGCAATGAGTTGCAATCAATTGGAACATGTTTTCTCCAGTTGAAGGAAGAAAATAACCTTTTCTAGCCACACTCCTATATTCACTCTGTAGAAGAAGAAAAGATTGTTAAACTTTTGAAGCAGAGAAACATGAACATTGTCAGCACACAGCCCACAAGAACTCCGGAGGAGAACGCCACATCTGCTAAGGTACTTCTGACACAGAGGAGGGATCAACTCCTCACATGTGTGTCTTACACTATTTAGGCAACACTGCATCTGCTTGTCCCTGGTGCTCTGTTTAAAAGGATGGTTACCCAATGGGAGCCTCTTACCTCCAGGACCAGCCACAGCTGTCCTCCCACACAGTGATCCGCTTTGTAAAACATCCCATAAAACTTTACAACGTTGGGATGATTAGGAAGAAACTGCAAAATGTTGTATTCTGCCTCAATCTCTTCATCCATATCCTGCACAGGGTAAAAAATACATGCCGGATTAAGTCTAATGTGTGAGGGTAGGTATTGGCATAATATCACTTAGAGCATATTTATTCTATATTTTTAATGTCATCATTACTGTATCTTGAAAATATTTAACAATGGACGTTCAGATCCCATTTAAACATTCTAATTATTACATCAATAAAATATCTTCATTAGATTTTTTTCTTCCTCAGTAGTACTATTATAAATATCTATTTTTATTTTTAAATGTCTGAATTTTCAAAGCAGTTAAGGAGAAGTAGCTTGAAGGGACCCGGAGCGGGATAGAACACCTATAACCTCACTGTGCAAAACAGTTTCCAGCATCATAAGTTTGGTGTTCAGTGCTCTGGAAGACAATGCCAGGCCAAGATGAATGAGTACCACAGGTCTAGATCTTTGTAGCTTACAAAGAGACTAGCCTCTGTAGAAAGGAGTGAAATACATTACTCTTTCCAAGAAAGTAACTACTGATGAACTCAGAGGGTCAAAACCAAACAACAGTAGAAGAAAGAGAAATTCAAGGAAATTTTAAACTCCAAATGGAGTCCCTTCATGCAGATGAGCTGATAAATCATGACTCATTCTGAGATGTCACGCCAGATTTCATGAAAATCATCCCTAGAACCAGGAAAAGAAATTGAATGCTCAATGTGCATAAAACACTATATTGTGGTTGCAATTTACTACCATTACTTACACTGACTGGATCCAAAATTTTTACTGCAGCCAGGCTCCCATCTCTCTTGTTAGTTACCTTGTAGACCTTGCCATAGGTGCCTTTACCTATGGTCTCTATAATTTCCCAGGTATCAGTGGGATCTGGAAGCGATTCAAGTCCAAGCATCGTGGGATTGTAATGAAACAATCCATACAGATGTTTCCTGATGGGGAGAAAAGTTTGTTATGTGCGAGAGATCACAGGAATTGAGGACAGTGGGCTTTCAAAACAATATTCTTATTTCTTAACTAGCAATGTTATGGTATTATTTTTCTTTTTCTTTTCCCCTTTTATTTTAGTAGTTTGCTTTTTTTTTTTAAGAAAGGTATTTGAAGGCTTTTTAAGTAATGGAGGTAGAAGGTGGAGGAGGAGGCAACATGATTCTATAATATCTTTTAAAACCTGATTCTAAAAGGGGAGATTCTATACGCACTATACGAATGAGCAAGAGGGCCAAAGAGGACATCTGGTCACGACTGGATAGTTCTCATTTTAGGCTTTGCTAGGGAAGCATCTGAAAGCTAAAGGACTAAGATCTTTGTGCCCAGGTTCTAGTAACTATGACCAGGTCTCGTTCTTGATGGTCACTGGACACCAGTCTCCAGTCTCCATGTGCAAAGTGTAGGCTGCCCGGAGGAGGATCTGGTGTCCCTCCCAAGCATCAGTCAAGGTCCAGCACCCATTGCTGACCAGGTCTTGGGGCCTGCAACGATTAGCCAAGCTCAGCCTCCATCCATACAGCAATAGCCTTGTGTGGGAATCACACTGAGCAGTTAACCCAGAGCTACAAACTCACTTTGCCTATTTAATAAGAACACAGCCCTGTGGAGTTAAGTCCCAACAGCTTGACAGGCAAATAAAGTCACCCAAGACTGATCCTTTAAGTTCAGTTGCTTCTTGATGAAGAGTTCCAAACCCAGTCTGCTTCTAACCCAAGCAGAGCGGCCAGCCTCCAACAGAAAGAGTCATGGCATCCAATCCCCACACAGGGGCTTGGTAGCCAGCCTACAAGAACTCCGGAGGAGAACTTCACCCAGGCTGAGCTTTCTGCCTCCTCTTGGGCCTTCTGATCTGTGCTTCTTAATTATTTTCTATACTGCACCCTTTCAAGGTGCAGCTTTCCAGCCTGGCACAAGAATCTAGTTTTTATCCCTAACCTTCCTGATGGGGGCATTTCAAAGATAATGAAAACCAGTACCAAAACAAAATAAAATCCCAATGACTGTGGTTGATGCTGGAAAGAACCTGTCTGTCCAGAGTTCGCCTGGCAGGAACACCATGCTCCAAAGGAGCCAACAATCAGTACCTCAGGAGCCCATGCAAGATTCACCCTGGGCTGAAGCACTGACCCCAGAAGGCTGGCTGGTCAACAAGCTCCTGCCTTTCATCTGCTGGTTTCAAGCTTTGAAGAAACTCCAGCCTTTCATCCTGGCCGGTGTTTTACAAAATCAATCTTTCTCACCACACGCTTTGCTATTTTTGCCATCTGTACATTACCTATGCTATTAGTTACTAGATATGCTTAAGTTACTTATTTTTTCATATTAATAAATTTCTTTATGTTTGTTTATTTTTGAGAGAGAGAGTGCACACGCAAGAGGGGGTAGGGGAAGAGAGAGATGGAGTCACAGAATTCGAAGCAGGTTCCAGGCTCTGAGCTGTCAGCACAGAGCCCAACACGGGGCTCGAACTCATGAATTGTGGGATCACAACCTGAGCTGAAGTTGGATGCTTAACCGACTGAGCCACCCAGGTGCCCCAATAAATGTCTTTTAAAGGCACTTTTATCTCCACCCTAAATGCAAAACCAGTATCATTTGCCATATATCAAAATTAACTTCAAAAAGATAATTATGCTGGAAATAATAGAGCTATTCAAAAGTTCAGCCAGATTCTGCTACCCCATGCTCTCTTTTTCTAAATAAAAGGGAGATAGCTCATCAAATGATGGCGAAGAATTAAAGACAAGCATAAGGTTTCCCTTTAAAGTCATCAGAAGACCTGAAAAGGAATTAGCAAGAAGATAACTATGTCACCATGTGTTTCAGTGCTCCTTACTGTGAGATCCCCAAAACCTCTCAACACCTTGAGAACTGTTCCTGGCCTGGCTTTTACAACAGCAAAAAGCCGGACCAGCCAGGGGTTCTGGTCAAGGCCAGACAGGACTGGGAGAGTTGGGTGGAAGGGGACTGAGATGTGTTTACTGGAGAGAAGAATTTGGCCCATCAGCCTGGATGCAATTACTTTACACTTGCCAGCACAGTCCCTGTCCCCCCACCAGCAGGGACACTCACACCTGGGCTCAGTGTCCTGACACAGTGGTGCTCAAGTCCAACGGTCTGCATGATCCTGGTCCTTCCTTCCCTGACCAGCGCTGAGACGTGAACTGGCTACTCAAGTCTCTGAACCTCGATTCCTCCATTGGCATCACGGGGCTGCTCCCACTGGTGATGCAATTGCTTCACAGGGTAGCAGGAAGGATTACGAGATGATGGCGGAATCAAGTGAGCGTAATGAGAGCCCAGAGAGGGCGTCTGCCATCATAAAAGCACAGCGCCAAGTTCCGCTTCAGAATAGACAAGACTTAACAGTTTCCCATTTTGTTTTGTTTCACTTTTAGCCACGAACTAAATGAGAACCAAATTAGTTTTACTCCGATCAGTTAACAGTTTCAGACAAATGGATGCGATCTGGTGTGTGCAAATGAAATTAAATCACAGAATGTGGCAGTGGTAGAGGACCCTGGAGGCCACTGAATCAAGTGGTTTCCTAATGATTTTTGGCCACAAAGCCCTTTTGTTAAATTCAGTCACATTTAGAATGCTGGTGTTTAAGCGGAAAGCAGCAGCCCAGGGCTGGCTGAGGCAGGTTGGGAGCTCTGTGCCCCATGGGAGACACGGAGGGTGACTAACCATCCTGGTTCGCCTAGGACTGCCTTAGCTTTAGCAGTAAAAATCCTGTGTCCTGGAAACCTCTCAGAACCAGACACCTCCGATAGTCTGCACCCTAGTCTCTGAGACCTCCTCAGAGCATTATTAGAAAAACACTGTTTAAGCACCCCCACCCCACCCTCCCTTACCCTCTGGTATGTGCTAAATTGTAGTCTCCCAAATTTATATGTTGAAGTCCTAACCTCCAGTACCTCCAGACGTGACTGTATTTGGAGACAGAGCCTTTACTGAGGTAATTAAGGGAAAATGAGGTCATATGCGGGGCCCTAATCCAACACGACCAGTATCCTTATAAGAGATTAGGACACAGACATACACAGAGAGAAGACCATCCTTGAAGACAAGGACCAACACTGCCAATACCTTGTTCTCAGACTTCCAGACTCCAGAACTGGGAGGAAACATATTTCTGTTGTTTGAGCCACCCAGTCTGGCACCTGGGTTTCCCGGGCAGCCAGTCTGGGGAACTTTGTTATGGCAGCCTTAGCAAACTAATACACTCCGATCTTACAGATGAAGAAAATAAAACCTAGACAGGTGTCATGTCTGTTTATAAGCAATGCAGGAACGCCTATCTGGGCCTCCCTACGCTTGATCCCATGATCTTTGTTCCACAGAATAGAAGAAAGGGAGTCAGCTAATTAACAATGACCCTGTCTGACCAATGGCACCAAATATTCAAAAGTTCTGTGGTGGAAACACTCCCGATCATATGGAGGCTAAATGCCCACAGATCTAACAGATGGCAATCTGCACTCCCTGCTTCCCACCCCCCAGAACAAAATCAACCTCACATGCAGAGACTAATCTACAGTTTGCACCAATGATGGGCGAGTGGAAGGAAGACCAGATTCCCCTGCCACGCCCACCATGTCCATCTGGGCATCCACAGACAAGGTTAAATAAAAGTGCAACAGAACAATAACAAGGTTGCCAGTCCTTCTCTCTTCAGAATCAATACCTGACTCTATCAACTGTCTGACAATTGATTAAACAGTCGGCCCAAACAGTGGCTGCTTATATAGCTCTATAAACATGGTTAATAATCTGCTCTGGGGAGGCAGCTGGACTAGCCCTTCTGAGAACCAAAAAGCTGCTCCTGGTCAGAATGTTAACCTTGAGGGGAGACTGCACGTCTGCCTATGTCTGTTTGAGGCAGGACAGAGCTGGACCTCATGGAAATAGCCAGGACCAACGAAAGAAGGCTCAGGGGCAGTTGGGAGTGAAGGGATGAACCTGAGAGCCCAGGACTCTGCAGAACCTCCAGAGTCCCCACGGAGCCACCTGGCCCTCCCACAATCCCTGGAATGGGGCTCCTGCCATTTATGTGGACTTGAAATGAAGGAGTAAACTCAGGAGGCTACAAACCTCAGGTTATAAAAGCTAATACTCTCTTTGAAGGACAGACAAGACTAGTCTGACTTGGCACAAGAAAGTGATGCCTTTGTCAGTGGGGGCTGGGGGGCTGAGCAGTTGACAAACCATTCAGAAGTCTCATCAGCCTGGACATGTCTGCATGTGCAGCTGTTCTAAAATAAAGACCCGATGAATACTTTCTGGTTTTGCATGTGGTAGTTTATGTAAATCGATCCCACGGATGGATTTCTCATCAAAGTCACTACTGTCTCAGAGCAAGATCCTGCTGTCCCTGTATCACTGTGGCACCCCCATCCTTCCACTGCCAGGAACAGCTATTAGCAAGGCAAAGAGGACATCACCTGGGAAAGATATCCTCACTGAGTGAAAGGGGGCTATACAATATTAGAGGAATATTTTCCCATCTTTGTCACACATCATTAGCCAATTATCTAGGAAACAGCCACACTTCTCAATTAAGCTAATATGAGAAAGAGAGAGACAGAGAGAGATTGGTTGATTTAGTAAGAGACTTTATTCTTGTGGTAACACAGTCCCTTGGAAGTTAAGAATAATTGTCTTTGTCTCGTTTTGCTTTGTTTTGTGAAGGCAAACTCCTAGACAGCAGAAGCTATGTCTCTTCATGGTGGTTGAGAATATTCTTTCTGTTGGTAAGTACAAATAGGCCAAACATGACCTCTGCCTGCTGCTAATAACAGGGCAGGTCTCACACCACCAGCTCAGTTCCAGATCCCTGATCCCACAAGAGAGGAGTGGCTTCCCCAGGTTACACACCACACTGTGGTGAGGAGTTTCACATATGGCTGTAAACTAATAGCACAGCTGCTGCTTATCTTATCAGGATTGAATGTCTAAAGACTTCCTTAGGAGTTTGGGTTTCAATCATCAGCAGAGAACATACTTTTAAAAAATAAGCCACAGAATATTCCATAGTTAGGTTTTGTTAAACTAGATTTCAAGTATCACACACACCCACAAAGTCAGGCATTCGGCTTCCTGATGGAAGAACATCCCACTACCTAAGAAGTGGTATTGCCAAAAAAATTAAACCTGAATCTGATCTTTTAGATTACCAGTTTACAGGAATAAAAAGGGACAGGGTAACCACATCATAACACAGAGAACTGTTGAGTCACTATGTTGTACCCCTGAAACTAATGTAACATTGTGTGTCAACTATATTTCAACAAAAAAGGCATAGCAACATATTAGATGATACCATCTGTGTACAGTAAGCAAAATCCAGACCCTAAATCTCTCCAAGAAACTCTCCAAGACAAACGATCCAATTTCTTCCAAAAAATGAGTTGCAAATAAAAATAAATTGAGACGGATAACCTCAAGGTTAAAAGAGGCTTAAAATACATATGAAATGTGAAATAGTGCAGATTCACAAAAAAACCCAAAATTATAACATTTATGAGATATTCAGATCACTGATTTTGTGATAATATTAAGGAAGCATTGTTAATTTTGTTTTAGTTGTGATAACTGTATTTGTGCTTATCTTTTTAAAAAGGTTCCTTATCTTTTAGCGATTCACACTGAAATATTTACAGGTGCAACAATATGATGAAAAAATAAGAAGGGGCGTATACATGACACAACATTGACCATGGCAGGTAATTACTGAAACTGACTACATGGGGGTTCATGATTATATTCTGTTTACTTTTGTATGTTTTCAATATCCATAATAAAAAGTTTTTATTTTTTTTTAATGTTTAGTTATTTTTTTAAAATGTTTTATTTATTTCTAGCAGAGAGAGAGAGAGACAGCATGAGCAGGGGAGGGTCAGAGAGAGAGAGAATCACAGACTCTGAAACAGGCTCCAGGCTCCGAGCTGGCAGTCAGCACAGAGCCCGACGCGGGGCTCGAACCCACGAACCGCGAGATCATGACCTAAGAGAAAGTCGAACGCTCAACCGACTAAGCCACCTGGGCGCTCCTTAGTTATTTTGAAAGAGAGAGAGAAAAAGAGTATGTGTGAGCAGGGGAGGGGCAGAGAGGGAGAGAGAGAATCCCAAATAAGCTATGTGCTGTCAGTGCAGAGACAGACATAGGGCTCTATCCCATGAACCAAACCATTGAGATCAATGACGGGAGCCAAAATCAAGAGTCAGACCACTCAATAGACTGAGCCACCCAGGTCCCCCCCACTGTCCCATAATAAAAAGTTTTTAAAATTCAGTGTAACTAATGTATGTCAGTGTACATTCTGGAATTTACATACCTGGTCAATCCTACCACCCTAAAGAGTTTCTCCACCACCACTCTCCATAATATCCTAAAGTCTCAAAGTCTCACATAGGCTAGCACTTTATTTGTGTAAGAAAACTAACTCTTTAACCACAAAAATACACACCAGCATTTGATTCTAAAGCACCCACATTCATACTGTCAAAAAGTCACCTTCCCAATCCACCTCTAGCTGATTGAGGCACAGTCAGTGCCCCTCTGTGGCGGATGTCCCAGCCCAAACCGCCGCTAAATACAGAACTATAGTTAGGAGGAACTAATGAACTGCTGAACAGCACAGGAAAATCAATAGGCAGAAGAAGGCAAGTGACCTTCCTCTGTCCATCCAACTCCTGTTCTTTCTTCCTGAAGGAAGAAAAGAAAAAGAACATCAATTTACAGCACTGAAATGGACAAAAAGACTCATCACCACAAAGGTCTATAAACTTTTTCATCTTGTCCCTGAAAAAGAAGCTGCCTGATGGCATGAAGCTGAATATGCCCAAGGCTATAAACACAGAGTCACATAAAAGAAGAGAGAAATACACACTAACTAGCCAGGTGGGCGGCCCCTACGCCGCTGGTGAAAGGCCTAGAAGGAAAATGAAGAACAGTCCAAGGTGAGTTTGACTTTGGCAAGAATGGGAATCCACGCAACAAATCTCGCATGGTGCCCTTAAAATTGATGTGTTTAGTGAAGAAGGAAAAAAAAAAACATATTAATCCAAAGGAGGAAAATGCTCTTGACAAATTTCCTGTTCATTCATCTGTCTTTTCAGAGGCTCTAAGAGTTGACATCAACGTGGGGTCAAAAACAAGTAGATGAGCTCAATTCTTCCAGAGTTGAAGTGAGCTCTACACATCCTCATTCTAAAGTGTGGCTTTTTCTTCCCCCTCCTACTGCTCTTCCCTTGTGCTCTGCCTGTCCCTTCTTTGGATTAATCAAAAACTAGACCTAGTGATTCCAAAGTGATTGTACACCAACTCCCTTTCATTCAACAACAGGTCACAGATTAGACAAAAATTACCATAAAATTTATCACTGTGCATTTGGGAAGTAGTTTTTAAATGCTAATTGTAGGCAAGCTCTAGATTAGGTTCTACAACAAATATAAGTAAAAATAATAAACTCAACTCTGCTTTTGAGGTTCCAAACCTGTTTAGAAAACCCTTAAGACTTCTGGGGTGAGGTGGAACAGTGAAGTCAGGTAACAACTTCCCCTAAAGTTTCTGAAGTTGAAGTGAATGAATGATGTTAATAACAAAAAGTTGAAATCCAGCAAACAAAACAAAAATATGCTAGCCACAATTCAACAAAAGAAAGGACACAATATCATGCCATAATATATGAAAACTAGTATTCAGGGAAAGTGAGAGATGAAAGATCCCAGTTAACTGCTGTTCTCAGCCATGCTCTCTCTTCTCCCAGAATGGTGGTGGGTTTGGGAGATAGTGAATGGACAAAATTCTGAAAAATCTCAGCCACACTCCCAATTTAGAAAGAAGTAGTCAGAGAGGGAGAATTGGCAGCAGGGAAATGAGTCAAGGCTCATTCACTTATATATTCATTAAGAATTTATTAAGAAAGTATTGCATAATTACTCAAAACTAGGCTATGTGGGTCATTAAAAGGAAGTAGCAGAAATAACCAGGTTCTGTTCTAAAACAAATTACATTTCTAAAGATACACAGGAAAGATGCCTCCTGCTAGGTGGGATAACCCTAGCACAGCACTTTAAACAATATTTCAGAAAGAAAAGCACAATCAATATCCATCAACCACGAATGCACCTAATGCCAAGTGCCCCAAATCAGAGCACAAGATGAACCGATCTCAGAGAGATAGACATTTCCTGATAAAGCTACTGAATATCACAGCAGAGAGAGAACCTTTCAGGTACATAGAACCAATATAGACACACACACACACCCTCAAAAACAAAAGAAAAAGCAACAAAAGAGAACAAAAGCTTAGGTTCCCCTCCACAGCAATACTCAATACTCAATATGAGAAAATATGTAACCTCTATGTACAAAGTTCTGTAGGAGACAGAAGAGTGAACAAATATTTTTCTATTTAGCCAAATTGGTGTTCGAGTATAAGGACAACAGACATTTTCAGACATGCAACAGCTCAGCGACTCCATGAGTCCCAGCTGAAAAAAAAAAATGCCTTGAATGTCATATCCAGCAAGCCAAGAGATAAATGTGAAGTTCTAGAAAAAGTCTGGTAGGGAGAACTGAACCTATTTACATTTAGAAATAAGGTTAAATAACGGTATGAAGTAGACTTACTTCATACTGGGAATGCTATACATTTGGACAATAAAAAATAATAAACTAAATTCAGCAGTATGAGGAGAGGTAGAGGGAAAAATAAAGGTAGAATTTTCTCACATTTATTTACTTTCTAAAGATGATAAATCAAGAAGTTGAGACTTAAGGATACTATTTGAAATTATAAAGTTAACCAACATTAGCAAAAATAAGAAGTATATGTGTTAATTTTCTTACCCATCTCAGTAGTCAACAGATAACTGTTTAAAATTGATAAATTGAGTTTAAAACCATTATGTAAATGTATAAAAGAAGTCTAAAAGACCAAAAAATAGACTATAAATTTCTGACATTATCATGAAAAGTATACTTATTTATATTTGACACATACATATACCATACAAAGAAAAGTCAATCCGTGGGTAAAGAGATGGGGTTGGGGTAGGGATGGGGAATCATTAAAAACAGAAAATATAATGTAAATTAAGAAGCATTCATCCTATAATAAATATAAGATTTCTTAATGAAGCCAAAATACAGAACAAACCAAATCTGTAGAGATCCACATCTAAAATAAACTCTCCATGAGACTCTTTATAATTCAGAAAGGTTAAAAGTAAAAAGGATATCAAAGATAAACCAGTCAAATGGTAAGAAAAAAAGAAAAACATTTATTATGTTAATATCAGAAAAGAGCAAATTCAAGGGAAACTATTAAAGAAGATAAAGGGTTATCTGTATGTTCAGTGATAATAATTGAGCAATTACTATGTGCCAGGAAATGTTCTGCCCATTATTAGAATCACCAGAGTTTAAATCACTAATGTGTGGGGCGCCTGGGTGGCTTAGTCGGTTAAGCGTCCGACTTTCGCTTAGGTCATGATCTCGGTTCGGTGGGTATCCCCGCGTCGGGCTCTGTGCTGACTGCCAGCTCAGAGCCTGGAGCCAATTTCAGAGTCTGTATCTCCCTCTCTCTCTCTGACCCTCCCCTGCTCACGCTGTCTCTCTCTCTCTCCTAGAAATAAATAAAAAATATTAAAAAAAAATAAAAAATAAAAAAATAAATCACTAATATGTTTATACATGTTATAAAATCTTTCACCACCAAAAATAAAATGTCAAGATTCATAAAAACTTAAACCTCTAGGAGAAACCAACAAAACACAATAATAGTAACAGACACTGTCACCCATGACAAAACAAGAAGACAAAATAATAAGAAACATATATAACAATCAGTACGGTTAACCCAACAGATATATATCAAGGTACATGTCTAACTTCTTTTCAAGTACTTTTTAATTTTAAATTTAAGGTTAGTCAGAGAAGGACATTTAGACACATCAAATCAATGGACTTAAAAAGAAAAACCATATGATCACCTCAAGAGATACAGAAAAAGCACTTAACAAAATTCAATATCCATTCAGGATTTTTTTTTGAATGCTCAGCAAACTAGAAATAGAAGGTACTTCTTCAACTTGATAAAGGCTTCTACAAAAACCCTGGAGTTAACATCACATTGAATGGTGAAAAACTGAATACTTTCACCTCAAGATCAGGAACAAGGCAAAGATGTCTGTTCTCACTAGTTCTATTCAATATTGTGAGGAGCCCCTGCAATAAGGTAGGAAAAAGAAATTTAAAACATCCAGACTGGAGATTAGAAAGGAAGAGCAAATAGACTTTATGTGCAGATGACATGTCCATCTATCTAAAAACTATGATGGTCTTTACAACAAAGCTACTAGAAATAATTAGTGAGTTTATAAAAAAAAAAAATACAAGATACAAGGTCATTATTTTAAAATCAGCCATATTTCTATATTCACGGAAAGGAAAGCTTTTCAACAAAGCCATATACAGAAAGAAAGGGGTTTTTCCACCTTTTCCCCTCACACTCAAAAATTAACTTTAATTGATCATAGAACAAATATAAGAGCTAAAACTCTATGAAACGTCTAATAGATAAAGATGTAAGGGTGTTCATTGTAGCATTGTTTCTAGTAGAAAACTAGACACAGTGGTAAGGTCCATCATTATGAAGAAATTATGTAATAAATCATAATAATTACATAAAATGAAATGCTATCTAACCACATGTAACCATTTAGAAGGAAGGAAATTAATATGGAAAGAATAACAAAAAAAGTTATGTTTTTTCAAAAGCATTGAACAGTATGTAAAGATGAAACTTTTGTGTAAATAAAAATAACATTTATACTCACAACTATTTTACATGTATGTTTATGTGTGTGTATCTATATCTGTGTGTATCTTTATATATGTATTCTCCAGAAAGCTACAAAAGAAACTCTTAAACTTTAGGAAAAGCTATCAAGAGTCAGAGAAATGAAAAAGAGAGAGATTAATATAATCTTTAAAAAATCTATACCTTTCAAAACTACTCTTTATTTTGGGGGCTAGTGCCTTTATTATTTTATTTTAAAAACTTAATTTTTTTAACAAATAAGAGATCTCTATAGCAGAGATTATTCTGGCTCAGATGCCTGCTGAGATCATGGGAGAATAGAAATCATGTGAAGCTGTAGAAACCCATCTTGAGAAGAAGAAGGAAGTAGAGGAGAAAGAAACCGAGGGACCATGCTGAGGCCTGCTAAGCTTTGTCTGTCCTTGGACATACATGAAATTTCTTACTACATTCTTCTAAGAAGTTCTCTCTTCTCACAAGCCAATCTAAGTCCCGCATAAACTGGTTTTAATTCCTAACAACCCAAAAAAAGCCTGGCCTGTACCCTTTTTGAATACCTTGTGTTATTTTATAGTGGTGCAGCCTTACCTTGTTGAAAATGAAGCAATCTGAAGCATGTACCCTGTGAACTCCTGCAGTCAGTCAAGCCTGGTGAGTATGATTTAAATAGAAACTTGTCCAGCAACATTTTATACTTGTGAGAAAATTTATGAAGATTTCCATTTCTGAATATGTTATTCAGAATATTCTGTCTAAATGTTATAATATACTCTGTATGAACTACAAATCATAGAAGAATGCTTTCAAACTGGAGAATAGCTTTTAAAAAGCAATCAGAAAAGTAAACAGTAGAAGTTCAGAGGGAATTTGCACAAATATTAAATATAATAAATACCCAGGGACACCTAAAATAATCTAAGCATACCATATAAGCATGAACAAAGTAGAATATAATTCCAAACTGACATATAAGCAAGTGTGTGATCCAATGGTAAAGGCTGGGACCATTTTTAAGAACTAGCTTAACAGACAGAACCTATCTGCACATGGCTACATAGAATACATTCAAGTACAGCCTTTCTTAATCTACCCATTAGAGGTGAACTTACATATCATGAACTCTTTTCTAGCAGTTACCACATTGCCTGACATTTACTGTTCACATGTTGGTTTTTTCCACCAGGGAGCTCCTAGGCAACAGGTGTCACACCTTTGCAATTTTTTTTTCTGCCTCATAGGCAAATGTCCATTGTATAGTAAGTGCTCAATAGATATTTGCTGAATACAAGATTAAAAATCAGAACTTTAAGAACCAGTGAGGTTTTCTTAGTTAAAAAAAAACATTGTAGTTTTATAAAACACTAAGGAAATAATGGAAAATACTACAACACTCAAAATAACCACTCTTAATTGTAAATATCATTGCAAATAAATACACATACAGCCATTGATTCATTCATGACACAACCTTACTTAAACAAGTAACCTGCGACAGCTTCTTATTGCTGAATTAAAGCCCAAATTCTTCAGGGGTGCCTGGGTGGCTTAGTCGGTTAAGTGTCTGACTTTTGCTTGGGTCATGATCTCGCGGTTCGTGGGTTCAAGCCCCGCGTTGGGCTCTGTGCTGACTGCCAGCTCAGAGCCTGGAGCCTGTTTCAGAGTCTGTGATTCCCTCTCTCTCTGACCCCTGCTCATGCTGTCTCTCTCTCTCCTAGAAATAAATAAAACATTAAAAAAAAAATTAAAAAAAAAAAAGCCCAAATTCTTCAGTCACATATTGAAGACCTCCACAACCTAAATGCAGCCTTCCATTCTTATCTTAAAAGTCTTTTCAGGGGCACCTGAGTAGCTCAGTCAGTTGAGTGTCAACTCTTGATATTGGCTCAGGTCACAATCCCAGGGTCATGGGATTGAGCCCCCATCAGGCTCTGTGCTGAGCATAGAGCCTACTTGGGATCCTCTCTCTCCATCTACCCCTCTCCCCCACTCGCAAGCTCTCTCTCTCTCACTAAAAAATAAAAAAATGAATTTAAAAACTCCTCTCATTTCCCTGCATCAAGCTTATGATGAATTTCAACCAAATCATTTCCTAAACCATCCTTGGATGTCTGCACCTCTGTAATTTTGTCCAAATGATTTCTACCATCAAGAATGCTCATCCCACCATATCCGGTAATCAGGAGTCCTACTAGCCCGTCGAGAGCCAGCTCATGTTCTTTTGCCCCTCCACAAATAAGCACGTCCTTTTCCTCTGAAACTCTGAAGTGCTCATATATGATGAGGTGCCCTGTGGTGTCGCTCTGTGAATAAACCTCAGCTTCCAAATGAGGTCCCAAGTAAGGCAGAGACTAATTCATAGGAGTCCCCTGTGCGCTTAACATCAGCTCAACAAACATCTGAGGAACAAAAGATGCCGAGTATAGTTAACATGGAGGACTGAATGTTACAGTCTCAAAGCAATGACTTCAGCTGACCCCTGAAGAAAGTATATGCCTTGGATTAATGGAGTGTGGGAAAGATATTCAAGAAAGAAAAAAATAATGGAGACATTTTGGGCATTTTGACAAGAAAAGTCATTGTGCAGGACTGTCCCACATACCTTAGGATTGTGTGTCCCAGCTCCCCCAGACCCCCTTTCATTGTGACAACCAAAGACATCCCCTGGCATTGCTCCAGGTAAGGATTAATTGAAGGTGCTACAAAGGGACCATGGGCAGTTGAGAGGGGATTAATGAGCCATGACAAGACCTGGCTGGAGCAAATGAATTACTTCCACCCAGGAGGTGAGAAGAACACCCAGCACCATCTGGGTGCTCTGAACCCCTCATGCTGTGATGGAGGAAATAAGTCAGACAACCACTCCTTTTCCTCACTTTTCCACTCATGCACATAGTGAGAAGCAATGAAAACAAGGCAAAGAATATGGTCTCTGGTCCTGAGCTTGATCAAAACCCAGCTTTTACACTTACTATCTATATTGGCAAGAGGAGAATTGCTCACGCCTCTGTGCCTCTGTCGACTCATCCATAACATAGAAATAATGAAAGCATTCAATGTCTTTTTTTTTTTTATGTCTTTATTTTGAGAGAGAGACAGAGACAGAGCGTGAGTGGGGGAGGGCAGAGAGAGAGGAGGTCACAGAATCCGAAGCAGGCTCCAGGCCCTGAGCTGTCAGCACACAGACTGATGCAGGGCCAGAATCCACAGACCGTGAGATCATGACCTGAGCCAAAGTCGGACGCCCAACCAACTGAGCCACCCAGATGCCCTAACCACTCACCTCTTAAAGTCGTATCGTAGACTCAACAAATAGGAAGCATAAAATACATTATTTATTATTACATCCTGGAAAACTCTACTACCTGGAAAAGAGGAATATCACCACTGGATATTCTTTTCGTAACCTGTAAAACCTCAACCTCATCTATAATAGGGAACATTCACTGAGTAAATACTGGATGTTGCACATTATACCACATGCCATACCTCCAGGATGCAGTAACTATTACTATTTCTATTTTACAGATAAGAAGCTGATACAGAACCATTCTCCCTCATTGATTTAAGAAATGTTTAATGAGGGGCGCCTGGGTGGCTTAGTCAGTTAAGCGTCTGACTTTCGCTTAGGTCATGATCTCACGGTTCGTGGGTTCGAGCCCCGCGTCGGGCTCTGTGCTGACTGCCAGCTCAGAGCCTGGAGCCTGTTTCAGAATCTGTCACTCCCTCTCTCTGACCCTCCCCTGTTCATGCTGTCTCTCTCTCTCTCTCCTAGAAATAAATAAAACATTAAAAAAAAAAAAGAAATGTTTAATGAGCATCTGCTATGTGTCCAGCATGTCTCTAGGTGTTGAAGATACAACAATGATCAAAATTGACCATGGGGTACCTGGGTGGCTCAGTCATTTAAGCAACTGACTTCAGCTCAGGTCATGATCTCACAGGTCATGGGTTCAAGTCCAAGGTAGGGCTCTGTGCTGATAGCTCAGAGCCTGAAGCCTGCTTCAGATTCTGTGTCTCCCTCTTTCTCTGCCCCTCCCCCGCTAGTGCTCTGTCTCTCTCTGTCTCTCAAATATGAATAAAAACATTAAAAAAAACAGACAAAGAATTCATGGAGCTTATATTCTATGAGGGAGAGAGAGACAGTCAACAAAATAAGTAAGAATAATATATAGATGATAGGTAGTAATCAACTGCTATGAGAAAAATAAAGTAGGAAAGGTGACTAGAAAGTCAGAGTGGGTGGCAGGCAGGGTGTTAACAGGACCAAGGAAGACTCACTTCGCAGGATACATTTGAGAAATGACAAGAAAAAGATGAAAGAGTAAAAATCTGGGGGGAAACTATTACAGACAGATGGTACAGGAAGTACAAAGGCCCTGAGGCAGGAGTTTACTTAGCATATTCAAGGAATAGCAAGAAGCCAGTTGCAGCTACACGGGAATAAGAGAAGAGAAGGGAGAGAAGTAGGGTGGGGTCAGAGAGATACGGGGTGAAGGAGAAGCAGATAAATCACATGGGTCTTTTTCAGCCCTTGTAAGGTAAGGATCTGGCTTTTACTTAGACCGAGATCAAAAGCCATTGGTGGGATCTGAGCAGGAAGGGCATAATCTGACATGTTTTAACAGGTTACTTTAGTGGCTACACAGACAGTAGACTGGAGGAGGGGTCACTTGAAGATCCCTTAAAAGCAAAGTTATTGCAGGAAAAAAGGATCTCCAGAAGGTATGATCACAATGGATTTTTTTTTCAGAGCAAAGTGCTCTGTCCTGTTGAATACATCAGTTGTAGGGAGCCCTCATTTAATTATATTGCAACTGGGAGCCTTTTAGGGTGCATCCACAGCAGCTGGCTAGAAATCACTGCATTCTCACTCATCACTCTTCAGTGATGAAGAGTTGCCTTCATTTAAAAGATAAACTTGAATGCAAAACTGGTTGTCCAATCTCAGTACAATGTTGGCCTGCTATGACTGGTACATTTAGAACACCATCAAGTGGTAGGAGTCCTAAGTGCAGAGAGCAAGGTCTGAGCTTAGCCAGATATTCCACAAAGTATATACCAAGCACCCACTCTGAGCAAGCCACTGAGAGACTCTAAAATGAATCAGACTCAGTCCTGACCCAGGTGGGCATATGGTTCATACAGTGAAAGGTTACAGCTTTAGCACAAGTTACTATACAGCAGTAGGTATACAGTATAGGTTGTAGACTACAGACTAACTATAAGTGACATTGGGAGGGAGACGGTCCATTCATCCAGGATGATCTGCGGATGACATCTGACTTGGGCCTTAAAGGGGAAGCTGGAGCTGGACACACAGATGAGCAGAAGGCTTGCCAGGCAGATGAAGCAAAAGGGGAGACTGGAAAATGGAGAACTTAGAATGGGAACCACAATTGGGACAGTTTGAAAGGACCCAGCAACACTCATAAAAACCCCTCAGCAATTTATTTAAAATGTAACTTCTGGGCCCACTCCCCAGCAATTGAGTCAAGAGTGGGTTGAGGAATCTATTTTTTATCAAGGACTTTCAAGTAATTTTTAACGTTTCCCGCTCAACTCCACACCCACTTTGAGAAACAATGGTAGAGATGAGTTAAAAACACCCCATGTAATTTCCCCTGTTTTTTTCTCTCAGATAATCCTGTTTATTTCTTCTAAGCACTAATTGCCATAGGTACTATTTTCATTTCGATTTGTTTATTTACAATTGATTCAATCCATAGAATATAAGCAATGATTTTTCACCCTCCAGCACGAGATTTCACCAGAGAAAATTACAATTATTTTTCTCAGTAAAAACAAGGATTTTACAGGACATGTTCTATTTATTCATGCTTTTTCAGCTACTCTTGGTTTTTGTAAAGTACCATTGCTTCCACAAGTGAAATTATTTTTAGGCAGGTAAATAAGACATTTTTACCTATCAGTATGATCCCAAAATTCATACACTGAAGCCCTAACCCCCAGTATAATAGTGTTCCAAGGTGAGGTCTTTGGGAAATGATTAGGTCATGAGGATGGAGACTTCATGAATGGGATTCATCCCCTTATAAGAAGAGACCCTAAAGTGATGATTGCTCTATCCCTGCCATGTGAGGCTAAAGCAGACCAGGGAGTGGGCTCTCAACTGTTCTGGTACACCAATCTAGATTTCCCAACCTCCAAAACTATGAGAAATAAATTTCTGTTGTCTAAGCTACCCAGTTAATGATATTCTGTTGTAATCACCCAAACTGATTAAGACAGTCAACAAGCTAGATCATGGATCACAATGGAAAACTGTATGATTTGATCATTGAAGGCTCTGTATGGATGGGAAGAAAATCTTTCAAATTTACAAGATTTCTTTTTCTAACAAGTTCCAAATTATTTCACATGTTACATAAGTAACCAGTTAGCACTCCTTGTGGACAATCAAGAAGTCCCTGTCAGCTCTACTATAAACATATGTTCCTGTATCTGGATATCTGTCACAACTTCCACCACCACCACCACCAGGGCCACCGCAGGCCGTCACACAGCCTTTTGGGCAAATGAGAAAACTGACCACTCACCACCGCGGCCAGGCACGTGCACCAGGTGTCCAAGCCACTCTCGACTCCCCTGGCCCACAGCCGGGCTCCCTTCCTGTCCCTGCCTCAGTTCTGCTCCCTGCCTGCCCCCCATGCCAGTCTGTTCTCCACACAGCTACGAGTGGGATCTTTCTCAAAGTTGTATAAAATGCCATTGTAACTAGAACAGGATCCAGCCTCCTCCAACCTTGGCGCAGAAGACCCCTCTCCCTTTGAGGCCACACCTTCTGCTCGTCTCTCTCGCCCACCGTCTGCCATCTTGCAATTGGCCCAATGCTCTGTATTCCTTCCCACCTCAGGCATCAGGTTACCCTTGCATTCTCCTGCTCCCTCCTACTTTTAAGGGCTCCGCTGGCGTACCTCGGCCAGGGAAACTTCTGGAACCACCATGCTCACGGTGGAGCCCGAGGAGGTGGGCCGAGTGTGCTAGATTGGGCTGGGGTTCCTTGAGGCATCACCAGCAGGGGTACAGTGGTCGCAGTTGGGATAGGAGTGAGGAGGAACGCTGCCCGAAGGAGGTGAGCTTTGTAAGAGGCCCCTGTGCAGAGCGGGGCCCTTCCTGGGGAGTTGCAAGAAGCAGCAGCAAAAAAAAAAAAATATATAAAACATTGGTTTGTGTGCTTCTGAGCTGTTGAGTCTTATCTTGGACCTCCAGTTGGGCAAGTGGCCCTGCTGCAGCGAGGGTGCAGGGAGAGACCCTACATACAGCACCCTGCTCACCAGGAAGACCCAGGGGCCAGGAAGCAGCGGCGAGGCTCACCGGAATATCTCCCTCCCCCCTGCACTTGCCAGTGAAGGGAGCCAGGTCTTCACTACCACCTCTCAGTGGCAGGCTACATCCAGAGCCAGGAAAGTCAGAGATTTCTCTCGTGGCTGGTGAAATATGCACTGAACTGGAAAGCAGGAGACCTTGTATTTCTGGAATTTGGGCAATATCTTTTTTTCCCCTTAAGTTTATTTATTTACTTACTTACTTACTTACTTACTTATTTACTTATTGAAAAGAGAGAGAGAGAGAGAAAGAGAGAGAAAGAGAGAGAGAGAGAGAGAGTATGTGTGTGTGTGTGTGTGTGTGTGTGTGTGTGTGTGTGTGTGTGTGTGTGTGCCTGGAGAGAAGCAGAGAAAAAGGGAGATAGAATCCAAGGAGGCTCTAGGCTATAAGCACAGAGCCTGACTTCTGGCTGGATCTCACTAACGTCAAAATCATGACCTGACCCAAAACCAAGAGTCAGACGCCTAAAAGACTGAGCCACCCAGGTGCTCCCCTGGGCAAAATCTTATATCTCTTAAGTTATTTGTTCCTCTGTTTCCTAATCTGAAGAATGAGGTGGTTGAACTAATCACTGCTTTTCAAAGCTGGCCCCAGGCACTACTCACAGTACTCGCTCAAACCCAGGGCTGCTGACACTGAATCTTGGGGCAGAGCAGGAACTGGCATTTGGCAGGGCTCCCAGGGTAATTCCCATGATCTCTGAGTTCATCTCTAGGTTCCCTTCTCTAAAGTACTATGAATTTTAAACCTTAAACCTATACAAATATTGGGGAGAGAGGGAAAAATCGTGGCATAATTGAATTTATCTAATATCATTCAGATTGTCATGTTACCAAATCACAAATCAGTCAGGACGTTGCACTCACTTAGGAGCAATATATAAGCACAGTTATGACAAATTATTAACTAAATGATCAGATTTCCCCCTTCCTCACCAAAGCATGGGGAAATTTATCTTAGCTTCAGCTGCCTTAAGCCTCTCTGAATAAAATACATTAAAAATAACTGCAAATTACTGATGACTAATGCCCTTCAATTTGGCCTCAAGCTGAGAAATTCTGTGCAGGATAAAGTGGTTTACAATCCCATACGTCCATTCTATTATAAACTGCAGGTGGCAAATCAAGTGGCTATGAAATACGCTGTGTGTGTGTGTGTGTGTGTGTGTGTGTGTGTGTGTGTGTGTGTGTGTGTGAAAAATCAGTACTTGAGGAGGGTATTTCTTCACTCCTTTAATGGGCAGATGGTAGCCCTGAGGATCTAGGAATCTGGGTGGCGCCCTCACAAGCGCCTGAGGCTAGAGTGGCCTTCACCCTCCTCTACTGCACACCAGCCAAGGCAGCTGCTCCTGCCCTTTGCAGAAAAGCAGTCTAAAGCAAACAGAGAAGAAAGCTGGAACGAAAATAATTGCAACTCACACTGATGACCTATTTTCTGAATCCGGCTTATCCGAGATTGGATTCTTACTCCTCCAAAAAGCAGCAGAACACTTCATGTCCAGAAAATGGTGTCTTTGAGGAGCACATGGACCAGAATGTATGACACATCATCAGCCGAGAACTATTTTCTGACCCAGGTTCCAAGTGGTGTTAGCCTCAGACAGCTATTGGGGGGAGGGGCTGATAAATCTGCCAAATCCTTGGTGGCTTTGCTTCCCTGCCAGCCAAGATTAACATGATGCTGATTGGCAGCGAACCTAATCTATTTAGTGTCTCCTACCAGCGCGAGCAGCAGAATCAAAACCATCTTCCTAGACCCCAGGTACACATCATGGAATATCTCCAATTTTATATTCCCCCAACTTTAGGTTGCATTGCCCTTCATTCCAGACATGGCACCAACTACTAATCTTTTTCTAAGTCAAGGACTAGGCAAAGCCTGTAGCAAGTTCACTTTTTTAAGTGGCAGACGCACCCCGGGGACGCACCCACAAGTTTCTGGTCTGAATTCCCAAGGAAAGAAAAGTGCCTGTCAGCAGCGTTCAGGAGCATGCCCTGGACTGTGTGCAGAGCCCTGGGCTAAGGGGACAGAGGAGGAGCTAGGAACTGGAAGGCAGGGCTCACCTGTCTGCGGTGAGCTGCTTTTCTGGTCCACTGAGGGAGCATGGATGCCCCTGTGAAATAAGCTGAATCCTGCAAAGCAGCAGATAGCAAGAGCCAAATAACTTTGGATTAGCTGCATCCGTAACTTCTGAGGAAGAGTCTATTCAACCCAGAACCAAGACTCCAGTGAGAGTGCTTCCTGGAGTAGGTAAATTTAGGTATGGTTCTGAAGAAGAAGTGAAAAGGATTAGTGTAGACAGGCGGGAAGGAAATCTGCCAAGAACAGCACTCAGAGAATGCAGATATAAGAGCATGGTTTAGAGAATGAAGACCTTGTCTCCACTACTCAGTGCAACCTGTCATATTTTCGTTTACTGTCATTAAGAATCTTAAGAATAAGGCTAATGTGTTCTGTGTTCTTTATCGCCCACGGCGCACATAATAGATGCTCACATTACAGCTTATAGAATTCTAGCATCATATAATTGGACTGAACTTAGATCATCGCATTTGTTTGCCAGATGAATGAATGAACGAACGAATGAATGAACAGGATATGAACAAGACTGGTTTCAATAGAAGGACCATACGCATAATCAAGAGACGAAGTTGAATAGGTATATAGGAATCTGTTAATGGGAGAACTTTCAGGCGGCTTGGAGGATGAAAATTTGATGCCAGAAGTGATAAGCAGCCACTATCTCATAAGCAGTAGAGTGAAAGTGAAAATTTTCTTTGAGAGAGAATGCCCTGGCAGTTTTTCTCAGGAAAGAGCAGAACAAGAAGGATATAGTCTCAAAGGTCATTGACAGCCTGCTCAGGAGGACTGGCTAAAACATCTTTACCAGGGATTTGCCCCTGGCCCTTCCACATTATGGGGTCCCAGTAATTTTTCCTGCCTTCCTTCCCTACCTCCCTACCTCTTACCTCAACCCTCTAATAGTACTTATCAGTTCAAAGTGGACCATCTGCAGGAAGGGACATGGCCCTGCAAATGGCTGAGAGCTCAATCTGCTCCAGATAAGTGTTTCTGAGAAACAAATTATAATGCATTCCCAGTGTGAGTGCAGTAGCAGCAGCCTGACAGCCATTTGCATAATTTCTCTTCTGTAAGAGGCCTCAAAAATAACAATAGGCAAGCCAGATAGCATCTATTAATTTTAAATTTCCTTGAGCTGCTCTTTTTAATGGAGGTAAACACAAAGGCACCATGAAGGTTTTAAACCCACGAATTATATAGTGTAGCATTTGTTCTCTCCAAGGAGACATTTTGCAGAGCAGACAGTTTGTGTTACCGTAGAATCACCAACTGATTCTGGAATGTCCAATTGTTCTGGAATAAGATTGGAAGATAACTTGCTTAGAAAGCTCATCTAAGAGTGGGAGGGAAAAAATGGTATCAAAAATAATACATAATAATGGTATCAAGATAATAATAGTATCTATAATAATATGGTATCAAAAATAAGACATACACACATCAAGTCAGCAATGACTCAAAAATGCAGAAGCAAAAGAATGTCTTAGATAATTTTTGCAGGTGTTGACATCACTACACAGTCAGCATTCAAGGGCAAGGACCAGGCGTATTAGGTCACATACCCCAGACCTACCATACAGCCTTGTATGTGGCTACATAATGTTGAAAAAAATGACTAACTGGATGAAGGATGGAAGGATGAATGTGATTTATTTATATAACAGAGGCAATCAACATACTTTAAAATTTTACCCATCAGATTTATTTTTCCAGACCTAGAAATAACAAGAATGCCATCATGCTCATTCATATGTGCCCACGTGTATACACATGGGTACACACACTGCAGATAAAAAAAAAACCTTGAGAAGGTAAGTACATCAAAAAGAAAGAATTTTATTTTTAAATTCTTTACACAGCAGAAATATTTCAAAACGAGTGAACCATATTATAACATTTTAAAATGAATCACTGCAGATTAACCTTTTAGTCTCCTCCATCTATTTATGGAGCACCAGGCACTACACTCACTAGTTAAAGAACTGAAAAGAAAGGGGGGGAAAAGCTACCTTTTGGGTTTCTTCCCCTGGATAATTTTTTTCCAAAGAACATTCTATTAAGTTTTACTCTAAACAGATGCATTTTTGGCAGAACCAAAGAATCCATTTTCTGCTCTATTTTAATACCCATATTTTCATTTCATGGATTTTATCCCTCAATTCCAAATGACATTCTAAGTCAAATGAGAACTTAACCAAAGTCACCAGCTAGTACTCTTTAAAAAAATAGATCTTGATGGTAAAAGGAAATAGGATCTCTGGATATTAAGTCTGTCTGGGGTGGAACAGCCACTGAAAAAATGGCAAATAATGTGTTTGACTTGAGATTTTTAAAATTTGGCAACTTGGAGTTCACCTGATTTGTAATACACACACACACACACACACACACACACACACACACAGTCCACCTGTGTCTGAAAAAACATGAGAGAAAGAATGGCTGAAAGAAAAGAGACAAAGATTGAGGACTGTGATTTTGATGTGGATCACGTACTGGGGTGAGAGGTGGTTCTAGAGTTGTTCCTACACTTTAAACCTCCATCTAGGGGTGCTTGGGTGGCTCAGTCGGTTGAGTGTCTGACCTCGGCTCAGGTCATGAGCTCACGGTTCATGGGTTCAAGCCCCACGTCGGTCTCTGTGCTGATAGATCAGAGCGTGGAGCCTGCTTTGGATTCTGTGTGTCTCTCTTTCTGCTCCTTTTCCACTCACACTCTGTCTCTCTCTCTCTAAATAAATAAATAAACATTAAAAAAATTTAAACCTCCATCTATGTAAAGGACTATCTTCCTTCATTGTGAACATAAGATTGCCCCAATCATATTTTGGACAACATCATGTTGACATCCTTTGGTATTAGTATTTTTAAATTAATCCTTCCAACACACCCTCTAATCAAAGCACAGTTGGATTCATTCCATCACCATTCAGTGGTGCCAGGGTGTAGCAGGTCCTGGTGACATAAAGCGGATTCCTTGTGCCCATGAGTGTTACAGAAGAGAAGGACAGGACAGTACAGGAGGCTTAGAAAGACAGAGCTAATCCAGCCCAGGAGGTGGTGGGTTCTTTAACTTGGTTGCACATTGGAACCATCTGGGAGATTTTAAAATACTGATTCCTGTGTCCCACCATTAGGGAGCCCTACCACTCCACTTGAGTGTTGCTCAGAGCATCACCAGTTTTAAAAGCTTCCCAGATGAGGCTAATGGGCAGAAAAAGTGGGGAATCCTAGCAGACAGGCAGAGGTTCTCCAACATGAGACTGCATCAGAATACCAGACAACACTTGGAAAACACAGGTTTCTGGGCCCCGAACCCAGAGTCTCTGGTGTTAGTTGTGGGGAAGAGCCTCAGAATGTGCATTTCTAACAAGTTCCAGGTGAGGTACATTCTTGATTACATACCTGATTACTTTAAGTTAAAGTCCTTGATGCAGCATTGTTGGGTCAAAGGATTTGAGTATTTTCAAGGTTGATGCATAAATTTGAGGGAAACATAAGGACGTAGACTAGAGAATGATCAAAATAAATAGAAATGCTTATATTAAGAATATTTCCTGTACTCAATGAAGAAAACTTCATCACTGGTTCTTTTTCTAAGTAAAAGACAGCCCTACACATTTCTCTTTCTTCCTTCGATATCAGAATAGTCCAGGTTCCTGGCTCGCACACAGCTCTCACGATGCTTTGGCCCCAATGTCTTAACTACCTGCTTATGTCTTCTCAGAAAGACCAACTCATCAGCCTTCTTAATTCTCCTAAGTACTGCTGGCATTCTCTAACTGCCTATCCAGTTTCTTCCAAGGGGAAGCCTTCAGCTTCTTTTCCTCTCAAAGTCAGAACAGAAAACCTCACTACCATGAAACACACATCTGCGTGCCCACAGCCCCACACCTGTTCTTTTTTTCAAGTTGTCCTTGGCAACCATCTTGCCCCAACTCCTCCTGCTCACTAAGTCTCTAATATTAGCAAATAACAAGACTCTTTCAGGATCTGGAGTGTTTCTATTTTACTACATTTTCCCACCGGACTACTGTCCATGTGAGCAGAAAGGGTGGCTGTCTTGTTTACCATCAATTGCTGTTTTCCCAGTGCCTGGCAATCGTTCTCAAAACATGTTTGCTAAATGAATGGATGAGATTTAGCA
Source organism: Proteles cristata cristata (assembly GCA_017311185.1). Lineage (NCBI taxonomy): Eukaryota > Metazoa > Chordata > Mammalia > Carnivora > Hyaenidae > Proteles > Proteles cristata. The sequence continues at coordinate 251,763 of JAESUZ010004508.1, forward strand.
ACCTCCCTTTTGTATGCAAGGCTTGTAAAATTCATAAGCACTTGGAATATTTAAAAACAAACTTGACAAAACAGTTTGCAAACAGCCATATGGTGGTTTCCTCACAAGAGTTGTTAAGAATGAAAATATCCTAGTTCCTCTGATTTGATCTAAACTGAATTAGCAATGTACCCATTAGAAGTAACTCATAAGAACTGAATGTAGAGTATATGTGCTATTTCCCCAACTAGATCATAAAGTGGGGATGATCTTACCACGGTTGCTAAGTAAGGTTAGGGGGGTGGGGTGCACACTGTCCCAAGTCACCCAGCCAAGGAGACCAGAGGGAGATGAAACACAAATGCCCTGGCATGGGGCTTCATATATCCAAAGAAAAGGAAAGCTTTTTCCTTTTTCTAATGATCACAAAGGCATAGTTGCTCACCAAACTGTCTAGCATTTCATAATTCACACAAAAAATACTGGATGCATCCTCTGTGTCCTATATTTATTCATACTCCTCAAACTCAGATAGCAAAGTCCTTAAATACGGAGGTGCCCCATCGATATACATCTAAATTGAGTATGTTATTAATTGATAATTAATTGATACTTTTATTAAAACTACTTTAGGATGGGATGGTGGTGGGAAATCCCAGCTGAACTATGGTTTACTCATTTGGGATCAAATACCATTTGAGCAGTTGGAGAGGATTCAGAAAACATGTCCTTCTCATTTAATAGGAAAAAAGAGGTTACTAGACTCTTAAAATAGCACTCTTAAGCCAAAGTCAGATACAAATGAAATTTTCCACTAATCTCAGCTCTAAACAGCACCTCATAACCAGCAAGTCTCATGATAAGTGAGCAGCTCTGCAATTGGTCTGAGTTGTTGAATTCCAACTGAGTTACATTGCCTGATGATTTTTCGTATCGCTTAACATCAAGATATTCTCCTAACTTTCAAAATGAACTCTGGTAGCAAAGAAATAAATCAAACTTTTATAAGATCTAATAGATGTCAGAGCGTTCTTTCTCTGGCAGGAGTTTTAATTCTTTTCTTGAAAAAAAGATTAATCATCAAAGCAACTTACTATAAAATTGAAATTCCTCATTTATTTTATATTGAATTTATATTACCTGCCACTTCTATCAACTCTAAAGGGGTAATTTTCTGTACTGAATTATTTATATTTTCTTGTAATCAGATACCTGATAAACTTTTAAACATTTATACATCCAACTAATTCAAAGATGGTAAGTGAATTAACCCTGAAAATGAAAATCTGCCTGTCAGAACTCAGAGCACTACCGAATTCGTGTGTTTATTTATCCACTTACCTATGTCCCTACACATATATCTGTATTATTACAGATTGCTGTAGTATGATTGCTGCAGACTAGGCACCTGATCATTGTTAAATGAATGATGAATGAATGTAATAAATATTTTAAATTAAGAGAGCAATAGATAATGTCCATGATGGTAGAGAAAGTAATAGATTACCAAATTATTTCAACACTCTATGAATTTTAATGCAATCTACCTTGTTTGTTATTGCCATTTCTATAGAAGAGCCTTGACAATGTTGATTTCTCCTATTGTACTATGATTATTTTTTAATTTTTTTTTTTTGGAGTGAGAGAGAGAGAGAGAGAGAGAAAGAGCACGCGCCAGGGAGGGGCAGAGAGAGAGGGAGAGAAAATCTTAAGCAGGCTCCATAGTCAGCACAAACGTGACGTGGAGCTCAATCTCACAACCATGAGATCATGACCGGAGCCAAAATCAAGAGTTTGATGCTTAACTGACTGAGCCATCCAGACACCCTTATCATACTAAGACTCTTATAATACAAGCATATTTTAATTTGTTATCAGCCATAAAGATTCCTAATCCTAATCAAGATGCAGACTATTTAAAGAAAAAAAACTTATTTGCTTCCTAATTTGCGTCAAGATAATTTTTGTATTGTGTAACTGTTCTGCCTTTCTATGTGAGTTTCTTACTACTGCTATAAATTAACACAAACCAAATAGCTTAGAATAATACAAATTATTACCTTACAGTTGTGGAGGTCAGATGTCTGAAATAGGTATCACTGAGCTAAATTCAAGATGCCAGCAGTGCTGTGTTCCTTCGGAGGCTCTAGTAGAGAATCTGTTTCCCTGCCTTTCCCGGCTCCTAGAAGCCACCTTCATCCCTTGGCTTATGGCCTCTCTTCCATCTTCAAAGCCAACAGCCAAGCTTCTTCAAATCTCTCTAACTCTGACTCCTACGGACATGCCTCCCTCTTTCCTTATAAGGACCTGTGTGATTACATTGGGTCCACCCAGATGATCCAGGGTAATGTTCCCATTAAGACCCTTAATGGGACCCTTAATTTAGTCAATAAATTTTGCCTTGTGGATTAATATTCACAGGCTCCAGGGATTAAAATATGGACATCTTTGGGACGACCGTAGTCTATCATCCATTCTAAAGCTGTGGTTGGCATTTAGCATCAAGCAGTATCCAGGGAAGGCAGCACAGAAGTAACAGAGGGAGCACATTTGGGGAGTGAAGGAGAGCAGTGTTTGAATCCTGGCTTTGGCCACCCTGGCTTAGCCCCTATATTCAACCCTCAGAGCCTCAGTGTTTTTCACTTGTAAAATGGGTCCAGGATACCAACTTCATTTCATTGTTGCAAAGATTAAAGAGAAAAACAAATGTCATGCATCTGGCTCCCAGTTCACAGTAGGTGTTAAATAAACAGGAGTCAATTCCTCTCACCACTACATTAAAAGGGCACAGCAGCATGAAAGCCAACTACACCTTGATTGTTATTGCATTGACATGAGGTCACTTTTTATTAAATTCAGAGCAGGGAGGTTTTCTCTGGCCCAGAAAGTTAAGGACAAACAGTCAATTATGGGTTTTCTTTTGAAGCCAACATCATTAAACATTAGCTGGGCGGCTTGCAAACCTGCTCCACTCAGGAGCTTAAATGACAATCTGATTTAAAACAATGGAAAGGATTTCTCTTTATCTCTCATTCTCAGTTACTTCCTAGATGAGATATTTCTAGCCAGGACTTACCAAGATCACACTTGAAATCAGCAGAAAAAGATTAAATATGGTGGAATCCATATTACAGGGCAATTAAACAATGATAAATTTTACCTCTTAAGAGCTTTTTATACTTTTTTTTTTAATTTGGAAGTTATGAGTGGGTGGTATATGTGGAATTGACAAGCTTGACCAGAGAAAAACCAATGCTGAGTTGGTATGTCATGAATTGGTATGTCATGAATATAGCTTTAGGTTTGGAGTCAGAGAATTATGATTATGAGGAGTCCCATGTCCAAGTCCTACTGATACCACTCTTCGTGTGCTGTGTGCCCTCAGGTGGCTCATATTACCTCCCTGAGTCTTATCTATAAACTCAGGGTTACTACAGCAATCAACTAAGACTAAAATGTGAAACCACTGTGTGAGTATAGCATATTTTCATTCTTTATTCATTCAACAAACATTTTATCTTGATTCTGTTACAGACACTGAAATGAAAAGAGAATAAATAATGAGTAAGACTGAGACCCCGCACCTCTGAGAATTTGGTGCTAGGGTTCAGTGCGGAGCGTGAGGGTTGTTGCTTGCAGCCTGTGCGCCGCCTCCTGGCCGGCCTGGGTCCTGCCGGCCGCTGCCCTGCCTCCCTGCACACGCACGCGCGCGCGCGCACACACACACACACACACACACACACACACACACACACGCCCCGCCCCCTTACCCAGGGCGGCCCTGGAGGTGGGCGCTGTGCTGATGCTGCACAGGGGCACCACTCTGCTCTCTGTGCATAAATTCACAAACATGAATGGATAACAACAAAAAATGGCTTTGGAACAGTGGGAACCAGCAATTTTGCAGAGGAAACGTTTACTGTAGTCGGCCTGAGGTTGGGACAGAACTGCACAAGCAAGAGGAATTTGGTGCTTTGGAAAGTGTGAATTCTATTCTCCTCTATCAGGAGAAGTAACTGAAATTAATGAAGCTTTTGCAGAAAATCCAGGACTTGTCATCTGATCTAGTTATGAAGATGGTTGGCTGATCAAGATAACACTCAGTAATCCTTCAGAACTGGGTGAATTAATGAGTGAGAAGCATATGAGAAATACCTAAAATCTACTGAGTGAAAATGGACCCCTAAATAAACTAGTATGAAACAATTTAATCTAGCATAATTGTATTAAATTAGTGGTGCATAAGGATTTAAAATAGCAGCTTTTAGCAACACCAGTGCAAAAAGAAACTACTTGCAACAACGTTAAAGAAAGGAAATACCCCTTAACTTTCTAATGATTGCAGCAGATAAACACAACATGTATCTTTTTTGCAATACCCTATGATTTTTAGGCGAGGCTCGTTATAATCTTCAGAATCCTGAAATTATCTGTGGTTAAAAACAGGTCACATAAAAATTATGTAATTGAAGGATAACATTGTCATCTTAAGCCCTAGGGAATATTATAACTTGCTTACATCTATCCCTGGTTTGGGGTCAAAATACTTAAATAATCTATCCATTGGAAATAACTGGCAGTGAGAAAGGTCTGTTAGTTGCATAATGTCCGATAAAGAACAATACTGTCTTAATTTTGCAATATATTGTGCTTAATGATGCTATATTTATATAGTGAAGCAACAGCCTTGCAGGAAGATAGTTTAATAATAAAACATTCAACTTTGTTTAAAAAAATGAGTAAGACTGTTGCCTACCCTCAAGGCTCTGTCAAGATAATGGGGAAAGGGACAGAAACATGTTATTTTTAAAAAATGTATATTTTAATGTTGTTACTTTTTAGTTGAAATATAATATACGTAGAGTGAAATGGTCAGATTTTACAGATACCATTCAATCTCATTTTGTCAAGTGCGTATCAGGAGAAAACATTTCCACTACCCCAGAAAGTGTGTGCTCAATCCCAGTCAATCCTCAACCCCGTCAGAAATAACAACTGATTAGATTTCTATCGCCACAGGTTTGTTTTCACAGTTTCAAAATTTCACATAAATGGAATTATCCATGATGTACTTTTTTGTGTTAGAGTTCTTTCATTTAGTGTATTTAAAAAAATATTGACCTAAGCTGTTACATCTTTCAATAGATCTTTTGTCGTTACTTTTGTTTGCTTTTTGTATTCCTTTCCTGGCTATGTCACAGCTTACTGGTGGGTATGTGGCTTGTTTCCACTTTGGGGCTATTATGAATAGAGCTGCCATGAACAGTCTCATACAAAGCTTTCCTGTGGCTGTGTTTTTCTTTCCTAAATACTTTGGAGTAGTACTGATGGGTCATAGAATTTCCTTTCATTTTAAATTTAAAATTATTCTCTTTTCTATATGCTTGAAGTACTTTATAATTTAACATAATTCAAATGTTTTAAATTATTAATAACTGTTTTATAATTGTTAAAGCAAATTCTATTTGTTTTTTTTCTTTTTTTTTAAATTTTTTTTTAATGTTTTTTTAATTTATTTCTAGGAGAGAGAGAGAGACAGCGTGAGCAGGGGAGGGTCAGAGAGAGAGGGAGTCACAGACTGAAACAGGCTCCAGGCTCTGAGCTGGCAGGCAGCACAGAGCCTGACACGGGGCTCGAACCCAGGAACCGCGAGATCATGACCCAAGCGAAAGTCGGACGCTTAACCGACTAAGCCACCCAGGCGCCCCAAGCAAATTCTATTTGAATAGGAATAACCCCAAGATTTTTTTTAACCACTGCGAGTACAATTCCTTTTATAAAGATAAAAAGAGGTGGCTAAAGGTGCAGGGAAATCTATAAAACGAAGTCATTTGGGGGTGCCTGGGTAGCTTAGTCAGTTAATCATCGGACTCTTGATCTCAGCTTAGGTTATGATCTCACAGTTTGTAAGACCAAGTCCTGTGTTGGGCTCTGTGCTCACAGTATGGGGCCTGCTTGGGATTCTCTCTTTCCCGCTCTCTCTCTGCCTCCCCCCACCCTCAAGAAATAAATAAACTTAAGGGACAACTGAGTGGTTCAATCAGTTGAGCATCTGACTTCAGATCAGGTCATGATCTCATGGTTTGTGTGTTTGAGCCCCGTGGCTGGCTCTATGCTGACAGTTTTTGTTTCATATTTACCTTTTCTGTCTCCCTCCTTTTATAACTCCATTGCCTAATACACTGTTCAGCACATGAGAGGCACCCAGTAAAATTTTGGTGGAAAAATGAAGGACTGAATGGTAGGCTAAGCAAAAAGAGGAGCCAGAATGAAAGAGCATCCAAATTATTTTACCCTCTTTGATCCTGCCATCAAATAGTGATTCCCCTCCAACTCTCAAACCACATTCCTCAACTATCTGAGCAGGAGTAAAAATATGGGACACCATTGCGGCTCTTTCCAAGTCCTGTCTGCCTACGCTGCTGTCTCATGCCATCCCCAGCTTCCATCTGCTCTTCTTGGGAGAACATGGACACCTGGTTCTGGGTCAAGGCAGCCTTGTCTTTGAGGGGAAGGTGTCGCACCCCTCAAATTTAGGAACTTTGCTCTAAACTCACCAATTCGATGATTGTAAAGTAGACACAGACAGCAGGGGAAGGGAGAGTGAGAGGAGCACCATCGTGCCAGCATTTAGATGCACAGCATTGAAGACGAGATAGAGACTCATTTGTTAGAGCCAAAAACTTTCACAGATTTTTCACTCCACCTCCTACCATGACAGACACTGTACTTTCACCATCCGATGTTGGAGAAACACGTATTCATAAGTTACTATGAATTCAGTAACACTTGTAAACGAATTTTGGTTTCACTCTTTGCGTGGGCTGTGTCGTTTTACTTTATTTACAACACATTCTGGAGGGACTCGCGGATTCATTGTGCCTCTGTGATACCACTATGGCCTGGGCTCTGAGGTGAATGTGGAGTAGAACACAGATCAGTTTCTCCACTGCAAGAGAAAACTGGAGATGTGGAAATAGGCACTCTGACCCAGAGAACAGGTAAATGGAGCCTGCCCTCTGTGTATATGAGGAACAAAGCAAAATTAAACAAAGATGGTCTTTTAACTGTTTAATTTTAAATATCATTATATGGGTTACCTTAGCCAGAAGGAGAAATCTATTATTTAGAAGAAGCTAGACGTAGAAACAAAATGGCTGAGTTAGTGCATTTAGATAAGAATGAACAAACCACCCACAACTGGGTGGCTCGGTTGGTTAAGCCACTGGCTCTTGGTTTTGGCTCAGGTCATGATCTCACAGTTTGTGAGTTCGAGCCCTGCATCAGGCTCTGTGCTGACAGCATGGAGCCTGCTTGGGATTCTCTGTCTCCTTCTCTCTCTGCCCCTCCCCTGCTCTCTCTCTCTCTGTCTCTCAAATAAATAAATAAATAAATTTTTAAAAAAGAGAATGTACAGACCAACAAGATCTTGGAGAGACCATGGGAAGAAGGAAAAGAAGCCAGGAGAACTTTATTACAGATTTTCTTCTTTTTTTTATTTTTTTAATGTTTTATTTATTTCTAGGAGAGAGAGAGAAAGAAAGAGAGAGAGAGAGAGACAGCGTGAGCAGGGGAGGGTCAGAGAGAGAGGGAGTCACAGACTCTGAAACAGGCTCCAGGCTCTGATCTGGCAGTCAGCACAGAGCCCGATGTGGGGCTCGAGCCCATGAACCGCGAGATCATGACCTAAGCGAAAGTCGGATGCTTAACTGACTAAGCCACCCAGGCACCCCAAGATTTTCTTGTATTCTTCCCACTGCCAGAATGAGAAGAGCCAAGAACACCATGTATGTTCAGTTAGAACAAAGTCTTCATGAAAAGTTGAACTAATTATGTGAACCCCTCCAGGTTCCCCTGGCAATAAGGCAGCGCTTTATGATGATATTCTAATGAGATGAGGAGAAAAAAATATGAAAATGAAAAATTGTTTGGGGTAGAGGCAACATTTAGCCTTACCAATGGAAAAGTAAATCTATTTTATGCCTCTTAGAATAGGTCACATCTTTTCCTTATAACTTTATTTTTGTCCATAGCTCAAATATTTTGTAAATCCTAGCTGGACCTCCCCTCAAGGAGGAACTTACCAGCCTACCGGTTCTCACCCCTGCCTGCACATTGGAATCATCACAGGAGGTTTTTGTTTTTGTTTTAATTTTTTTTAATGCTTATTTATTTTTGAGAGAGAGAGCACAAGATGGGAAGGGGCATAGAGAGAGAAGGAGACACAGAATCCAAAGTAGGTTTTAGGCTCTAAGCTGTCAGCACAGGGCCCAATGTGGGACTCAAAGTCATGATGAGATCATGACCTGAGCCAAAGTCGGACACTTAACTGACTGAGCCACCCAGGGACCCCACCACAGGAGCTTTTAAAAACACAAGACCTCGCTCTACACTCAGCAGCTCTTATTTAATGAGTCAGGGTGGGGCCCAGGCACCTGTCCACAAGTCCACAATAGGGACTTGATCATACAGAAACAATTTTATCCAAGTAGTTCATTAAGACTTACAGCGTGTTGACTATTATTTACTATGCAGTTAGCAGGCCAGATGCTTAGAGCTGGGAACTACCACTATATATGAACAGATTAGAGAAAAAAGAGCAGCATTGTGCATTTTATACTATTAGCATAACCCAAATGAGAGCAATACTTGGTAGCACATTAAAAATCCTGTAAAATGAAGTCTGCTTCTCCCATCCCACATGCCAGGGAGGGAGACGACTCTTGCGCAGATCCCGTGCAACTGATAGACTTTTGTGAACAGTGCAGTATGAAGGGCCCACCACTTTCCTCGCTACAAATCTTGTGGGTCCAGAAAGCACGAGGCTGGAGTGCTGAGTTCTATTCCTGCCCACCTGCTGAGTTATCTCAGGGAAGTCAGTTGAATTCAAATGAGGTACTGAGTCCCTTCAGGACTCAGGGGATGGCGACTGGATTGATTAATTTATTGGGTTAATTTTGAAGGACAAATAAAAGCTCAAACTTTGCATAGGACCTACGGAGCATCCCAGACAGAGGTGGCAAAAGAAGGAAGCATAAAATGGCACGACATGCTTGGGGGACCACAAGTACTTTAGCACAGCTGGAGCAGAAACATCGAGAAGAAGCAGAGGCAGGAGTGTGAGGACATAGACCACGTTCTGAGGGTCTCATGAACCATACTGCAATTGTAGGTACGTGGAGAGTCGCTGTTTACTGTAAAGAGTGCTATAGCACAATCGTGTATGTGGTTTAGGAAGATCATTCTGGCATCAGAGAGAAAGGCTGGAAGTAGGGGGGGAAAGGGAGAAATCCCAACCCGGTGGTGAGAATTAATTAGGCTCCTGCAGTCGCTTTACTGTACTGTCAGTGTCCTTGTGTATAAAATGGGGAGTATATTAGTCAGGATACCATTTGTAAGCGATAGAAACATAACACCACCCAGCTGGCTTTTTTTCTTTTTCTTTTGGTTAGAACTAAGGGTGATGATGAAGATGCATTTCTCTGTAGTCACTAGAGTAAAAATCTTTGTAGAAGTATTTTGTGATCGGCAAGAGAATTTTACTGGCATTAGTGGTAAAGGTAAGGAGAGAAGAGGGAAGAAATTAAGCTGGCTTTTTAAACAAAGGTAGTTTCTTGGCTCGTATTTCAGAAATGCCCAGGGATAAATGGGTTTCAGGCATCATTCAAAGAATTTGATCAGAATTCTCTCTCTATCAGGATTTCCCTACATAAAAACCAGATGGCCACCAGTAACCCATGGTACCCAATCTATAGTCCCGTCATCTCCAAGAGCAATGTCCCAGAGAGGACTCTGGTCTGCCTTGGGTCATGTGTCCAGGGCTGAACGAATCGCTATGAATTGAGAAATGAGCTCTCTGATTGGCCAGGCCTTAGTAGATGCCCACTCCTGTAAGATGGGGGCGGGGTCTGTCCCACTCAAGTCACATGGAATCGTCCCCAAAGGAAATGGGATTCATGTTCCAAGATGAAAGGGGAAAGAATACTGAATGGGCAAAACAACAGATGTCCAGTAGAAGAAGTTGGACTAAATGGCTTCTAAGGTTCCCATGCTACAAGCCATGTTTTCACCATAAGCCCATTCTACTTTCTCCCTGAGGCCAGGTTCCCAGAATCACAACCCCTAGTCCAGAAGGGGAGTTTGGACACCTCTTACTGATGTTGGATAAAGTTAGGTCTTTGAAGTAATTTGGAGTAATGAACATCCGCCATGACTTTTTTAGTTCTCGTGCAATTCATCTTTTCACTAAAAGAAAAGAGAGGAGGGGGCGCCTGGGTGGCTTAGTCGGTTGAGCGTCCGACTTTTGCTTAGGTCATCATCTCGCAGTTCGTGGGTTCGAGCCCTGCGTCGGGCTCTGTGCTGACTGCCAGCTGAGAGCCTGGAGCCTGTTTCAGTCTGTGACTCCCTCTCTCTCTGACCCTCCCCTACTCACACTGTCTCTCTCTCTCTCCTAGAAATAAATAAAACATAAAAAAATAAAAAATAAATAAATAAAAAAAATAAATAAAAGAAAAGAGAGGAGGATAGATTGCAATGAAGCAAGTTCTTTCTAGAAAAAGCACTAGGTATCAGAAACCCCATTTAATTACTTTTATTGTGGAACTGGGGAGAGCTGAAAAGAAAGCTACGAAATTAAAGTCCTAGAGAAAAAATTCCTGAAAAAGGTCAAGAATATAGAATTTTTCAGTGCAATGAAAAAAATTAAGATTAAGTAGATGGCTTGTAGCAGGAAGGTGTCTTGGTCCTTATTTGCAAGACTGAAGAGCCATACCAGACATAGGAAAAACTGTATTTATTTTTTCCTCTTTCCCCCCTCTTTTCCTGCTCTGTCTTTGACAGGAAGAACTTAAAATGATACATAAATCCCACCAGTGAAAGGTACTGGAAATTAAAATGGTTACTAGGGTGAGCTGAGTGTTGAAAGAAAAAAGAAAAAGAGACTGAGAGAGGGAGACAGAGAAAGTCTATACATCCAATGGATAGATTTGAAATTGCTGGTTCTTTCCAAAGGCAAAAACTTAAAGATGCTAAGGTTTCTTGAGGTATTCTATCTAACCTTATCATTAAATTAGGTGATCATTTATATTCTTCTCACTTGACTTTTGGCCATTTAAAAAATAAAACTCCCCTTCACGAATTAAAATATCCAATGCAAATAATTTAATCAAACAATATTCTGTTTACACATCCTATAACACTTCAAGAAAACAACAAAGTACTATATTTCTAACATTTTCTGTTTCAAAGTACCAGATAAGATGAATACATTGGTAATGAGAGACTTTCAAATATTAAAAATGAAACAAAGATCTCACTAAGAAACCAAGTAATTGGTTTTGTTCTTAAGCCTCATGTTACCCATTTTCACTTAAAGTGGCTTATGAATAGGATGTCTGGGTGTCTCAGTCAGTTAAACGTCTGACTTCAGCTCAGGTTATGATCTTGCAGTTTGTGGGTTCCAGCCCCGCATTGGGCTCTGTGTTGACAGTTCAGAGCCTGGAGCCTCCTTCAGATTCTGTGTCTCCCCCTCTCTGCCCTTCCTATGCTCATTCTCTGTCTCTCTCTGTCTCTCAATAATAAATAAAAACGTTAAAAATGTTTTAAGTGGTTTATGATTCAATCAATAAATGTTTACAGGATAGCTATCATGTGCAAGGTATTTTCCCCAAAACAGTGGAGAACACAAAGAAACAAAAGGTAGGGTCCCTAGCTCTCTGAAACATATAATTAAGTCATGTAGACAAAACATAAGTAGACAAAAACATAATTGTGACAAATTAAACCAAAATGCGCAAGAATGCAACCTAAGAAATATCACCTGGCAAGTCACAAGGAATTACAAAATGAGGGCAATACACTCTAGGTGCCAGCATGGCCCACTGCAGTGGGCTGGGGAGATTGCCTGGAAGAGGAGACTCCTAAAGGAGATCTGGATGATGGGTAAGAACACAAGAGAGGGAAAGGCAGGCTGAGAAGGTATGCGAGGCTCAGATCTGGAAAGCACAAGGCATGTTTGATCACTGAGATCCAGCAGAGGATTCCTCTGGGGGAGCAGCAGGGTCAGCCTGGGTGGCTATTTTGGAAAAACCCTGCCCTTAAGGTCTTCAGAGTTAAGAAGTTTCTTAAGAGAATTCCAAAATCAGCATTTGAGGATGTCTGGTCACAATGTATTTATTCTTACATACTACTTACTATGTGGCAGAGACAGTTCTAATGGCTTTATAAACACCGACTCAGGACAACCCTTTGTGGTAGACACTAGGAAGCCAAAGCACAAAGTCATTATAGAAACTTGTCTGTGGCCACATAGCTAGGAAGGGCCACAGCCAGCTGTCTGTCTTCAGGGTTTGTGCTGTGAACCACAGTGCTATGCCTTGTGAAGAACAAACAGAAAGGAACGTGCCTCCTGGAAGCAGATTGGGAATCCCAACCCCAGGATCTGAGCACTGAGTCAGAGCAATGGTGGAAGGAAAGGAGGAGAAGGGACATGGTAGAAGTATAATGAACTGGACAGAATGACAAGTAGTGGTTGGAAGTGGGAGAAGAGGTTGGTGGTAAAGGTGATCAGAAAGGAAGAGTCAAAGAGAACATGGAATTTTTTTGCTTGTATGCCCTCTCTGGAGAGGAGGAAGTCTGTTTGGGAAAGACGAGTCCAAATGTAGATATGAAAAATATGAGCGACTTGAAGTCAAACAAAACCGAGTTTGAATTTAGCTGTGTGACTTTGGGCAAGCTACATGATCTTTAAGTCTCACTTTCTTCGTTTGAAATGGGAACAGACCTAGTAAGCAAGATGATGCAAATCAGGGAGTAGTGTAATATCTGACAAGGAGTAAGCCTTCCATTTGATGCCCCCAGCCCACTGGAGGTGTGGAACCCAGAGCTTGGGACGGAGTTCATAGCCGGAGAATGTGGATATGGGGATGGAGGAATGGAAGAGCTTAAAATAACAAGGAACAGCGGTATGACTGCCACTGTTCTGGGCTCTTTGAATCGCTTGTTATATGGCATTCTTACAGCAAGTGAGTGAGGCCATTTACAGAAGAGGAAACTGTGGCTTATGAAGGCTGAGTAGGAGGTAGCTTTTCCAGCCTGGCTCTACCTAACTTCAAAGTCCTCAATCTTGCATCCTCTCTAACTGGACCTAATGGAGAGACAGATCCTCAGGCCAAAAATACCAGAGATGGAGAAGAAGGATGAAGAATGAACTCAAGACGACGGGGCGCCTGGGTGGCTTAGTCAGTTGAGCGTCCGACTTTCGCTTAGGTCATGATCTCGCAGTTCGTGGGTTCGGGCCCCGCGTCGGGCTCTGTGCTGACAGCCAGCTCAGAGCCTGGAGCCCGTTTCAGTCTGTGACTCCCTCTCGCTCTGACCCTCCCCTGCTCACGCTGTCTCTCTCTCTCTCTTTCTCTCCTAGAAATAAATAAAAAACATTAAAAAAAAATTTTAAAGAATGAACTCAAGACGAGCCTTGGGAGTGTCTGCCCTGCCCCAGTGTCTTGTAGTCATGGCTGCCATCTGCAAACTGAAGGCATAAGCTGGGAAGCAGGGTTGTTCCTCAAATGTCCAAACATCAAGATGATAAGACCCTGGGCAGCAGTGGTCTTGTCCACCTAGTCTACCTATGAAATAATAGAAAAAAATTCTGCATGTCTGTATATTGGTCCCTGTCCCTGGTTCCTGGTGCAAAGCTCTTAAAACATTGTAATTTCCTAAATCATCAGAGCAGCAGGAGCAGTCTTTCTTCTGATATTTGGCCTTTGACCTTGGTTCCTGACACAGTTCCTAAATCCCTTCAAATTTCCTGGGTGATATATGAGTCTTTGGTTGTAACGAGGCAACTCTTGGTGGGCTCCTGGATAGCTGTGAAGTGGAGGCGGGTCACCAGAAAGACTAAGCCATGATTAGAAGCTTGGACCTTTCAGACGCGCCTGGGGGGCTCAGTCAGTTAAGCATCTGACTTCAGCTCAGGTCATGATCTCACCGTTCATGACTTAGAGCCCCACGTTGGGCCCTGTGCCGACAGCTCAGAGCCTGGAGCCTGCTTCGGATTCTGTGTTTCCCTCTCTCTCAGCCCTTCCTCTGCTTGCACTCTGCCTTTCCGTTTGTCTCTCAAAAATGAATAAACATAAAAAAAATTTTTTTTAAGAAGTTTGGAACTTTCACCCCCTCCCCCTATCTTCCCAGGAGGGAGATTGAGTTAATGATCGATTATGCCTGTGTGATGAAGCTTCCATGAAGATCCCAAAAGTAAGGAGTTTGGAGAACTTCTGGCTTGATGAATACATCCAAGTGCCAGGAAGGTGGTGCATCCTGATTCCACAGGGAGGGACAGAAGCTACTGCACATAAGACCCTTCCAGGCTTTGCTCTGTGTATCTCTTCACCTGGCTGTTCATCTATATCCTTTATCATATCCTTTGTATATAATAAATCAGTAAGTGTAAGTAAATGTTTCCGTGACTTCTGTGAGCTGTTCCAGCAAACGGATGAAGCAAATCTAATCCAAGGAGGGGGTCATAGGAGCCTCAGATTTGTAGCCAAGGCAGACAGAAATTGCGGACAACCTGGGGACCCACTTCTTACAACTGGTCTAAAGCATGTGGGGGGAAGGGGGAGGTTAGTCTTGTGGAACTGAGCCCTGAACCTGTCGGGTCTGCTCTAACTCCAAGCAGTTAGTAGCAGAATTGCTTGGTGCGGAAAATCCACACCTCTGGCGTCAGGAGTGCTGTGAGGGTGGTAAGTAGTGACAGTAAAGGAGAAACAGGGAGTTCTTCCAAGTCACTACCCACTTGAGGGCTCTCCAATCAACTCCACAGGAGGACTTGTCACGGGAAAAGCCCAGGGCTATCTGCCAGGAGCCAAGAGGGGGGCCTGCCTGCTTGCTTCTCTTCTTCCGGCCAGTCCTATCGCCAAGGCTGTGTTTATTTGCTGACTGTCCTCTATCTCTAGAGACTTGACTGAACACACTGTGTTCTGGATCTGAAGTCTCAGAGCTGCCTATACTCTCAGAGACGTGCTCCCTTTCTGCTCCCTTAAATACTGACATGGGCCCAGAATTGAACTGGAATTTTCCATCACCTTTTCTTTTACAGGGTGTTCTAACCCACTGGCCATTGGCCTTTTCCTGGGAGGGAGCCACCCCTTCTGCCCCAGAGCTTTCCTTACCCTCTTAAGCCCAGTAGGCTCTGCATTCATATTCTCGGCCTGTCTTGCAGGCTGTTAACCCCCTTCTGTATTTCTGGCAGATGGGTGAGTGGGGATCCCAGCCATAAACAGTACAGTTTCAAAGACAGAGCAGTTAGAGGCACCTGGATGGCTCAGTCAGTTAAGCGTCCATCTTTGGCTCAGGTCATGATCTCATGGTTCGTGAGTTAAAGCCCTGCGTCCGGCTCTGAGCTAGTAGCTCAGAGCCTGGAGCCTGTTTCAGATTCTGTGTCTCCCTCTTTCTCTGCCCTCCCTGACTCATGCTCTGTCTCTCTCTCTAAAAAAATGAATAAGCATTTAAAAGATTTTTTTAAAAAGAGCAGTTAGTAGTGATAAAGGCTATGAGAAGACTGACGAACAGAAAAAAGCCATTTGGACTTAGCTTGTGAAGGCTAACGGCGGTGTTCAAACATGCTCAACAACAGAGGCAGGAGCCACCTTGCAGGGGTGGAGAACAGAGGAGCTGTAAACAGATTGAGCTGTAAACATATCAATGACAGGAAGGGAAAAACAAGATGAGGTAGAAAGGGGGCCATATGACCACATGATCAACGAAAGCTTTTCTCAAGTTAGAAAATAACCTGGGGTTATTTTTGAACACAGGGTAAAGAAATAGAATATGGAACCAAAGTCTACAAGTAATAATATTTCCCTCTTGTTGATGAAATATTTATATCTATTTGTCATCAAAAATTAACTTCCCACCTTCCAAAAGCTTTAACGAGTGAGTAAAGTATATATAAATATAGGGGATGTTTTTAACTTGGATTTTGAAAAAGGTGCACATAAAGGCTAATCTATGCAAATCTCTTTAAAATTATAAGCCTTGTAGTACTCTCTGACCCCTTCTGATTAAATTCAACTGGCATAAAAACAAGTAATTGAAGTATTAAGAATCAATTAACAGCTATCTGGCTGATTGTCATTACACCTTTAATGAGTAATACTGGTTTCAGTATCACAGTGTGATGGTTAGTGGCTGCGAATGAATTGATTGCCCAGCCACCAGCTGACATTTTGAGAACCTTGATACATCATCACTTTTTCCTGCTACTAATTAAGATTTATATCTTCCCCTGTGTTAATATTGCAAAGGCTTTTGTGATGGAGGCAGGGTTTTTCCACTGCCTTTGTGTCGTTGGGTCTCATCAGTGACAGGGTACATACTGGGATCACAGACTGGTAAACTCCATCCCAGGGACTCGATACCAATGGGATCTTCTGCTGATTCATTCGACAAAGATTTATAAAATGATGACCATGTGCAAATCACTGAGCTAAATGCTAGAGCGAGTGAGGAAAGACAAACACCAAGGCGGATAAAACACTGGCCTGAATTTAGGGTGCTTCTCATTTTCAGGGGAGACACACACGGTACTCACTGTAACACAGTAGAATGCAAATTACAATAGGATGGAAATAATGCAGATGGGGGCACAGATGGGGGAGCAGGTCTTCCAATTTCCAACAAGTAGCATTTTGTTTGTTTGTTTGTTTTTAAATGCTACTGTCACCAAGATTCAAGGGTTCACCTGAGTCCATACAAATGGGAAGGGGTCTTTTCATGGATAAGTCCATGACCAGTCTGAATATTCATGGAAAAGGCTGCTCGTAAATCTACAGCTGTAATTCCTACTCTGCAGGGAGCAGGGACTGGCATTGGCTTGGCTTTCCATCCACTGATCAAAGTGATACCTGCACCTTGAAGAGCACAAATTTCCCCTTCCTCCCACAGCACCTCAATGCCCACTGTTTCTTATTTGATTACATAGGTACAATTGAATAGTACAATTGAATACAATTGAGCTACAATTGAATAAACATGCTTAAGAATCACTATGGAAACTGTTTTTTTAAAATATTTTTATTTATTTCTAGGAGAGAGAGAGACAGCGTGAGCAGGGGAGGGTCAGAGAGAGAGGGAGTCACAGACCGAAACAGGCTCCAGGTTCTGAGCTGGCAGTCAGCATAGAGCCCGACGCGGGGCTCAAACCCACGAAGCGAGATCATGACCTAAGCGAAAGTCGGACGCTTAACTGACTAAGTCACCCAGGCGCCCCGTGGAAACGTTTTTAAATGCTGTCTTTAGGCCACTTATTAACGTTATAAACGTTATTAAACGTTTAGACATTTATTTAAACTGATAGTCTAGATTATTTTGGTGGTGAAAGTCTCCAGGCTACATTTTGAGAAAACTGGCCTCACCCAGCCCTCTAGCTTTACATTTGAGGGAGCTGGGACCATACAAGTAGTTGCCTCAGGGCCCACGTAGTGTGTAACAACAGCAAACACTGCTATAGCACTCACCATGAACAGGTACAGTTCCAGATGTTCCCTACCCAAACAGAAGCAACTCCTTCTATTCTCACAACAGCTCTACGAGGTAGATGTGGGTGTCATCTCTTGTATATATAGATAAGGAAACTGAGGTACAGAGAGGGGAATTAAATTGCCTAAGGTCACATGGTGAGAAAACAGCAACGCTAGCCTTTGAACCCAGACTATCTGACTTCAAAACCGCTGGCCCACAGAGGCGGACACGGGTCAGACCCCAGGCTGTCTCACTCCCAGCCTGGGCGACCTCCACCACACTACGCTGCTTCGAAGGCTGTGATTCTCGAGTAAGGACTTGGGGGCTCTGTTGGTCACTGAGAGCGTCAGTGGCTTTTCCTCTGAGAAGAGCTGCCTGCCTTCTTTCAGAGACTTTCCCACCTTTGTTTCTCTCCGACATTCTATGCTTCTCTTTGCTCGGAGCCCTTGAGAACCAGAGAAGCGCGACTTCAGAGCTACAAGTAAGCTTCCTTTTGACACACTCTTTGAGCAATTAAACTGAAGCATCTCATTAGCAATTCTAGTAGGGCCAAGAAAGAAAAAGATGTCACGCACCCATTGTTAAGTGTGTGCTGAATATTAGAACCCCCCAAATTATACTTTCAACTTGGCCTTGTCATTGAACTTTTCTTTTCTTTTTTTTTCTTGCCAAAACTAGGAGACCAAACTTCTCAAGGAAAAGTTTGGAAAAGTCAGAAGTTCCAGGTCATTAAGAAGAAAGTACGGGGTGTCTGTCTGACAGAAATAAACTCAAAAGAAAGAAGAGCCTGACTACAGATTCGAGTGCACCCATCTGCACAAGAAAATAACCTTCATGAGACATTTCTCTTTATGACTCTGCTGTTTGGAATCTCTGGCAGGCTGTAACATTAATTAAGCAAAGCGTTTTATTTCTGAGTCCCTTCATTACCAAAAAAAAAAAAAAAATTCTCCCTGGTCTCCTTAGTGAACCCTTTCTTGCTCCTTTGTTGCTTGGTGCTGCTAGCCACAGGTTTGTGTTCCAGCTGGTTCTACAGCTCTGACTCAACTGCAAACTACTTCCTGACTTTCAGAAATCTCATTTCCAGGTCCCTGCTGTTTTCCTGGGCGAGGAAGGAGGCGCCCAGGCTCAGCTGAACTGCTGGCTTCCTGCCACGTGGCCTTGCTCTCAGAGCCTCTGTCCTTGTTCTGCAAAGGGCTTTGCATGACGAAGAATGTTGTCGTGCGGTTCCTGCACGATGTCATCACAGAAGGACATGCGGGGTGCAGTCCTGATGCCAGCGCCACATGCTACAAGGAGTAGAACTCACTTTTGCCAC
The DNA here is from genome assembly GCA_017311185.1 of Proteles cristata cristata. Lineage (NCBI taxonomy): Eukaryota > Metazoa > Chordata > Mammalia > Carnivora > Hyaenidae > Proteles > Proteles cristata. The sequence continues at coordinate 270,577 of JAESUZ010004508.1, forward strand.
ACCTATGTTCTCCCCAGCTGCTGGTCTCTGAATGGTGGGAACTGATAAGAACAATTGAGGAAGTGGTGTTTCCTGGGACTTTACTGCGGGGCCACACCTGGACAGGGAAAGCAACTGTCATGCAGTGTTGTCTGCGACCTCAGCGGCCTTCATTGGTTTTGCCACATTCAGGGCTTTTGTAGTGGCTCTGTATCCGGTGGACATGTTCCCCACCGTTCCTTGTTTGCTGCAAAGTTTTAATCACAAAGCAACGTTGAATTTTGTTTCCAAATGCCTTTTCTGCAACAATTGACATGATCATGTGCTTTTTCTTCTTTCGACTGTTATGAAAGTGGATTACATTGATTTGTATTCAAATATTGAACCAGCCTTGCATTTCCAGGACATATTCCACTTGGTTGTGATGTAGTAGTATTTTTTTTTTTTATGTACACAGCTGGATTTGATGTGCTAATATTTTGCTTGGGGATTTTTGTGCCCGTGAGGATATTGGTCTGGAGTATTTTCTTGTACTGCCTTAATCTAGTTTTGATATCAGGGTAGTCCTGACCTCATAAAAAGGGTTGAGAAGTGTTTCTTTCTCTTGCATTTTCTGAAAGAGATTATGTAATATTTATTTCTTCTTTGAAATATTTGGTGGACTTAGTTAGTGAAACCATGGGGTATTTGGAAAGTTTTTGACTATGGATTCGATTACTTTTGATAGTTATAAAACTATTCAGATTATTTTATCTTGGGCTAGTTTGGGTAGTTTCTGAGTTCCTTTTTTCTGTTTTGTTTTGTTTTTTAATTTTCCATTTCACCTCAGTTGATAAATTTATGTGCATAAGAAACTGAAACCTCAGTCCTGCAGCCTCCAAGAAATGAATTTTGCCAAATAACCTGATGAAGCACAAGTCCCAGGTGCAGCCGGGTGAGAGCCGGAAGGAGAGAGGGCAGCTAAGTCCTACCCAGACCGCTGACCTACAGAAACTGTAAGACAATAAATGTATGTTGTTTTCAGCCACTGAATCTGTATTGTTATACACCCAAGAAAACTATTATAATCTTTTCCCATCCTTTACCTGTATGACTGTATTTGGAGTGAGTTTCTCAAAGACAGAACATAATTGGTGTGTTTGGACATAGTTATCCATAAGTTTGGATTTAGGTCTACTATTTCATTGTTTTCTGTTTGTTCTGTTTTTTGTTTGTTTGTTTCTCTGTTGTTCTTATGTGCATGTGTTTATTCATTGTGACAGTCTCTGCCTTCGATTAGTATTAGTTGGAGTTAGTTCCCTTTTCTCTGCTGTCTTTTGGATTATTTGAACATCTTATAGTATTCAATTTAAATTTATTTATGTATTTTCTCACCACACATCTTTGTATAGTTTTTTTCAGTGGTTGCTGAAGTGATTACAACTTAACCAGCATTCCACTTGAAGAAACACAAGCAGACTATGAAACATTAAGTATGAATTCATGTTATGAAATGGAAACAGATGAGGAGGGATGAGATGGAATGAATGACATGAAATGTAACGAAAGAGAGTCTGTGGTTCAACCTTTCAACTCAATCCAGAGTCAAATGCCAGGGTCAAAATGCTCAAAAATAAATTTCTTTATATGCTACCAGACCATCAAATATTAAATTCTTTCCTAAACCATTTATCTCAAGTTATTAGATGGGTGTTATGTTATTTGGCCAGCTTTGATTGAATCTGGAAACTGAATTTTCTTAGCGTTTACTTTCCCTTCCTCTGTAGACTCACATACCTTCCTAGAGGTGGCTCTTGAGAGACCTGTGGCATTGTTTTAAAATGCAATCACAATTCACAACTGGGAGCCCCCAGCCAAAGCATATTGTGGGGAATAAGCTTAGGGATCCCCCGGGCTTACACCAATGGGTTAACAAGGCATAAAGAAGTACAAATCCATGGGATATTCTCACCTGAGTTTTGGTAAACAAAATTAGCACCCCAGAATAGGGAGGTGCAAAGGGATCCCAGAATAGAGAGGGAGAGTAGAGCCCCCAGAATAGGGAGTGAGGGGCAAAGGCCCCAGAATAGAGAAGGATGCAAAGGCACTCAATAAAAAGGTATATGAGGTAAGCAAGATTAGATATTCAAGGCAACACCCCCCCCCCCAATTTAGTACTATAGCAGAAAGCTGCTTTCATAGGAGGGAAGGACCAAGTTAGGTAAGCAGGTAAATGGGGCTATAGATGGCTGCACCATGCCATGGGTGACACAGACCAGGGCATCTTGCTCTCTTGCTAGACAAGAGAAAACTTTAGACCCAGAGTCTACACCAATCATTCATCATTAGCCAGTCCTCACTGTGTCTAGCAGACCATACACACTTACCACTGGAAGTCAACTCTGTGAGAAAAAGTCAGGTTCAACAGTAGTTCAGCCCCTCAGTTTGGTGGGTACATTGGGGCAGGCCCCAAAGCAGACACCAGCCCATTTCCCATCGTTTTAAGTTGCACCAGTAGACCTCTCTGTTCAGGCTCTCTCCTCTTCCCCTGGATGAGGTAAGGGAGTGGCCACGATTTCCAGTCTTCTCTGTCTTCCCTGCACAAATTGTGTTCAGCACTGTGCCAAGGGTCTCTTGGTCCCTGGACCCTTAGCACTGTCCTCAATGGTAGAGATGCCAGGATCTCTTGAGATTCCAACAGAGGACAGCCCCCGCACGGTCACCCAAATAACAGAAGGGAGCGAAAGGTGACTGAGCAGAGAAGTGCCATATGTGCAGCCAGTGAGAGAACTACTCAGAGGCTTCACCCTCAGCCAGACAAAGACAGCACCTGGAGAGTGCCATCTGGGTTACTTCAAGGTCTTGTGATGAAGATGGCCTTAATAAAGTCCATTTAGGTATACTTTAAAGGTGAGGGGGGAAGATGCAGGCACACTCTCTCTGTTCTGTGAACCCCTGATGACTCTGACCCTAGATGCCTAAGGAGGTTGTGTTCCAGTTTTTCTTATATTGCTTCTTCCTCATTCCCTCCCATTGACTTACTCTTAGGCGACAATGTGAAGGAATTCATTACTTAAGTTAAATGAATAATGTTTAATTCTCTTCCCCCCGGACTTATAAAAGTCAAAGAGGACATGTGAACAGTTGTGGGTATACCATTTACAGAATTCAAGGGGCACAAAGAATTACTTAGTAGTGAAAAAAATAAACCATGATGCCAGTTGGGGAAGCACATTATAGTTAGTCATATCTGTCTGTAAATGGGCAGGCATATATGTAGACTGAAGTCTCCCTTCCCCCTTCCTTCCCTTCCTATTTCTTTTTACCTTCCTACTTTTCTTCCTTCCTTCCTTCCTTCCTTCCTTCCTTCCTTCCTTCTTTCCTTTCATAAATATTTACCAAATATTCCCTCCATATTTGGCATTATGTTAGGCACTAGGATATTTATAGTCTAAGAATAATTTTGTAAGAGTTAATGAATACTACTGTCCCTCCAAAGCCACTTTTTCTTTTACAGGAATGTGACTGTAGCTGGGTATGTGGTTAGACTGATTTCCTTGCCTCTATTGCAGATGTGTGGCCATGTGTCTACATTATCCCCAATGGAAAATAAGAAGTAATATGTGCTATTTATGACCAAAGCCTTTAAGAAGTATATATATTTTCACTTTTATCCATTAGGTGCAGTCAAAATGAGACAGTCACAAGGCCCCCAGAGGGCAAGGGAGCAGATTCACTGTCTTGAATCTCCATGTGAAGGAGAGATACTCTTTGATGAGGAATACCTGCCTTAACTGTTATATACATACTTTCCTATTAGGTTTGTGCTATTACACAACTTGAGATTTGGAATGGGGCAGGGGAGGTGTTAGCAGTTAAGCTACCCTCAATGACACAGAAATTGGTATCTCAAAGTGGAGAGTTGCTGTATGAAAACATGTATGTGAGAATTGGTTTATTGGTGTGGTACCAGATAGCAAAGAAGCAGATATAGGAGGCTGGAAAGGTAGAAATTCCTCTTGTCCTGTGGCCAGAATATTTAATAAAAGTATCCTCTATGTTAATGTAGAAGGTTAACCCAATATCTATCAGGCCTGGAGCTCTAGGGCAAGGCCTAGCAAACTGTGACTCATGGGCCAAATTTGGTCTGCTGTCTGTTTTAGTAAATAAAGTTTTATTGGAATATAATCATGCTCATTTCTTTACATATTGTCTATGGCTGCTTTTGCACTGTAAGGGAAGTATTGGGTAGTAGCAAGAGAGATCATGTGACCCCCAAATCTGAAAATATTTACTCCCTGGCCCTTTAGGAAGAAGTGTGTCAACTCCTGATATCCTGGGGTTCACAGTGACAATGATGGGACTTAGGTGATGATGCAGCCAGAGAATGGAAGGTCCCTGTGTTCCTGGACCACTATGTGAGGAGAGCCACCCAGTAACCAAGACTTGTACTCTTAAAGAGAGTACAAGTACAACTTGTCTGTATTTGAGCCACTCAGTGGCTTGGGAATGTATTTGTTTCAGGGGTGTGGCTTCCTCTCCCTGTGGCAGAATGGCTCCAAATCCTCTCTCCTCCCTGGATCTCTTGTTTATATGATTTTGTGGGTGGGGCTTTTTCCCCCAACCCTTGACTTTGGGTTCAGCCATGAGACTTACTGTGGTCAATGGGACATTAATAAACATAACACAAACAAATACTTGAAAAAACACTTACACATTCACTTTCTCCCTCTTGTTGCTCTGACACTGCCGTGAGAACAAGCCCAGCCTAGCCTGCTGGAGGACGAGACATGGGAACCAGAGCTGAGTTGGTACAGATGTCTCAGCGAGGACCTCCCAGACACACAAGAGGGCTCAACCAAGATCAGCAGAGCCACCCTCCAACTTGTAAACTCATAAGCAAAAATAGTGTGTATTGCTGTAGGCCACTGAGATTTTTGTGGTTGTTTGTGAAACAGTGCTTCACTGGGGTAATAAATACCCGTATACCTGCTACTACATGCATACATACATAAGTATATTGCTCATTCTTATTTATAAACCGAGGTCCTCATCTTATATAAGGTCTTTACAAAACCTTATGAGACAGTTACCAGTTTCCACTTTGCGTATCAATAAAAAGACTCAAAAAGGTAAAGTGATCTGTCCAAATTGCCCCAGCTGAAAAATGCCAGAGCTGTAACTTTAGCTCTGATCTTCACACTCCTTATCCAATGTGTTTTTTAAAATGTTTGTTTATTTATTTTTGAGGGTTGGGGGTGAAGAGAGAGGGAGACAGAGAATCCCAAGCAGGCTCTATGCTATCAGCACAGAGCCCGACATGGGGCTCAAACTCACGAACTGTGAGATCATGACCTGAGCCAAAGTCAAGAGTTGGATGCCTAACCAACTGAGCCACCCAGGTGTTCCCCAAATTCAATAGTTTTTACCACAAAGTCAAAGCAGCCTGTCCAACATCTTCCTCAAGGGTCTTGACCTCTAACGTACTAGAGCCAAGCAGGCCCACAAACACCAAAAGGGACTGCTCCCATTGCCAGGAAAGGCACAGATCGAGGGAACTGGAAACCGTGTGGCCCACCTAAAGAAACTACCACAGTTCAGAACTCAGGCCAGCTCTTGCCACATAGAAACAGGGCCTATGTTGCCACAGGGCTTGGTTTTTCAAGAGAAGCCAGAAACCCATAAAACCCACAATGTCATGTAGATCATTCCATTTTTAAACAGTAGGTTTATTTTTAAAAATGCAGCTCAGGCTAAATACCATGCATGTGCAGTGCTCGGCCCAGAAGCTGTCAGCATGTGGCCGCAGCCTTCTATCTGCACAACACCCTACAGTTTAACAAGTAAGTTGTTTTGCTTCCTTTATGCCATTTCTCCTGTGTAAAGCTGCTATAATGACTGGAAAAACAGATGCTATTCTTGACACTCTTATAGATGTAGAAACTGACACTTAGGGAAAGTAAATAACTTGTCCAACTTCACATGACCAATTAATATCCATCAAGACTAGCATCCCCAGGCCTTCAGCTTTCTGCACCATTTTATTTCTCATTCATATCAAACACACAGAAGGGTTGAAGCTGGGGTGTGTGTGTCTACGGCACAGAGGGAAGCTTGCTGAAGGCTCCAATATTTCAGAAAACACAGTTTCACCACGTCTGCAAAGCTTTGCACTGTGGGCAGATCTTCATTTAAATTAGGAAACAGATTATAGTCACTCCCACACATAGTTTACTTTCGCTGATTATTTTCTTCTTTTCCTTTCTAAGTGAGCCATATCTACTTATTTATAAAACTCTGCCTGCCCATCAAATAGCCTAGGGCTACAAAAACAAAGAAAATTCATAATTAAAGTATTAATAGAATTTTAAAAGCCAGCAGAAATAATGATAAAAACATAGACATCAAATCTATAAATTAAGCACAAAATTACGTTCAGAAATAATTTCCTCTCAGCATCCAATCAAGGTGGCTCAGCAGACTGCAAAGATAATGTAACACGCAGCAAAGCATCTAATAAATAAATGGCCCTCATCAAAACAAGCATGTAATTTCTGCACAAGAAGCAGTACTGTTTTTACTTACTCACTTGCTCTTTAACCATTTTAGAAAATTTATATTTGAATAAGGAGAGACGGGGGGAGTGTGGGAGGCAGGGGAGATGAACAGACATTTTTTCACAGTTCGCAGCTGGCCGGGAGTGGCCACAAAGACTTTAGAAGGTCAGGGCCTTCCTAAATTCATTTGTCTCCATTCTGAGGGCTCAGGGTTTTCAAATGGGCTGAAAGGCTAAAGATAAGTTTACAGTAAGCACGGTAAGATGGCAGCCAGAGTCACACAAGGACACCCATCCGTGCCAGGCAGGCATCCATCTTTAGGAGAAAGACCATCACAAGCAGTCATATTTCTATGAGCGCTCATGAGACCTTAGGCATGTGAGCTTACTGACTGACAGCCAACCACAGACTGTCCCCACACAAAGAAATACAGCTGAGTTAATGCTGAGCATAAAATGTGCTTGAGGAATCCACTTGTCGAAATTCCAGTCTTTTTTCTTATTATTTTGACATTAAAAATATACTTCGTTTGGACTCACTATGGGCGAAAGGAACTTAAGGTCTTTTTATGAGACCAAAATAAATCAAAATTACTTGCTCACAAAATCGTTTTCATCCTGCCAAGTAAAGTGACCACTTGCTAAGCAGGAATTGCACACAAGTCCTTAGACAATTATCCATCAATACAAGCTCTGTGAGTTCTTACTGATTGTTTCTTCCTGTCCTAAGCAACCCAGCAAAAAATATTCTGAAAAACATCAGAGTGACAGAACTGAGTTCTGTGGAGACAGGAGAACTAGAGGAGTGGTTTGAGGAGAAAGACTATGAATATGGATTCCCCACCACTGCAGTTTCAGAATGTTCTGGATTAGAGCTGGAGTTTCTGGAAAGATCCCTTTGGCAGAGCTTTAACCACCTATCAAAGTTATAGCCAAGGTGAGTCTCCCATTTGAAGCAAGTTCATGGTTCCTAACTGGCTAAACTTTTGCAGTCATCAGACTAGATACCTGTAGGCATTTGTTTCCAGAGAGTTTGGAAACTACCTCCAAGGGCACTTTGCTGAGCCAGGCAGACACCTCAAGTCCCGGCTGGCCGAACACCCAGATTATATGCAGTGGGGAGACTGTAAAGTCAGGTTTCTCCCTCCACAAGCAGGCTTGGCACCAGATAAATCCATTATTTCCCCTTGAAAGAAACAGGCTTGCCAAACTCAGAGAGGATGGAGCTTCCCCTACACCCCACAACTGCTGCTACAGATATTTTTAGCATGTAACCAAATACTGGTATTTAGGATTCCAACAAAGGACACTATTGGTTAAAAAGTATATGCCAGATTTCCTTCTCCATCAAGACAAGCCTTCTGGACCCCATCTATAATATTCTCTCTAATAAAAGACTACTGGGGCTTAAAATGAGAGTTTTATTAGATCCTGCCCAAGTTATATCCAATTAGGGCATTTTCATTTCAATCCATTGTCCTTTAAAATTTTTTTTTGTTAACATTTATTTATTATTGAGAAACAGAGAGAGACAGAGCATGAGCATGGGAGGGGCAGAGAGAGGGAGACACAGCATCCGAAGTAGGCTCCAGGCTCTGAGCTGTCAGCACAGTCCGATGCAGGGCTCAAACTAAGTAGCAGTGAGATAATGACCTGAGCCGAGGTCAGACGCTCAACTGACTGAGCCACGGAGGTGGCCTCATTGTCCTTTCAGTGTCAAGTAGACTGAACCTTCGGCAGCACCACTTGAACACTGAACAGTTAGTTGCCTCCTCCCAGATCACCTTCTTTTCACCATAGACCCTTCTCTAATAATTCATTCCACAAACGTGTGTCCAAGCCCGTGCTGTGAAAGCTGCTCGGCCAGGCCTGGGGAGAGGACAGCGAACACAATGCTGTCCCTGCCCTGAACAGACATTATTACAGCTGAGCGGGGGAGAATCCTGTGCAACCTGTTTGTTCACATCCCGAGGAAAGTTCCCTTCTACCTTCATCTTATGTGAGACTATTACTCAGTATCCTACTTCTTGCTTTTATCAAAAGTTTCTGATGAGAGGGGCGCCTGGGTGGCTTAGTCGGTTAAGCATCCGACTTTCGCTCAGGTCATGATCTCGCGGTTCGTGGGTTCGAGCCCCGTGTCGGGCTCTGTGCTGACTGCCAGCTCAGAGCCTGAAGCCTGTTTCAGTCTGTGACTCCTCTCTCTCTGACCCTCCCCTGCTCATGCTGTCTCTCTCTCTCGCCTAGAAATAAATAAAAATATTAAAAAAAAAAAAAAAGTTTCTGATGAGAAAAGATACACATGGTCACTGAAAAACTGAAAAATATAGACTTTTCTGAAGGAAAAAGTAAAATCTTATGTAATCCTCTCATTTGGAGATAACTATTAAAACATCAGGGGGGTATATATTTGCAGACATTTTTCTGTGTGTGTGTGTGTGTGTCCATGCGGGCATGCATGTGCAATTATATGCACTACTTTGTTTTTTGTTTTTAATTTTGTAAATATTTATTTATTTATTTATTTATAAATGTTTTTATTTATTTCAAGGAGACAGAGACAGCGTGAGCAGGGGGAGGGTCAGAGAGAGAGGGAGTCACAGACTGAAACAGGCTCCAGGCTCTGAGCTGGCAGTCAGCACAGAGCCCGACGCGGGGCTCGAACCCACGAACCGCGAGATCATGACCCAAGCAAAAGTTGGACGCTTAACCGACTAAGCCACCCAGGCGCCCCTATTTATTTTTGAGAGAGAGACAGAATGCAAGCAGGAGAAGGGCAGAGAGAGAGGGAAACACAGACTCTGAAGCAGGCTCCAGGCTCTGAGCTGTCAGCACAGAGCCCAACACAGGGGTCAAACTCATGAACCATGAGGTCATGACCTGAGCCAACGTCAGATGCTCAACAGACTGAGCCACCCAGGCGCCCCTATACACACTATTTTGTAAAATCTACTGATAGAATATATGGTATGAGTGAAAACAAAGGTGAGAGAAACAGAAACGGAAAGAAACAGAGACAGAGAAAAGGAGAGAGAGAGAGAGAGAGAGATAGCAGGCTGGCAGTTTCCCTTAAACCACTTTAAGGCTCCTTCTGCTCCAGGAAGAGCAAGCAATCTCAGGGGCCGGGGCCAGCCAATTAATGAGCCAAAAGCCATTCTCCTACTTGTCTTTCCAAGCACACTGGATCTATAAACTGACTGGAGCCTGCAAGAACCTGCCCACAAACTCAAGGCCATTGAAAACTTACATGGGAACTATTAATAGTAAAAAGTACCACTGCCTCCTGACTGGATTAAGAAAACATTCCTTTAAAAAAATTTTAAAGGAATCATGAGTTTAGCAGTGTATAGAGAATTGAGAAAAACATTAATAATTTCTATCATGAATTTTTGACAGCACATTTTTTTTGCTTTCTTTATGCTTATGTTTCAATATCTGATTAACCTGTCACATCATCTCCGATTTTGACATGAAAAGGGTTTACTTAGCAAAAAAGGAAAAAAAATGCCTAGTCACAATCCAGCCAAAGATTCTGGCTGAGCTCAAGGTCATCAGTGAAGAAAAGCAGATTGATGGCATTCAAAGGTACTAGAGCAAATGTTTTTTGGTTAAAAATATACCCAAGCCATGTGTCAGAGCCAAGATACCAAAATACATCATCTTTTTAGGCAAAAGATCCTTATGATACAACAAATATCTTATGAAAACTAAATTCATTTCTCACTCAATAGTGAGGGTTTTGATGTCGTGTGGAGAATGACTGTTTTCATTCTGGGTAGAAAACAAGAGCAAAGTCTCTGGCCATCCCCATTGGGGGGTCCCCCACCTGCTGGGGTATCCTCCAGAAGACATTCTCTATGATTCCAGCTCGGGGCTTGACAACACCAAGCAGTTACTCCCAAAGTAGAAGAGGCTGCCCCCGAGGGTCTGGGGATAGGCTGGGATAGTGAGGCCAAGAAGACGAAAGCGTTCAGTCGGTCTCCTGGGGAAGGAGCAGCCGCTTGGGCATGCCCACTCCCGACATCTGCAGGAAGCGGTCCCTCACCTGGTTCTGAGGGAGCCCACTGCCTTGGAAGAAAATGTGCTCACTCAGCCCACTGCTGCCTCGTCTTTTCTGTTAAGCGTTACCACAGCTGAACACACTGAGCTCTTGTGTCTGAGATCACAGGCCCCGCTCTGCAGTCTCTTCAAAATCATAGTAAGCTCCCAAAAAAGGCTGTGTCTGTCAGTGGGCTATGTAAGCATTAAAACATCACCCTTGAGGGGGCGCCTGGGTGGCTCAGTCGGTTACCCGTCTGACTCTCGGTTTCAACTCAGGTCATGATCTCATGGTTTCATGAGTTTGAGCCCCAACTCAGGCTCTGTGCTGAAGATGCAGAGCCTGCTTGGGATTATCTCTCCCTCCATCTCTGCCCCTCTCCTGCTCATACTGTCTCTGTCTTTCTCAAAAATAAATAAATAAATAAACAAACAAACAAACAAACAAACAAACTTAAAGAATTAAGAAAGAAAGAAAGAAAGAAAGAAAGAAAGAAAGAAAGAAAGAAAGAAAGAAAGAAAGAAAGAAAGAAAGAAAACATTACCCTTGGAGGGCAGGTGATTTTCTGTGAATACTTCCCGATTACCAGCCCTCTGGTCCCCTCATCTCCCCTTCAGCCAGAAGGAGGCTCCTACCCTGGCTTGGCAGCCCCCCAAAGCGTCAACCTCAATTTGGGAGCAGGGATTGTGATGAGAGGAAGGAATGCCACCTGCCCCTCTGGTGTCTCTCCACCATCCTGAACCTTGTCACCTCACCCTCCTCTCTTGATGACACAATGTGGCCTTCCATCAGCCACCTGTCGCTGAGCCCTGCAGATGCCTGCCATGGGAGATGGGGAAGAGGGGATGCAGAGAAGGGAACAAAGCCTCCTTCCTTCTACCACCCACCCATGCTCGCAACCCTGGAGGCCTCCCCAGTGTGGTGAGACTCATTGCAAGCTAAAATGTGGGGACTGTAGAGGGAAAAACAGGTAGATGATCTCCTCTATGCCCTGAGGAAGAGCAAGGTCTGAGCAATTAAGCAGCCTGCCTGCTTCCAAAGCTCCTGGAGACAAGCCTCCATCTGCACACCCCCTCTTGCACTGCTATTCAGGACTCCTCTGCAAAGGGGAATATCTCACACAGCCCACGGAAAGCACGGCTGGAAAGCAGGACCCCCCCCACACACACAAGGAAAGCAGGGGGCACAGAGCCCAGCAAACATTGTTTCACCAAAGAAGCTAATTGGAAGACAAAAATGGCATATTTACTATGCACACCTAGTTGCACTAAAATTCACAGTTGTTGCTTAACATATTTCTGACAAGAACATGTCAAAAATATATGTGGAGGGGTGCTCTGGGAGTAGTTTGCAATCGTACTGTAAATCACATTTGCTTAAACCTCGCTTATTTTAATTCTCCCGGTGCTGCAGCTGACATGATCATGATCACATGATTAGGGGATATAGATACATTCTTTTCAAAAAGGGAAATTCTTCAGGATGAAAAGCAACACACACCACAAAGATCAAGCCAACTTGGGCACATCAGCCAGGCTTACAGTCCGGAGCTCCAAGTTGGTAAGACATGGCTTTGGGAATTCTCACCCTTACCCTGTTCTGTTTCCTTCGGGGTTTTCGCTGCTCACCTCCGAGGCCACTGCAACAAACAAGCAAGAAAGCAGAATTGAGACAGCCACCCAGCACCTGTGGCCCTCAGCCTGTGTCAGCCCGCTGTGGCCACTGGGGACGCCGGGGTCCATGTAGTACTTTTCACTCACTCAGCTCCTAGCCAGAGGAAGAAGGACCTTACCTGCCATTGTTCAACTCGACCGGGTGAGACTAACCCCGAGGAGTCCGGCTCCCAAGATAAAGGGCTAGGAGGGATGAATAATTAATCACTCACTGGAACTTGAAGCAGACGGTAAGTGTGAGGCCAGGGTGAATGAAAGAAAGAAACACTAAGCGTAAAGGCCAAGTTTAACTCATAAGGAAGCTCAGATGGGGAGGTGGGGTGGGGGAGGGGTATGTTGAACTGCTGGGAGCTGGAGCCTCTTTTTTTCCAGACACTAGTTTTGGACTGAGAGAAATCAGACCTTGGTTTCCAAACAACTCCAAAAGGATACTTGCTGTTAAAGGAACATGCTGTCTTTGGAGCCAGTCACCCTGGTCTCTGCACCTGCAAGTGGGTGACGAAGAGTTCCTCATGTTCCTCGTGCCCAAACAGTCCCCAGTCCTAGGAAACTTTCTGTTCATTTTCAAAGCAGTTGACTGTTGCAGGCACAACTCGACTAAGCCATGCGCTGATTCTTTCAACCATGTGTCCTTCCTTCAGAAAACCTTTAGGAAGCCTTTTCTCTGTGCAGAGATCTGTGCTGAGAGGCTGGGATCAAAAAGGAAAGACTAAAGCATCTCCAGACAGACGTACGGTCCTGTGGCGTTGAACACCTGCCTGTGTTGGTGACTTCCACATCGCTATCTCCAGCTCAACTTCTGCCCTGAACTCAAAGCTCAGAGCCATCATCTCTCCTGGATATCTCATGCTGTCTAGTAGGCATCTAAACAGAAGTTGTCCAAACCCAGACTCCAAACCTGCCTCTCCCATGGCCTCGTTATACACGTTTCTAGGAGTCATCCATGCTGAAGCATTAGTCAGCATTTTGGGAAACTTGAAATCACAACAGTTTTTTTTAAAAATTATTTTAATGTTCAGTTTTGATAGAGAGGGAGGGAGAGCAAGTGTGAGCAGGGGAGGGGCAGAAAGAGGTGGAGACAGAGAATCCGAAGCAGGCTCCAGGCTCTGAACTGTCAGCACAGAGCCTGATGCGGGGCTCAAACTCATGGACCATGAGATCATGACCCGAGTCAGACACTTAACCAACTGAGCCACCCAAGAGCTAATTATAAATCATTGTTAACTGGGCACCTGGGTGGCTCAGTCATTAAGCATCTGGCTTCAGCTCAGGTCATGATTTCACCATTCCTGAGTCCCACATTGGGTGAGCTGGAGCCCCACTTCAGGTGAGCCTTACTTCTCTCTCTCTCTACGACCCCTCACTCACTTGTGCCATCTTCTGAAAAAAAAATTAAATTAAATTAAATTAAAATTAAAAATCTTAAAAGCAAATAATTTTAACCAGGTAATAGGGAACTAAAAAGACAAAAGAGGACCCCTGAGGTAGCACGGAGGTGGTCAGTGCTCAAAATAGCCACTACCCCAAGAGCTAGGGGAACAGAAAGGAGGGTTGGGGTTATCTGAACCTACAGTCTGCAAGGAGGGGCCCATAGAGCTAGACCTCTGAGGAGGGAACCAAAGTCAGAAGGTGCTGATACCTCTGAGGGGGCCTGGTGAGGCTGATTCTGGGAATGTGAGGAAATTGGAACCAGCCACTGTTGCAGTGTCACTGACAGGAACAGGAAGTCAACATGATGGAACAGTCCCTCCTCCCACCACAGGCTTGGAATCCCCTCTAGCACCTCCTTTCAGCAGAGCTGAAAGTGGAGCAAGCTGGCAAAGGTGAAGGATGATCTTTATAGAGACATGAGCCTAGAAATAAGAACTTAAGAACCAGCACAGTCCACCCCTTTAGCTACTCAACCTCCACCCACTTTTCTACCAAACTTCTTTCTCTCAGTCGCCACCTCCAGCTTGCCAGCAGATCTTCTCAGCTCTACCTTTAAAATACTTCCAAGATTTGACTGCTTCCTACCCCTGCACTGCCTCCACTGTGTTCCGAGGACCAGTCTCACCTGGACTGCACAGTAGCCTCCTACTGCAGTAGCTTCCTTTATTTGTCGTACTGTCAACTCTCCACACAGAAGCCAACATCACTATACTCATGAGCTAGAGCTGCCCTCACAAATGCCACCGACTTGATGGATTAAAACAGAAACTGGCTCTCTCATACTTCTGGAGGCCAGAGGTCTGAGATCAAGGTCTCAGCAGAGTTGCTTACTTCTGCATGCTCCGGAGGGAGAACTTAGATGTTCCATACCTCTCTCCTAGCTTCTGGTGGTTGCAGGCAATCCTTGGTGTCCCTTGGTCTTATAGACAGATCACTCCAATCTCTGCTTCTGTCTTCACTTTGTCTTCTCTGTGACTCTAGGTATTTGTGTGCCCATTCCTCTCCTTATAAGAACAATAGTCATAGGGTTTAGGGCTCATCCTAAATCCAGTATGATATTATCTTGAGATCCTTAACTTTATTATTATATCTATTTTCAAATAAGTTCTCATTCACAGGTACTGGGGATTAAGAGTTGAAAATCTTTTAGGGGCCACTGTTCAACCCACTACAGTCATAGTGTTAAAACACAAATCAAATCATACCACCCCTCTGCTCAGAATCCTGCAACGGCTCCAATCATACCCTGAGTAAAAATTGCACTTCTACACAATTCTGGATGTTACACCTCTCTGATTTCTTCTCCAACTTCTCTTGCCTTTTTCACCCTGCAGGAGCTACATCATTCCTCACCACTCCCCAGCCTCAAGTCTCTCCACATCCTGTCTCTCCACAGGGAACTTCTCCCTCCAGAGACCTCCGTGGTTTCTCCCTCCGATTCTTCAGATCGTTTCTAAAAAAGTCACCTTTTCAGCAAGGCTTCCCCTAATCTCACTGGATAAAGTTCCACTTCATTTCCTGCTTTATTTTTTGCCATAGCATTTAGGAATACATCATCCTATAAATGTTGAGTTTCATTGCTTTATGTATCCTGCCATTAAAATGTAAGCTCCGTGAAGACAAGGAATATTTTCCCAATTTCATTCACTGCTAGAACAATTCCTATAGGCACTCAGTAATTACACTTTAAAAAGTAGTTTACTCAACTGAAATTGCACAAAAGAGAAAGTATCAAAGTTCCTGTGTTAATAGGGCCCAATCCTAAAGCAGCACTAAAATAAGCAAGAGCATTGTAAATCACAACACTGCAAAACTTGTTTTAGTGTATCTGATTCACCTTATACTGATGATGTCTAATGATACCATAACTGTCACCAGTGGAGTAAAATAGTTGAAATTTTTCTCAAATATAAAAAATAAAAAAACAATTTTGATCAACGATGAGAGAGGAAAGACTGAATTCTTTCTATTTTCACTGTAGAACATAATGCTACAAAATCTTTGCCATATTGAAAGGCAATTAAAGAGTATTCAGCAAAAATTTCTGGGAAAAATTACTTTAGAGATGTGTCAGAAGGTTAATTAATGAAAATATGTTATTTTCTGGATTATTTTACATTTGCAGCATCTATCAGTTTCTTAAAAGACTTTTTAAACTACTTTATTGAAATACAATTGACATAAAATAAACTGCACATATTTAGAATATACAATTTGATAAATTTTGACATTTCTATAAACCCATGAAATTATCACCTTCAAGAGAGTGAATCACATCACAAATAAGATAGTGAATATAACCATTACCCTCAAAACTTTCCTTGGGACCCTTTACAACTCCTTATAACCTGCTCTTACCTGCTCTTTGGCAGGCTGTGGTTTTATTTGCATTCAGTTTAAAGTACTTGCTAATTTTTCTTTTGATTTCTTCTTTGACCCATTTAGAAGTATTTTCTTTAGTTTCTAAAGATTTGGAAACATTCCAGAGATCTTTCTCTTGTTGGTTTCTTACTTAATTCGATTATGATTACAGAGCATGTTTTGAGTTAATTCCATTATGATTACAGAGCATGTTTAAAAGGTGAATCCTTCCAAATGTATTGAGACTATTCTTTGCTGCAGAACATGGTCTATTTTAGTAAATGGACCATAATATAAAAAGAATGTGTATTTCACTCTTATTAGATGGCATGCTCTCTAAATATCAATTATGTCTATTTAGTTAATGGTGTTGATTTGGTCTTCTGTATCTTTATTGATTTTCTTTTTAAAAAAAAACATTTTTAATTTTTATTTATTTTGAGAGAGAAAGAAAGAGCATGCAAGTGGGGAGGGGGCAGAGAGAGAAAGAGAGAGAGAGAAAAAAATCCCAGTCAATCTCAATACTGTCAGTGCAGAGCCTGATTCTGGGCTCAAACTCACGAACTGCAAGATCATGACCTGAGCTGAAGTCAGACACCAAACTGACTGAGCCACTCTGGTGCCCCTTCTTATTGATTTTCTTATTTTCTTTACTTATCCTATTGATTCTTGAGGGAGGGGTATTGAAATCTCTAGCTATAATTGAAGATTTGTCTACTTTGCATTTGTTAGCTTTCACTTCATGTATTTTATTTTATTCTATTTTTAAAATTTATTTGCTTATTTATTTATTTTGAGAAAGAGACAGAGAGTCAGGGAGAGCAGAGAGAGAGGGAGTGAAAGAGAATCCCAAGCAGGCTCTGCACTGTCAGTACAGAGCTGACACAGGGCTCAAGCTCAGTAACCAGTATATTATGTCCTGAGCTGAAAGCAGGAGTCAGATGCTTAATCAACAGAGCCACCAAGGTGCCTTTTCACTTCATGCATTTTTGTTAGTAGGTGCATAGTATTCAGGAAGCTTTGTTAATAGGTGCATAATATTTAGGATTTTTATGCCCTCTTGATGAACTGACTCTTTCATCACTAGAAAAGGACATTTTCTATCCCTGGCAATAACTTTACTCTAAAATCTACTTTGTCTGAGCCATTTCAGGTTTTTTTTTTTATTGATATTATCATGGTAAACTTTTCCCATTTTTTAGAAAATACTTATTCATTTTTGAGAGAAGGAGAGAGAGAGTGTGTGTGAGTGAGGGAGGAGCAGTGAGAGAAGGAGACAGAGGACCTGAAGTAGGCTCTGTGCTGACAGTAGCAAGACAGATGCGAGGCTCAAACCCACGAACCATGAGATCATGACCTGAGCCAAAGTCGGACACTTAACTGGCTGAGCCACTCAGGTGCCCCTACAAGCTATGCCTTTTAATTGAAGTGTTTAGACTATTTACATGTAATATAAAGCTAGCTTTAAGCCTATCATCTTTTTTATTTTCTATTTGTCTCATCTGTTCTTTATTCTTTTCCCTCTACTTTTCTTCCTCCTTTTCTATTGAGTACTTTTTACAATTTCATTTTATCTCCTTACATGGTTTATTGACTGTAACTTTGTTTCCTTATTTTAGTGCTTGTTTTGGAGGGTTGTAGTATACATTATTAAATGGCATGATATGCTTTCAATTAAAATTATATCACTTTACATAAAGAACCTTATAATAGTGTATTTCCAATTCTTCCCACTGGGCCTTTACACTACGTTTCATGCATCCTACTTATACATGTGTTATTAAATTCACAATTAATTGTTATTTTTGTTTAAACAATTATTTGTAACAGCTTTATTGAGATATAATTCACATACTATACAATTCACCTTTTGGAAATGTCCAATTCAGTGGTTCTTAGTATATTCACAAGATTCTACAACCATTACTACTATATAATGCCAGAATATTTTAATCACCCCAAAAGGAAATCCCTTTTAACCTATATCTCCCAAATCCCCCATCTTTCCAGCTATAATTTCTTTTTTGTTTCTATAAATTTGCCTATTCTGGACATTTCATATAAATGAAATCATACAATATGTCATTTTTTTTATGACTGGTTTCTTTCACCTAGCATGCTTTCAGGGTTCATTCATGTTACAATATGTATCAATATTTTATTTTTATTTCTTCTAATTCATGAATAATATTCCATTATGTAAATATATTACTTTTTAAATCCTTTCATCAGTTAATGGACATTTAAGTTATTTCTACTTTGGAATTATTATGAATAATGTTGATATGAACACTCTAAAAATAAATAAAGGAAATCTTATTTATTTGTTTGTTTGTTTTTGAGAGGGAGGGACAGAAGGAGAAGGGGAGAGAGAGAGAATACTTTTTTTTTTTTTTACAAATAGTTTATTGTCAAATTAGTTTCCACATAACACCCAGTGCTCATCCCCACAAGTGTCCTCCTCCATCCCCACCCCTCCTCCCCCCCACATCCACCAGTCCTCGGTTTTTGTCAGCATTCAAGAGTCTCTCATGGTTTGCCTCTCTCCCTTTCCCCCACCATTTCCGCCCTTCTTCTCCTCCTTGGTCCTCTGTTAAGTTCCTCCTAATCCTCCTATACGTGCAACATATGATATTTGTCCTTCTCTGCCTGACTTATTTCGCTCAGCATAACACCCTCAAGGTCCATCCATGTTGCCACACATGGCCAGATTTCATTGTTTCTCATTGCCATGTAGTATTCCATGGTATAGATAAACCACATCTTCTTGATCCATTCATCTGTTGATGGACACTTAGGCTCTTTCCATGTTTTAGCTATTGTGGAGAGTGCTGCTATGAACATTGGGGTACATGTGCTCCTATGCCTCAGCATTTCTGGATCCCTTGGGTAAATTCCTAGCAGTGCTATTGCTGGGTCCTAGGGGGGTTCTATTGTTAGTTTCCTTAGGAACCTCCACACTGTTTTCCAGAGGGGTTGTACCAGTTTACATTCCCACCAACAGTGTAGGAGGGTGCCCGTTTCTCCACATCCTCGCCAGCATCTAGAGTTCGAGAGAGAGAGAATCTTAAGCAGGCTCCATGCCTAGTACAGAGCCGGACACGGGGGCTCAATCTCATGACGATGAGATTATGACCTGAGACAAAATCAAGAGTTGGACTCTTAAATGACTGAGCCACGCAGGTGCCCCAAGGAAACCTTATTTAAACTGGAGTCAGGAGCTCTCATGCACTACCTCTCAAGCACTACCACTCATTGTAAGAAGCACATCTCACTTTCCCCAGCAGGAAAAAGCTGACTCTACATACTCTTAAGAAGGAAGAATTTCTCCTTGCCTAGCAACAGCCCAACCAATGAAAAACCATCACATTCAGCCAAGGAGAAGCTATAACAGCCCCTCCCAGCTTCTTTCTTTCCTTTGTAAAACCAAGTTCCTCTTCTCTGTTCTCTGAACTTGCCTATGGTTCAAAATAGTTGGCTTGTCCCAAACTGCCATTCTCTTCTATTTCTAAATAAACTAATTTTACTGATAAAAAACCTGGCTATTTTTTTTAATTTTTTAATTATTAATTTTTAATTTATTTTCCAGAGAGACAGAGTATGAGCAGAACAAGAACAGAGACAGACACAGAATCTGAAGCAGGCTCCAGACTCCAAGCTGTCAGCACAGGTTGACTCCTTTTTTAAGGTCAACAACACTCATGTACATGTTTTTGTGTGGGCATGTGGTTTCATTTCATTTGGGTATATAACTATGAGTAGAATTGCTGAGTCATATGGTAACTCTGTGTTTAACCATTTATGGAACTGCCAGACTATTTTCCAGAGCAGCTCCACCATTTTATATTCCCATCAGTAATTATAAGGGTTCCAACTTCTCCATATCCTCATCAATACATGTAACTATTTGTCTTTTTTACTATAGCTTTCCTAGTGGTATTTCATTGTGGTTTTGATTTGCATTTCCCTGATGACTAATGACCAATCAATTATCTTTTATAGAGCTATTTTAAATATAAGATTCAAATCATATGCATTTACCCATGTAGTTATTACTTTCAATATTCTTCAGTCTTTTTTGTAGATCCCTTTTTCCATCTACTATCATTTTCTTCTGCCTGGTGGACTTCCTTTAATATCACTTGTACTATGAATCTCTAGGTGATAAATTCATTCAGCAATTTTATGTCTGTAAAGTCTTTATTTTCCCTTCACATTTTGAAGGATATTTTTCTGGGTATAAAATCTTGTACTGACAGGGTTTTTTTCAGTCCTTTTAAGATGTTGTTCCACAGATTTGTGCTTTGCTTCTGTGTGTGTTTTCTGGTGGGAAACCTGCTGTCATTATCTTTGTTCCTCTGAGTGTAATCTGCCTTTTTTCTGCTAAGCTGCTTTTAAGATTTTCCCAGAAATCTGATTAGGCTGTTCCTTGGTGTAGTTTTCTCTTCCTCCTCCTCGTTTTTGTTTTTGTTTTTGTTTTTGTCTGGGGTCATTAAGCTTCATATAGTTTTAATGAGATTTGAAAAACTGTGAACATTTTTCTTCAAATAATTTTTCTTTGCCCACTTTTTTTCCAGAACTCTAATTCCTCCTATATTAGGCCATTTGAAGATGCCCCTCAGTATATAGATGCTGTGTTCAATTTTTGAAAATTATTTTTCCTTTTTTTGTTTCATTTCAGAATTAATAAGTATCTCTTTGTCTTAAAGTTTACTATTCTTTTCTTCTGTAATTATTTATTCTGCCATTAATTCTAATATATTTTTCACTTCAAGCATCATAGTTTTTATCTCTAGATATTTAACTTGGGTTCTTTAGTAACTCTCATGTCTCTACTTTTTTTAAGTTTTATTTATTTTGAGAGAGACAGAGACAGCACAAGTGGGGGAGGGGCACAGAGAGAAAGAGAAAAAGAGAGAGAATCCCAAGCAGGCTCTGTGCTGCTAGCACAGAGCCTGATGTGGGGCTTGAACCCACAAAGCCATGAGATTGTGACCTGAGCCAAAACCAAGAGTTGGATGCTTAGCCAACTGAGCCACCCAGGTGCCTCTCTACTTACGTTATTAAACATATGTCATGCAGTTATAATAACTGCCCTATACTCCTGTCTACCAATTCTAACAATTGCATAAGTTCAAGGTTGACTTTTACTGATTTTTTTTCCTCCTTATTATGGATCATATTTTCCTGCTTCTATTCATACCTGGTAATTTTATATTGGATGCCACTTATTATGAATTTTTCTTGGTGGCTGCTGGATATTTTTGAATTGCTATAAATACCATTGGCTCTGTTCTGAGATGCAGTTAAATTACTAGGAAATAGTTTGATTCTTTTTCGTCTTGTTTTTAAGATATTTTTTAGATGAGAGCAAACCAGTCTTCAGTCTAGATCTAATTATTTCCCAGTAGTTAGGCAAGGTGCTTCTGAGTCTCTTATCTAATGTTTTGAAAATTATGAGGATTTCTAGTCTGTGTGGTGGGAATAGGTACTATTCTTGGCCCTGTACAAATTTCAGGTATGGTTCATTCTAATCCTTTTGGTGGTTCTTTGGCCTTGTGTAGTTTTCTCACACACATACACTGGTGAGTGCTCTGCCAGATCCTTAAAGGGAACCATCTGCTCTTTGGAATTCCTTCTCTCTGTGCAGCTCTGTCCTCTCTAGTACTCTGTAAACTTTAGCTGCCTTGTCCCAGACTCCCAACTCACTCTCTTTAGCCAGCAAATCCACAAGGTTCTGCTGGATTTCCCTTCTTTGTACTACAGCCTAGAATCACTCAAAGAAGTAAGTTAGGGCAATTGTAAGGTTTATTTGAGTTTTCCCCCATTTCTTAGGGGTTAGTATCTTTTGCTGCTTGATATCCAGTCTCTTGAAAAATTAGCTCATTTATTTTGTCCACTTTTTTTGTGGTGGTGTTGGTTGTATGTGGTAGGAAGCAAATGTGCTGTCTGTTACTCCATCTTAGCCAAAAGCAGAAGCCTCTGTCAGCCCTTTACATTTTCAATATTATGATTTCTTTTCTTATTCTAGATAAACGTCCACTTTTCTAAACAATTTCATTTGTAATTTTATATTATTTTTCTTTTTAAAAAATACTTATTTCTTTAGTTTGAGAGAGCAGAGAGCAAGCAGGAAAGGGGCAGAGAGAGAAGGGGACAGAGGATCCAAAGTGGGTTCTGTGCTGAGAGCAGAAAGGCCGACGATGGGCTCAAATTTATGAACAATGAGATCATAACCTGACCTGAAGCCAGATGCTTAACCAACTGAGCTATCCAGACGACCCTGTATTATTTTTCTTAAAAAGGGCATCCATTGTTGTATAATCTCTAGCTTCATACTCAGGCTCTTGAGTTGAACCACATGGGTTGGAATTCTGCCTCCACCTTCTGTTAGCATTGTGACCCTGAGCAGCCTCTCCTTCTTCATTTCCTCATCTATCAAACCAGGATGAAAATAGAACCTACTTCAAGATGTTGGGCATTACAGGAGTTGTTACATATGAAACACTTAGAAGATAGCCTGAAACCTAGAAACTACTCAAGAGACTGTTATTATTTGAGCTTCATCAATGTTTAGGTGGTATTATAAATTATGAGATTACCTATACAGAGTGTTAGGATAGAGGACACCACCCTCCATAACTGATGAGAGCAGAGTAAGTATAGACCACAAAAGAAACAACATGGCCAGGAAATGGAATAACCAAAGAATACAGTGTCCTAAGAAAACAAAGTTGTTAATCTACCAAAGAAGGGAGAGATTAATATATTCTATACCACTAAAGATCAAAATGAGAATTTAAGAACGATCTCTGGATTTGTCGTGATTGATGTTGTCAAATAGGGATATGAATAGGTTGCACTACACATGTTAACAATGAGTATTAAATGAGAAATTCATGCTAATTCCTTAGCACATAGTGGGTATTCAAAAATATAAGGCAGTATTGTGATGATGATTACCAAAATTATGTTTATCTTTTGTATCACTAGATTCAGCCCATGTCTCACCCTAATATATAAATGTTAGAGCAGATTCAGAGCCTCTCTTTGATATTGTCTCCATTTCATTCTTACCCCAAGGTATGACACTGGGGGTCTTTCTGTCACACACACATCACATCACATCACAGGCAATCGATCTACCATCTACCTTACTTTTTTTTTCCAATGGCAGCCATTTCCCCAATATCCCTCTTTATCTAATTATAATACTAGAGACTTCACCAATTATTGGCACTACCTGTGGATGTAAGGGGCACGGCCAATTCTGAGTCTGCTGTGTCACATGCCCATACCCTTTGGGGCTAAGATGTTTTGGCCCCTCTGACTTCTGTAAGAGAGGTAGAGCCCAGCTTTCCACCATGATTTCCTTCAAGTAAAAAGAGGAATGGACTCTTAGCAGCCAAAGACTATGGTCAGTGTGTCCTACACCCAGCCAATTTCAGGGGTCCGTGACATAACCAACCAAACCAAAAAGATATGTAGTTGTAGTAGATCAAACACCTTGAATTATATTTCTAAACTTTCTTTTTAATTTAGGGAGGCACCAAATCCATTTGTAAGCCCATCTGGATTCCAAGTGAAAAATTGATCCTGTGGTTCTGATTCATTGCTGTATGATTCATGTATGATTCACCATTTGCAAAGGTCTATGTGAAGTCCCAAATTATACCTTTCAATATGAGAAGTATAATTTGTACCAAGAGTTAACTGATTTAAACCCCCAAATGCACCTGCATTCAAGCTATAAATTTGCTATCTGGGCTTCTCTGAACCTTGTACCATGAGTCTAGATAACTAAGTCTTCCAATACTTGAAAGTGTAATTGTTTGAACAGTAACCTTTAGAATTTCAATGATGTGAGACAAAATCTTCTTAAACAAATATATTCCAATTTCCTATATAAGGCAAAATGAACATAATTTTACCTTTTCCTATACACTACAGGTTATTTACAAAAATATCAACAAATGGCCCAATATAGAATAGATTTAGGACTCCAAGGGTTATTCACCCTACACTAAATGGGCTCAGATGGCTGGTTTTGAGTTTGGGGCACTATTGCAGTTTTACGGTCTCCCTTCTCGTCGGCACCTGTCATTTCCTGCAGTTATCAGTTACTACCTGCTGTAGTAGCTTCTTCCACATTTAATTATTTGCTGTTTTTTATCTCTGAGAATTTAAACAACTGGTGAGAATTGCATATCAAGTTAGTGTAAATGGATTCTGAATTGAGCCATGACAGACTTTGCAAGTAGACAATCTAAAGTTGCTCTAATGCTATTTTTGAAGATAGGCAGGGTATAACAAATAAAACCAAACCAATGGAACACCTTGCAACGTCGATTCTGGCTTCTCAGTTGTTTTGTTGGTTTATTTTGTTTTTCTTGCTTTGTGATTCTTGGCCTTGTCCTATATTGGTAAAGATGACAAATGGCAGCTTTCCCACAGAGACTAGGCTCCGGGTGTGCTTCATCCTCTCAATAGCATCATGAGCATCAGCTTGGTTGAAAATATAGCCAGAATTACTAAAAGCATGAGCTCTTGTCCCAGGCCTTATTGGAAGAAGACACTTTGTTCCATAGCTTTGGATATGAGTGGGCTGATTCCCCATGAGGAGAAATCGGGCTGTTAGACACCACACTCCCATCTTGCAGAAATGGCTCCCAAGCAGGGCTTTTTCTCTGGATCTTCTCTTTGCAATGTGGCATCCAGCCCCAGAATTTCTCTGTACCAGGAAAAGCCCTTGCCCAACATTTCAATGTAATCCTGGGGAGCATTTTCAATGGATGAGTGAGCTTCCAACCATTTAATTCCTTAAACAGCAAAACTTCAGCTGTTCCCAGGAGTCTGTGCACTGGTTCAGAAAAAGCCATGCTGCTTCCATTCCCTAAAAATCCACTGGCACAGGACCACCAAGGCATCCATCATCTGTTAGCACCATGGCTGTGTGTGGGGTGGAGGGCGGTCCCCTGGAGAGGTAGGGGCTCTTTTCCTAGAGCCTGTGTCTCACGGCTTCACTCTCTGCTCCCCAGACAGGCTGGCCTGTGAGCTTCTTTTCAGCTTCTTCCCTCTGGGCAGCTTCCAGCTTACTTGACCTATTTTCCACAATCTCAAGACAGAGGGCATAGGAAAGCGCTGAATCACTCTAGGGTCTGCATTGTGTCCATTATAAAGCCCAATGTCAAAATGAAATACCACCTTTTTAATAACCCCGTATCTCACAGATTTAATGGTCAATTCTAATTAAAGATTAGCCTATGTTTCTTTATTTTATTTCCCTAGAGTAAAAGAAAAAATCGTTGTTTTTTGGGTTTTTTTTTAAGGAGATTCTAGATTCTGTATTTATAAACATCGTTAGAGGCTATATGCTTTCTTAGCAATTGGAAACGTAAAGATTTCATCTATTCACCCAATCAGGATAGAATTCTTTCTCTTTTTATTGTTAGGAAGCTTTCCCCCTCCCCAAGTCCAGCTTAGTGTCCCAGGTCTCTAGGTCCATAATAGCTACTCAAGAAATAGTCACCGGTTGAAAGAATGAATGAAAGGATGGCTGGATAGAAAAATGTCTGCGCTGTTGTGTTCTAGGACATCCTCCCAACATGTCCTCAGCAGCTCTTCTCCAGGGACTATAGAACCAAGCCAAAATGGAATCTCTTCTGTCAGGTACAAGATGGAAATGGTCAACATAGGTACATAAAGGAAATCTAGGGGTGCCTGGATGGCTTAGTCGGTTAAGCGTCCGACTTTCACTTAGGTCATGATCTCGCGGTTCGTGGGTTCGAGCCCCGCGTCGGGCTCTGTGCTGACTACCAGCTCGGAGCCTGGAGCCTGTTTCAGTCTGTGACTCCCTCTCTCTCTGACCCTCCCCTACTCACGCTGTCTCTCTCTCTCTCGCCTAGAAATAAATAAAACATTAAAAAAAAAAAAAAAAAGGAAATCTAACCTAACCTTACAGGAACTTACACTTCTTAGAAATCAGCAGGGGGCAGCAGTCAATTCTCAAATACCAAGTCTGTTGGTGACATCTCAGGACTTCCTTGTTCCCCTGACTGATCTATCCTGATCCAAATAAGAAAGACGACCTCTAGACCACCAATCAGCTGAAATAGCCAAATGACTTCTGCATTTACCCCATAAAATATCCCTTGTCTATGAGAAACTATGAACTCCTTTCTCCCATAGCCTTGAGCTTCCTGTCTGCAAGTTAAAAGCCTTGCAATAAACTCATCTTTCTGTTTCATTCATTGTATGTAGAGTTTGATTTTTGACAGGACCCACCACTCAAGGTGGGTCCCGTCAAAGGCCTTTATGGGGTTCATACAATAGAATTTAATAATAAAGACACTTTTATTTACTTCTTTGCTTTGTTTTGCAGAAGAGCTGGATGAAAACCTGGTTCCCTCAGTCCTGGGCAGAATTTCTCAGTGAGTGGCTGGAGAGTTTTGTGTTACCAGCACAGCTCAGCTCTGTCAGGCACTGTGGCGTCCACTTTGTCCTGGAATGGCTGTGCCTGACCGGGGTCCGAACAGGAGCTCAAGTGGCTCCTCTAGGGCTCTGAAGCAGTTAAAGTTGGGGCTTGTTCTTCTTTGTCATGAGGCTGTGGGATTTTATGGTCCTTTCAGAAGCCTTGGTAACTGCTGGCCCCACTCCAGAGCGCATCCTTCCTCAGATGTCCCAGGATCCCGCTGCCTGCTGAGAATTTTGCAGACAAGACCCCAGGCTCACAGAGTCGGAGCCCAGGGGCTCAGCTTCACAGAATCAGGCTAGACTTTACTGGTGAATGACTATAACCCCCTTACTCCATCCCCTCCAGTCTGTTTCTCCCTTTCCAGGAGCTGAGCCAGGCTTCTGGAGGCAGTCTCCCCCTCTCAACAGGACCCACTAATTAACATTTCTTCTCTCCTTTTTTTCTCTGCTCCAGTTCCATCTGCGGCTGCCTAATCACAGCATTAACTACTGCAAACCTGATCCCACTCCTGATACAGCCTCCCCAAGGGAGGGCTTTGAGCCAGGAGAAGACAGGCTTGTGGTCATGAGAAATGGAAGGAGCCTCCCCAGGATGAAAAGAGGCCATGTCTGAAACCCACAGTGCTCGGCATGGGAAAGGGGCTCTAACAATGGTTGCTGGCCTGATATTAGTTGCATAGTCTTTTTTCCCCCCAAGTTTATTTGGGGGGGGGCAGAGAGAGAGAGAGAATCCCAAGCAGGCTCTGCAATGTTGATAGTGGCAAAAGCTATGAATGTGTGGGGGCAAGGGATGGGCCTTCTCTGTACATTCTGCTCAGTTTTGCTGTGAACCTAACTGCTCTAAAAAATAAAATCTATTTTGCTAAACTACATATACTCACTGCCAATTCCCAAATCTCTTTTTCTTTCTTTCTCTTTTTTTTTTTTTTTTTTGAAAGAGAGAGGGAGAGCATGAGTGAGTGAGGGTCAGAGAGAAAGGGAAAGAATCTCAAAGCAGGACTTGACCTCACCCAATACAGGGCTTGAACTCATGAACCGTAAAACCATGGACCTGAGCCAAAGTCGGATGCTTAACTGACAGAGCCACGCAGGTGCCCTCGACTCCCAAATCTCTATCTCTAACCCAAAGTTCACACCTTACTGTTTGACTCATTTATTCAACGATTTGCTCAACATACCCGTTTGGTTATCTAAAAGAAATGCCACATTTAACATGCCCAAAAACAAATTGTTGATTTTTCCCATTTCAGCAAATAGCAATTCTATTAGTACTTAGACCGAACACCCTTGGAGTCACCCTTGACAGGATGGAGACTGACATGGGGCTCAGATGCATGAACTGTGAGATCGTGACCTGAGCCAAAATCAAGAGTTGAATGCTTAAACACCTGAGTCTCCCAGATGCCCCTTAGTTGTATAGTCTTAAAGCAACTCCCTATATATTGCCTATTAGTGTCAAGGAAGGGGGAAAAAAGAACAGCAAGCAATGGAGAAATTGTACAACAGTTTGACCAGGTGGTCCGAAATTATCATCTACATGGGACAGATGACATCATGTGACTCCAGATGTGGTACCTTGGACAGGACATATCTCACCTGGGCAGCATTCTGGCTGAGATTATAGAACCAATCTACACACAGGGAAACACCAAACACATAATGAGGGATGTGCTGTAAAACAAAATGGCATGTGATACTCACAGATATTTAAAGTTGGAACAATATTAGAAAGATTAGCATTGCCCCTGCACAAAGATGGCACACAAATTTGTGAAGAAAAAGAAATGGTGTGGGGTAGAGAGGGGATCAACATCATAAATGCCAGATTAAAGGAGGCTAAAGAGACACGACAGTCACATGTGGTACCTGACCCTAGACTGAAGCCGGTACTGAAGGAAAATGCTATAAAGGACACTGACGGGTCAGCTAACAAAACTGACATATGGAGGTAGCTTAGATAAAAGCACTTTGTCAGGCATTATGGTTATATAATAGAATATCCCTATTCTTAGAAAATATACACTGAAATATTTAGGATACACACACACACACACACACACACACACACACATACATATAGATATATAAACAAATGTAGATGTAGATAACATATATATAAAAATTTTCTCTGAACTATTTAATTTTATTTTCATGTTTATTTACTTACTTTGAGAGAGAGAAAAAGAGCTTGAGGAGGGGAGGGCCAGAGAGAGAGGGAGACAGAATCCCAAGCAGGTTCCACGCTGCGAGTGCAGAGCCTGATACAGGGCTTGAACTCAAACTGAGATCATGACCTGCACCAAAATCAAAAGTTGGATGCTTAACTGAGTGAGCCAGCCAGGTGCCCCTCTTTGAACCATTTTATATACATGTATCTGTATGGAGTTGGGGAGAAACATGCAAACGATAAAGCAAATGGAAAAAATGAAGAAATATAGAAATGTGCCATTTCTATTTTTGCAAAAAGCACATATTGATTTTAAATTCCATTGTTTGAGGAGTGTCTGGGTGGCTCAGTCGGTTAAACGTCCGACTTTGGCTCAAGTCATGATCCTACATTTTGTGAGTTCGAGCCCTACGTTTGGGCTCTGTGCTGTCAGCTCAGAGCCTGGAACCTGCTCTGGATTCTGTGTCTCCCTCTCTTTGCCCCTCCCCTGCTCACACTCTGTCTCTCTCTCTGTCTCTCAAAAATAAACATTAAATTCCATTGTTTGAGCAAAAAAGTAGAGATGCAGCACAGCACAGCATTGAGTGTGGTGTGGGGATCATGGGGGTCCATTGGACCTGGGTCTAAATCCTGGCTCTGCCACTATACCCTAGGCCATGTTCCTCTGCCCCTGAGTCTCAGTTTCCTTCTCTGTGGAGGAACAGTCAGCAAAGTTCTATTACAAGGATCAAATGAGGCAGCACCTATCAAGTGCTCAGTGGAGGGCATGAAGTTCAAGCATGGTAAGAGCTCTCCGACCATTCAGTATTGTGATTATGAAGATGCTTTCTCCTCCCCCAAACTTGGTAATGCTGCCAGATGCAGTTTCACAGAATTATAAAGACTCTGAGAGTCAGAGGGCAGGAACATCCAGGGTATGCGGTATTGGAGACATGGAATGTGCGAGAAAAGACCGGTTCCTTGGTGGGAGAAAGCCTACTAAAGAAAGCCATGTAAAGCAGACTATATTTGTTCCAAGGAGCTTCCCCAGACTAAAGCCATTGCCTTCTTCCACTGTTTAACAAGGACAGGATATGCGCGTGCACATGTGCATGCACACACACACACACACACACACATACACACACACAAGCTTTATTTGATCAAAGGGCTGTGTGTCTTGGACAATTTTACCACAAAAACCCAGTCTCTGCTATAAGAATTATCAATCCCTCCACTTAGGACAAACTTTTCGGTCTCCAACAAATACTGTAAAAAATTTAAAATACCTTTAAATAGGGATGCCTGGGTGGCTCAGGCCATGAGCTTGCGGTTCCTGAGTTTGAGCCCCGCGTCAGGCGCTGGGCTGACAGCTCAGAGCCAGGAGCCTGCTTCAGATTCTGTGTCTCTCTATCTGTCTCTCTGTCTCTCTCAAAAATAATTAAAAAAATAAAATATCTTTAAATAATTAACTCCCCTCTAAGAAATTCTGAAGGCACTAAGAAACCACAGTCGGGGGGCAGGCTGCATTATGCAGCCTGTCTCTGTTGCCTGACACTCTATTATAATTCCAGAGACACTTACTTGAAACAATGTGGATTCTGATTGGGGCTCTAAATGCCTGTTGTCTGAACACTGTTTGCCTGTTGGGAGCTAGTTCTCTATGTTTCTAAACTCCTTTTCCCACTGCTCTCTGTCTAGATTCTACTCAGCATGTGAAAAACAGGCGGTCTGCCACCAACACAGTGCACCAAGGACAGGATAATTTTTTAGATAGTCAAGTTGGTCTCCTCACAGAGTACTCCCACCCACTCATGCCCCAAACACTGACTGCCGTCCCCCTGTGTTCCAGGCACTGGGATAGACACTCAGGTGTGGAAAGGAATAAGCTGTCACCCCAGCCCATCAGGAGTTCAGGATCCAGCCAGACAGATGAGCACAGAGAGCCAACACATGGCAGAGTTGTAGCTCAGACACCAGCTCAGATCCTGAGGAACTTAATGAAAATGCAGCCTCCAGGCCCAAACACCCCAGACCTACCAAATCAGTGTCTCTGGGGTAAGGCCTTGAAATCGGCATTTTAACAATGGAAGCTTAGATATTCCAAAGTTTAAAACTCACAGATCTGCTTTATATCCTACTACAAATTCAGACATGTCTGGGTGTTTCTGAGGGGCCAGTATGACAGATCCATCAAGGATCTATTTCTACGGAGTTCCTGGGAGCCTGTGAGACTAAGTGGGGTATCAATAAGTAGCACAACCCATGAAAATTTTTGAAGAGATCAGGCCTGGAACACAAGAGAAGGTGAAGAGGATTCACCCCACGCCAGCATTATGACTGTTGGCAGAAGTTGGGGTACAGCATGAGAGGAAGTGGCTGAAACCATTATGCAACAGAAAGGAGGAGCAGGAGCCCAAGAGTCAAGGGAGCCACCTGGGGCTGATGGCGCCACCCTCTGGTGTCAGGAGAGGAGGAGGCAGCCACGAGGTCAGTACTCTGTCTACCAGGGCTGTGCTGCAGCCTGGGGACCCCCTGAATGTATCAGGAAGAATGTTTGGGAGCTGGGGAGGTGAGTGAGCTATCTACACCAAAGCTGCCAATGTCTCAAATCGTCTACTCAGAGAAAAACCTCTCAGGCATTTCTGAAGTGTCTGGCACCAATGCCGCTTCAGCTTCCTGCACATAGAATTTAACTGTGGCTTCTTTCCTCAAGGACACTTCTAGGACCCATATGCTGTGTGCTTCCATACATATAACACAGAGGGGGCCGCTGATGAGACAAGTCCAAATTCTCAGGTGAGCACACGTTAGACCCAGGCAGGCTCACATACACCCGGTTAATGGATTCTGTCCCTGAGAGATCATGTGGTGACAACTAGTCCATCTTGCAAATCTGCTGATAGCCAGCCAACCAGCCAGCCTCCAACACTCCTAACTCAGCACCGCTTTGTTCCTGACCTCTAGACTGGGTTGTGGAAACTGCACTCATTTTAATTCATTGAATCCCAGCTCTGCCACAAACTCATCATGTGACTTTGGGGAAGTTATTCACCTTCTTTGAGCATCAGTTCCCTCTTCTATTAAACTTGGATAATAATGTGTGCCTCCAAGTATTGCTTTAATAAATACCAGCCCCTTTTCGTTCTTTATAGTTGAGTGTCATAACAGGCCCATGATTTGCTATTTGAAAGGGCACATTTACAATCAGCCATTTTCATATTTTCATATTTTCATATATTGGTCTCAATTTGAACATTCAGTTAGTAGAAAAGACTTTTAATGCAGCAGGAAATTCTCCAAAGATATTCTTCAATGGGTGGTAGGTTTTAAAGTGTCTCTAGGCCTCTGGAATGGATGGCAGTCAATTAGTCTGCCTCTTGCCTGAGAAATCAGACTAATTACTGGTAAGGCTTGGCTAATGGGGTCTTTTGTGAACTCCCTCCCTAAATGAGAAATCTTTAACTTTTCACAAAAATTCAATCTCATTTGTGCTGCTGACTCCTAATATTTCTAAATAAATGCTTGGCCTCTGGGCTTTTATAGTCAAATAACCCAAATCAAACCAAGCTGCTCTGCCAAGGGAAAATTTTATTTTGCATAAATCTACTGGAAGAAAGTTTTAGAATCAATTCAGAATCACCATAGGCAAAGACTAGCCACAGTCCACTCTGGGGCAAGTTTTGTGGACGTGGGCTAAAAGGTGATTTGACTCCATTTGGGTTTAAATGACCTGTTGAGATGCTCAAACGGTAAACAGTGGCAGGTTTCAGAGCTCAGAGTATGCAAGAAGCAGGCTTGTCCCCAACCCCAAGTCAACTGCCACATACAGACAGACTCAGGGTTCTGTATCTAAGGCAAAGGAGACAAAATCCAGGGAAGCCATTACCTGTCTTGCATCAACTATAAAAGAGGTGAAAGTGTCTGGAAAGGCAAGAGGAGTTTGAGGCAGGAAGTCACTTGAAGATAGCCAAACTTGAATAGAAATACACATAAATGCCAAGAGAAGGAGAGGACTAAGCAATTCAGAGCTTGGCAAGAGTCTAGAGAAGTTTCCAAAAGTGACAATGGAGCTAGAGGGACCTGCTCCAACAGAACCTGTGACCCTGGAGGGGCTGTGGAATGGCCTACATATGAGTCTTTCCTTCCTAGTTCTTCCTCATTAAGGACTTCCACAACTCTTTAAATATAGGGTGAAAGTAGAATTTGCGAATGCTGGGTGCCTTTGGATTCCTTTTATTATAGTAAACTGCATTGAATTGCCTCCTAGGAGACACTGAGGTCTTCCCCTATTGGCTTCTTATCAGCTCCATTTGTTCTTTCCAAAAAAATTTGAGAAGATATGGTTGTCCATCTCATAGGTGGACATAGCTGCTTGGGATATTCTGGATCTTCAGTCTATTCTGACTATGGAGTGGAAAAATAATTCCTTCTTTTTGGGTAAAAAATTTCAAGATGATAAAACAAAGAGGCACAAACATGTTTTCAAGACATAGTGTTTTAGGGGCACCTGGGTGGCTCAGTCGGTTGAGCGTCTGTCTTCAGCTCAGGTCATGATCTCATGGTTCGTGGGTTTGAGCCCCGTGTCGGGCTCTGTGCTGACAGCTAGCTCAAAGCCTGGAGCCTGTTTTCAGATTCTGTGTGTATCTCTCTCTCTCTCTGACCCTCCCCTGCTCATGCTGTCTCTCTCTCTCTCTCTCTCTCTCAGAAATAAATTTTAAAAAAACATTCAAAAAAAATTTTTAAAGATATAGTTTTTTATTGTAAAGTTAGGATCCAGTAAACTCCTGATTCATTTCTTCTCCTATACCCGCCACTTGGCCTAGAATATACTAACCAAAATTCTCCTTCAGTTCTTCAGCATCTCCATTCTCTAGTCCCATTCTTTTTTTTTTTATTTTTTTTTAATTTAATTCTAGGAGAGAGAGAGAGACAGCGTGAGCAGGGGAGGGTCAGAGAGAGAGGGAGACACAGACTCTGAAATAGGCTCCAGGCTCTGAGCTGACAGTCAGCACAGAGCCCGACGCGGGCTCGAACCCACGAACCGCGAGATCATGAGCTAAGCGAAAGTCGGACGCTTAACCACTAAGCCACCCAGGCGCCCTTTTTTTTTTTTTTTTAATTTTTAATGTTTTATTTATTTCTGAGAGAAATGGCGTGAACAGGGGAGGCTCAGAGAGAGAGGGAGATACAGAATCTGAAACAGGCTCCAGGCTCTGAGGTAGCTGTCAGCACAGAGCCTGATGTGGGGCTCGAACCCATGAACTGTGAGATCATGACCTGAGCTGAAGCCAGATGCTTAGCCACTGAGCCACCCAGGTGCCCCTTTTTTTTTTTTTTTTTAACATTTATTTATTTTTGAGAGAGAGGGACAAAGCTTGAGCAGGGGAGGGGCAGAGAGAACCCAACGCGGGCTCAACCTCACAGAGGGCGAGATCATGACCTGAGCCGAAGTCGGCCACTTAACCGACTCAGCCACCCAGGCACCCCTCTCTCGTCCCATTCTTAGCACATGTATTTTTCCTCTAGGAACAAGCTTACGCAGGGGTCTCAATCAGCACATGCAAAACTACGTATGTCTCAAAGGCCCATCCACAGGCAGAACAAGAAAGCCTCTCATTTCTCAGTGACTATGGTTCACAAACTGCAGTATGCATATGGACTAGTTGGAGAACTTGTTAAAATGCATATTTTGGGGGACTTCTAGAGTCACTAGGTCTGGGTGCATTTTTGGACAGTCATTCTAGGTAATTCTGATTCAGGTATAAAAGGACACATTTGAAAGACTGAGGGCTACATTAGTATCATGAGACTTAGAGAACCAGCATCAACTCTGAAGAGGAATAAAGGATCATTTTCCTCCACTTCTCTAGACCAAAAAAGAATCATCTCCAGGACCTAGACCTCAAGAGGCCACCTGGTTCAATTGTCCCACTCCAAGGTGGTGCTCTGTGAGTCTCTGTTACAACAGCTGCTGCCTCCTCCTAAAGATCTCGAGGGAGTGGAATCCCAAAGCCTCCCATGCAGAGCCATTCCAGTGTCTAATTGCCCTTCAGTTAAGAAGCTCTTTCTTACATTTAATCAATTCTTTCATTGCAAGACTAATCAACTCTTGCTCTATTCTCTGTGTACATAGAAACAAACAAGTTATTGTGCAATTTCTGGCCATTTATTGAGTCACAGAGTGTTGGAGACAAAAGGGATTGCAGATATAATCTGGCACAGTGGTTTTATTTGACCTGTGAAGATGCTTGTCCAAAGACTCACATAGATTCAATAGATTATTTAGTTTCCAGTGCTGGCAAAATATCTGAGGGAAGCTGTCCAGGAGGGCATTAACTATCCTAGCCCTCCATTCTGTGCGTTTTCTATTCTACTGTGTTGCCCTAATTTGGGGGTAGGGATGGGAACATTGCCTTAGCCTTTTCCATTTCAGAATTTACATATGAACCTCTTCATCATTCCTCCAAAGAGATGTGTTTTCCATCATTGTAATCATTTTAGCTGCTTGTCTTCAAATTTTTTCTTGGCTCCAAGTAGGGTTGTCAGATATAGCAAATAAAAATTCAGGATGCCTAGTTAAATTCAAATTTCAGATAAACAACTAACATTTTTTATTAAGTGTCTCCATGCAATATTTGGGACATGCTTATACTAACAACAAAAGTTATTACTTATCTGAATTTCAAATTTAACAGGGATTTGTATATTTAATCTGGTAATTTTCATTCCAAACATTCTAGAAGTGTAGCAATTAAAACTAGAGACAGAACTTTCACATCTCTGGCTATTCCTGATACTAACTATCAACACTCCCAGCCTCATGGTTTGAAGCTCCTTCTGTTAGAATGTTCTGCCCCAAAATATCTGTGTAGCTTGATTCTTCACCTCAGGTCACTTTCACATTTCTATTTATCAAAGAGGTGTTCCTGACCATCTTACAGAGACCTCACCATTACTCCAACCTGCTCACTCTGATTTATTTTTCTGTCACCACTTATTAACACCTGGCAAAGTATATGTTCATCTACTTATATAGTTTCCATCTCTTCCCCTAAAGCAGAATATAAACTCAATGATAGAAGGCCCTTGGCTCTATTCATTGTTATATTCCTATCATGTAGAACAGTGTCTAGGATACAATAGGCCATATATGAGTTATTTAATGCTGCATTAAATGACCAAAAGTTGAGTGACTTAAACAATAATAATTTATATCTCTTACTATTTCTGTGGTCAAGAATTCAGCAGACTTGGCTAAATGGTTACAGCCAAGAGGTTCTCATGAGTTTGTGATCAGATGTCAGCCAGAGCTATAGATATCTGAAGACTCGTTTGGGGTTAGAGGATCCACTTCCAAGGTGGCTCACTCATATGACTAGAAGATGATCCTGGGTGTTGGCAGGAGAACTTAGTTCCCTCCATTCATCTTCACAGAGCTGTGATGAGATTTACTTCAAAGTTGTACACTGTCACTTCCTCCATATTCTATTGGTCACATAGGCCAGCACTGATTGCATGTAGGAGGAGACCTATATTAGTTTTCTACTGCTGCATAACAAATTATCACAAAATCAGCAGCTTAAAACCACACAAATTTATTATCTCCTGGTTCTGTAAGTTAAAAGCTTGGGAAGAAGGGGTGCCTGGGTGGCTCAGTAGGTTAAGGATCCGGCTTCTCTCAGGTCATGGTCTTGTGGATTATGGGTTTGAGCCCCACATCAGGCTTTGTGCTGACAGCTAGCTCAGAGCCTGGAGCCTGTTTCAGATTCTGTATCTCTCTCTCTCTCTCTCTCTCTCTCTGACCCTCCCCTGCTCATGCTCTCTCTCTCTCAGAAATAAATAAAACATTTTAAAAAATAAATGAAATCTATGTAAAAAAAAAAAAAGGCTTGGGAAGGACATTCTAGGCTTTCTGCTCATGATCTCACAAGGCTAAAAATAGAAACATAGACTCACAAATAGAAGACAAGTACTAAAATTATAGGCCTAAATATAAACATCTTAATAATTACATTAAATGTAAGTGGTCTAAATATGCATATCAGAATAATTTTCTAAGTGCCCCAATTATATGCTATACCCGAGAAACTTATTTCAAATGTAATGATATAGATAAATTTGAAGCAAAAATGTGGAAGATATGCTGTGTATAAATTTTCAAAACAGAAAAAAACCCTAAGTGGCATGATTAATTATATTATTAAAAAGTACACTTCAGAACAAAGTGATTAGACATAAAAAGGGTCATTTTATTGTAATACAGTGAGCATTTCACCAAGAAAACATAACAATTCTAAATGTGTACGCACTAAACAGGAGAGCTTCAAACATGAACCAGAAATTAACAACTGAAAGGAGAAATATATGAATCTACAGTTATGGCTGGAGACTTCATACTCCTCACTCAGCTTTTGACTGAAACAGTACACAGAAAATCAGCAAGATTATAAAATTGTTGATTTGAGGGGCACCTGGGTGGCTTAGTCGGTTAAGCTCCGACTTTCGCTTAGGTCATGATCTCGCGGTTCGTGGGTTCGAGCCCCGCGTCGGGCTCTGTGCTGACTGCCAGCTCAGAGCCTGGAGCCAACTTCAGAGTCTGTATCTCCCTCTCTCTCTGACCCTCCCCTGCTCACGCTGTCTCTCTCTCTCTCAGAAATAAAATAAAAATATTTAAAAAAATAATAAAAAATAAAGTTGGTTGTTTTAAAAAAATAAATAAATAAAAATAAATAAAATTGTTGATTTGAACAATCACTATCAGCCAACTTGTCTAACTGGCATTCATAAGATATTCCAACCAACAATAGCAGAATATGTATTCTTTTCAAGTGTCCGTAGAACATTCACCAAGATAGACCATATCCTTGGTCATAAAATAAACTTTACAAACTTAAAAGAATTTAAATCATATAATGTATGTTCTTTGACCATAATGGAATTAAACTAGCCATCAATAACTAGACGAAAAAACAGGAAAATCTCCAAACATTAAGTGCTTATATTAGAAAGGCAAAATATCTCAAACCAATTATCTAAGCTTCCACTTTAATAAACTAAAATAAATAAATAAAACAAAATAAACCTAAAGAAAGAAGGAAGGAAATAATAAAGATCAGAGTAGGAATTAATTAAATTGAAAGCAGGAAAAAACAATAGGGAAAATCAACATAACCAATAGCTAGTTCTTTGGAAATAACAATAAAATCAATAAACGTCTTGGAAGACTGAAAAGAAAAATGATAAAAGACACAAATTCCCAATACCGGGAATGAAAGAGAGGACATCACTATAGATTCAATATGCATTAATAGGATAAGTGACCACTATGAACATCTCAATGCTCATAAATGCAAAAATTATGTAAAATGAAGTAATTCTCTAAAAACTTCAAACTACCAAAACCCTAAATGAAATAAGTAACCTATGTAGTCTTAAAACAATTAAACAAATTAAATCCACAATCAAAAGCTATCTTAAAAAGGAATTTCCAGGCCCAGATTGTTTCACTGCTAAATTCCATCTAACATTTAAAGATGAAATAACACAAGTTATACACAATGTCTTCCAGAAAACAAAAGAGGAGGGAATACCTCCCAACTTATTTTTGAGGCCAGCACTATCATGATACCAAAATGTGACAGACAGTACAAGAAAACTACAAATCTCTCTCATAAACATAGATACAAAAGTCTTCAGTGAAATACTAGCTAATCAAATCCAGCATATACATTTTAAAAAACAGTACACCACTACCAAGTGAGGCTTATCCTAGGAATGCAAGTCTGGCTTCAATAATCAAAAATCAGTCAGTGTAATCCATCCTATCAACAATCTGAAGATAGTATCAATTGATGGAGAAAAAGAATTTGGCAAAATTTAACATCTATTTATAATTAAAACTTTCAGCAAACCAGGAAGAAAAAGGGACTTGTATTAAAGGGTATCCACAAAAAACCTATGGGTGGCATCAAACTTAGTAGGTAAAAGACTTAATACTCTCTCCCTCAGATTGAGAACAAGGGAAGGAGTTCCTCTCTCACAACTCCTATTCAATACCATCCTTGACATCCTAGCTACTGCAATGAGGCAATAAAAAGTAATAAAAGGTATACAGCTTAGAAAGGAAAATACTGTCTCCATTCACAGATGACATGACTTCTCAGGGAGGATCCCAAGAAAGCTATAAAAAGCTCCTAGAACTGGGGCGCCTGGGTGGCTTAGTCGGTTAAGCGTCCGACTTTCGCTTGGGTCAGGATCTCACAGTTCGTGGGTTCGAGCCCCACGTCGGGCTCTGTGCTGACTGCCAGCTCAGAGCCTGGAGCCTGTTTCAGTCTGTGACTCCCTCTCTCTCTGACCCTCCCCTGCTCACGCTGTCTCTCTCTCTCTCTCCCAGAAAAAAAATAAAACATTAAAAAAAAAAAAAAGCTCCTAGAACTAATAAGTGAGCTTGATAAGGTCATAAGATACAAAGCCAACATATGAAAGTGGTTTCTGTATATTAGTAATGACGTTGGACACTAAAAGTTTTTAAAAATACCACTTATAAAATGAAGTCTCAGGTATAAACCTAATCTTCAGCCTTAGATTGTTTTCCAAATACTGTACTAAGGCATTTAAAAGCGCTAAACTGGGGCGCCTGGGTGGCTTAGTTGGTTAAGCGTCCGACTTTCGCTTAGGTCATGATCTCGCGGTTCGTGGGTTCGAGCCCCGCGTCGGGCTCTGTGCTGACTGCCAGATCAGAGCCTGGAGCCTGTTTCAGAGTCTGTGTCTCCCTCTCTCTCTGACCCTCCCCTGTTCACGCTGTCTCTCTCTATCCTAGAAATAAAATAAAAATATTAAAAAAAAAAATAAAAGTGCTAAACTGAAGTTCAAAAACAGACGAAAGTAAGCGATGGTGCTGGAAGACAGAAATGTCATGAGGAGGAGAAAGGATGTAGCATTGGGGGTAGAACATAGGGAGACTTCTGGTTTCTCTGGTACTCTTCCGTGTCTTGCCTTGGGTGATGATATGTTTCTTTTGTGATCATTCACTAAAGTAGACAACTATGAATTGTGTACTTTCCTGACTATATGTTCTCCATCAAAATCTTTTAAAATAGTAGTGATAAGCAGAAAACCCAAATACAGAGTGCTATCATGTCTTGAAACATTTGTAAAACTGCATTTTGAAATAGCAGTTTGCATTTGGCATTAACCAATGAAACACTAGCAGAATGATTTGAGAAATGTTCATTTAATTTAATGTCACCTAATTTAAAAGATGATTAGATCTCCATGAAATATTTTTGTTTCATAAAATTTGTATCATCCTTACCATAGTTTCCTCACATTATTACCTACTAACGACAGTAACTGTTGCTACAATGGCTAACATCAATCATCCTTCCAAACCTCAAGAATGCTTTCATTTGGGGATGGATGGTCTTAAGGCCATAGAGTTGGGATAATCCCCTACTACAAGGCCCATCTTTTGTTTGTTTCCAGCACCCCTTTCCTCTACTTCCCTCTCCATCCTCCCCTTATCCCCAGATATAGGGAACTAGAGAATGTCATTGTGATTATCCTTGGATGTAACTATATTCTTTAAAATTATAAGTGGTAGAAAGTTCCAGTTATGTAAGACAAATAAACTTTAGGACTCTGATGTACAGCATGGTGACCATAGTTAATAATACTGTATTCTATACTTGAATTTTGTTAAGATAATAGATCTTAAATGTTC
Organism: Proteles cristata cristata; assembly: GCA_017311185.1. NCBI lineage: Eukaryota > Metazoa > Chordata > Mammalia > Carnivora > Hyaenidae > Proteles > Proteles cristata. The sequence continues at coordinate 310,936 of JAESUZ010004508.1, forward strand.
TCACCACACACACACACACACACACACACGCACACACACACACGATAACTATGTGAGATTAGGAATATGTTAATTAGCTTCATTGTGGTAACCATTTCACAATATATACATGTATCAAAATATCTCATTGTGTACCATAAATATAATTTTTATTTGTTAATTGTACTTCAGTAAAACTGGAAAAATTATCATTTTCTATGTGTGTGATATTTTAATTCATATAAATGGCTTATACTACAGATATTTACTTTTTTTCCACCTGACATCATGGTTTTGAACAATTATCTCTCATGCTATGTGTATATCTAGTTCATTATTTCTGACTGCTGTAGAGTTCATTCAATGTGTGTCTTCTACTTTTCTATCCATCTTTTTCTTCCATGATGAACAACAGAAAGCACTATGGACCTCCTATCCATCACCTGAACAAATGTTTCTCCAGAATATATATCAAGGGTTGGGATAGCTGGGTGACCAAGTATGTACATTAATGTTTGCTAGGTACCACCAAAATGTAGCTCTCTAAATAGTATCTCATTATGTTTTTAGTTTGTATTTCCTCATTAGTGAGGTAGAGTATTTTTTTTCACAGATATACTAGTCATTTAGATTGCTGGTTCTGTTAACTGCCTATTCATACCCTGTGCCCATTTTTCTACTAGGTTTCCAAGTACTCTACTGATTTAAGCAAGTCCTCCCAAAAGTGTAAAGTACAAAGTAAATAATTTGATGTCAAACATTAAGCACTCTTCTTCCATGAATAACATTATGGGCAGAATTCAAAGTACACACAGATATACAAATGAAGATATTTGCAGGATCGAAAGTATCATGGGGGTCTCCATTCTAACTTATTTAATTCACCCAATGATCATAGAAGTCAGTGCCCTTAGAACTCCCATTTTAGAGATGAGGAAACTGAGACCAGAGATGCTAAATAACTTACCTATGATCCAATAGCAAATTAGAAGATTATCTGATTTTCAAGTCTATGCTCTGGGACATCTGCTCTTCATTTCCACAAGTAGGAAGCTTGAAAGTCATCTCTCCATCCGAACAAATAAAAAGCTGAACTGACTGAAAAACAATTCTCCTTGGATAAGATAGAGGAGGACACAGGGCAAACCGCTGCCTCCAAGACTTGAGACGCAAATACAGGAAGGTGCAACTGACTAAATCAGAGACTTAGGAGGAGAAAAACCTGTGGGAACCCTTGCCGGGGTAGAAAAGCTAAGTTGGAATTGACACATTGCTGGAGGCTTAGTGTGGACAAGTCTGAGAGTTAAAAACTCCAGGGGAGCCGAGTCACAAGAGGGGACCACAATTATTATAAGATTTACCTCCAGGAACTTGATCATGTTCCCCCAGTAAGTATCAGAGAAAAATCCCTCCTATTTCTGGCAGGAGGAGGGGAAAAGAAACCGTTCTGAAATGCATCAGAACACAGTGTTCTTAACAAGGACTGCCCTCAGGTGACAGTAGTTAAGCCACACTTAACCTGCTGGGGTCATCAGAGCCTAATTGACCTGAGGAAGGGAATACCAGCTCTAGCCATTTTGTCCCACACAAGAGGGACAAAAAGACAGAGAAATGCCTCTGAAGTTCACAGGCCAGAGGCACAGCTCACTAAAAGACTGAGGTCTAATCATAAGACTATAGAACACTTCCCCTCCCCCAACACCTTACCAGCAGGTTACTAAAGGGCTATTTATGACAGTTTCTTTTTCCCAGTACATCATGTGTGGCTATCAAGAAAAAATTACAAGACATATCAAAAGGTAACAAACACAATTTGGAAGACGCAGCAAGCCTTGGAACCAGATATGGCAGGGATGCTGGAATTAGACTCGGAATTTAAAACAACTATGATTAATACACTAAGAGCTCTAATGGGTAATGTAGACAGCATGGAAAATCAGAGGGACAACGTAAGCTTAAGAGATGGAAATTCTAAGGAAGCACCAAAAAAGAAATACTAGAGATCAAAAACTAACAAAAATGAAGAATACTTTTGGCTTGTTAGTTGACTGGACACAGTTGAAGAAAAAAATCTCGGAGCTAGAGAATATCTCAATAGAAACCTCAAACACTGGAAAGCAAAGAGAATAAAGACTGGGGGAAAATGCAGAACAAAATATTCAAGGGGGCTCCTGAATGGCTCAATCGGTTGAGGGTCCAACTCTTGATTTCAGCTCAGGTCATGGGATGGAGCCCTGCATGGGGCTCCTCCCTGAGTGTGGAGCCTGCTTGGGATCCTCTCAGTTTCTATCTCTCTCCCTACCTCTCTCTGCCCCTCCCCCTGCTCATGCTCTCTCTCTCTCTCTCTCTCTCTCTCTCAATTTAAAAAAGATATTTAAGCAGTGTGCCTGGGTGGCTCAGGCAGTTAAGCATCCACCTTCAGCTCAGGTCATGATCTCACAGTTTCTGAGTTCAAGCCCTGTCTCAGGCTAGGTGCTGACAGCTCAGAGCCTGGAGCCTGCTTCAGAGTCTGTGTCTGCCTCTCTCTCTGCCTCTCCTCTGCTCACACTCTGTCTCTGTCTCTCTCAAAAACAAACATAAATTTTTTTAACATCCAAGAAATATAGGAGAACTACAAAAGGTAAAACATACACGTAATGGGAATACGAGGTGAAGAGAGAGAGAAAGGAACAGAAGAAATATTTGAATCAATAATGACTGAAAAATTTTCCAAATTAGTGTCAGACACCACATCATCCAGTAAGCTCAAGAACATGGAGCAGAATAACTAACAACAATAACTACAGCTGGGCACAGCATCTTCAAACTACAGAAAATCAAAGATAAAGAAAAAACCCAGAGGGGAAAACAACCAGCTAACGAGGAACAAAGATAAAAATTACATCTGACTTCTACTAAGAAACCATTCAAAGCAAGAAAAGAGTGAAGTAAAATATTTAAATTTGAAAGAAAAGTCCCTACTGTACCGTGTGAAATAATTCTTCAAAAGTGGAGGAGAAATAAAGACTTTCTCAGGCAAACAGAAGTGGAGAGAACTTGTCCAAAAGAACTGCCTTGCAGGAAATGTGGAAAGAAGTTCTGTAGACAGCAGGAAAGTCACATAGGTCAGAAACCTGGATCTATGTAAAGAAAGGGAGAATATCAAAGGAGGAATAAGTAAGGGTCAAATTAAACATTTCATTTTTCTTATTTTTTAATTGAGCTAGCAGATAATAGTTTGTACAAAATAATAATAGCAATAATATATTGGATTATGTATTCTTGTGTACATATTTTTTGTGTATGTGTATATATGTATATATGTTTTGTGTATATATGTCTAAGTGAAATGAATGACAGAAATGGTATAAGTATGGGAGGAAGAAATTAGGATTATTTGTTATTATAAGGTACTCACACACCACCCATGTTGTGGTATAGTGTTATTTGAAAGCGGACTTGAATTTATTGTAAATATATTTCACAAACTGTAGGGCAATCATTTGAAAAAGGAAGAAGAAGAACAACAACAAGGAGGAGGAGGAAGAGGAGGGGGAGGGGAATTATATGCTAAAGAAGGAGAGAAAATGGAATCATATAAAATGTTGAATTAAAACTAAAAAAGGCATGGGGCGCCTGGGTGGCTTAGTCGGTTAAGCGTCCGACTTTCGCTTAGGTCATGATCTCGCGGTTCGTGGGTTCGAGCCCCGCGTCGGGCTGTGTGCTGACTGCCGGCTCAGAGCCCGGAGCCTGTTTCAGTCTGTGACTCGCTCTCTCTCTCTGACCCTCCCCTGCTCATGCTGTCTCTCTCTCTCCTAGAAATAAATAAATTATTAAAAAAAAAAAAAACTAAAAGAGGCATGGAGAAAGTAAAAGACAAAAAATAGGAACAGATATCAAGCCCAACTAATAGAAAACAGTAATAAATATAGTAGATACTAATTAATTAGTATCTATATACTAATTAATTATATTAATAGCTATATTAATAATCACTTTAAATATCAATGATCTAAATGCAACAGTTAAAAGACAGACTGTCTAAATGGATCAAAAAACATGATGTTGTCTCTAAGTCATCCCCTTTTTTTTCTTTTTGTTTCAAGTTTTTATTAAAATTCTAGTTAGTTAATATATAGTGTAATATTGGTTTCAGGAGTAGAATGATCCATCATTTACATATATAACACCCAGTAATTATCGCAACAAGTGCCCTCCTTAATACCCGTCACCATTTAGCCTACCCCCTGCCTACCTCCCCTCCAGCAACCCTCAGTTTGTTCTCTAGTTAAAAGTCTCCTGTGGTTTGCTCCCTCTCTTTCTTCCCTCTTTCCCCTATGTTCATCTGTTCATCTGTTTTGTTTCTTACATTCCACATATGAGTGAAATCATATGGTATTTCTCTTTCTCTGACTGACTTATTTCACTTAGCGTAATAGATTCTAGCTCCATCCACATTGTTGCAAATGGCAAGATTTCATTCTTTTTGAAGGCCGATTAATACCTCATTCTATGTACATCTTATTTATCCATTCATCAGTCAATGGACATTTGGGCTCTTTCCATAATTTGGCTATTGTTGATAATGCTGCTGTAAACATCAGAATGCATGTGCCCCTTTGAATCGGTATTTTTGTATCTTCTGGGTAAATACCTAGTAGTGCAACTGCTGGGCCGTAGGATAGTTCTATTTCTAACTTTTAGAGGAACCTCCATACTGCTTTCAGAGTGGCTGCACCAGTTTGCATTCCCACCAACAGTATAAGAAGGTTCCTCTTTCCCTGCATCCTCACAAACATCATATTATTTCCTGTGTTAATTTTAACCATTCTGACAGGTATGAGGTGTTATCTCATCATGGTTTTGATTTGTATTTCCCTGATGATGAGTGATGTGGAGCACCTTTTCATGAGAACACCCACTTTAAATATAAACACACATACAAATTAAAGTAAATGGCTGGAGAAAATATACCATGCTAACACTAATCAAAAGAAAGCAGGAATAGCTAATTTCAGACAGAGCAGACTTTAAAGTAAGGAAGTTTATCAGGGATAAAGAAGAGCACTGTGGCATAGCAATTCGTAACACGTAACACGCGCCTAACAACAGAGTATCAAATTATGTGAGATAAAACTGATAGGACTTCAAGGAAAAATAGATGAATCCACTATCACAGTATAGCAACTTCAACACCCCTCTCTCAGAAATGGACAGATCCATCAGGCAAATAATCAGTAAGAACACAGCTGAACACATCAATCTACTGGGTAATATAATTGACATATCCAGTCTACTTCATCCAACGACAGCAAATACACATTTTTATCAAGCTCACATGTAATATTCACCGAGATAGAGACATTGTGGGCCATAAAGCACATAAACACTTTAATATTTTTAAAAGAACAGAAAGCATACAATGTTTGCTCTCAGACCACAGGAAATTAAAAATCAGTTACACAAAGATAAAACACAAAGATTTGGGGAAAATCCCCAAATAATTGCAGATTAAACAACAAACTCTTTTTTTTTAATTTGAGAGAAGAGAGAAAGGGGGGGCAAAGGGATAGAGAGAGAGAGAGAGAGAGAGAGAGAGAGAGAGAGAGAGAATGAGGAAGGAGGAGGAGGAAGAGGAGATGGAGGAGAGAGAATCTTAAGCAACTCTGTGCTCAGCACAGAGCCTGGCACGGGGCTCCACCCCATGACACTGGGATCATGACCTGAGCTGAAATCAAGAGTTAGACACTCAACTGACTGAGCTACCCAGGCACCCCTGAACAGCACACTTCTAAATCACACACAGGTTAAAAATAAAATCTCAAGAAAAATTTTAAAATATTTTGAACTAAACGAAAATAAAAATGCAACCTATCAAAATTTGTGAGATGTAGTGAAAGTAGTGCTTAGAGGGAAATTTATAGCGTTAGATGAATCTATTAGAAAAGAAGAAAGATCTAAAATTAATAAGTTTCCATCTTAAGAAACTGGAAAAAGAATAGCAAATTAAACCCAAAGTAAGCAGAAGAAAAGTCTGTGTTTTAAATAGTTTCCTTCTATTTCTTCTAGTGCCAGTCCTCCAAATGCATGCCTTCTCTTATATCTTTTCTTCCCTTTCTCCTTCATCAAGGTCCATAAACCCCAATAATATCAATGTCTTGGGGTGTATGGGTGGCTCAGTCAGTTAAGCATCCAACTCTTGGTTTTGGCTCAGGTCATGATCTCATGGTTCATAAAGTCGAGCCCCACATCAAGCTCCACACTAAAAAACCAGAGCCTGATTGGGATTCTCTCCCTCTCTCTCGACAATAAACTTAAAAAAATAATAATAATAATATCAGGAACCCCTGGGTGGTTCAGTCAGGTAAGCATCTGACTTCGGCTCAGGTCACAATGTCACAGCTTGTGGGTTCGAGCCCCACGTTGGGCCCTGTGTTGACAGTTCAGAGCCTGGACTCTGCTTCAGAGTCTATCTCCCTCTCTCTTCTGCCCCTCCCCCACTTGTGCTCCCTCTCTCTCTCAAAAATAAACATTAAAAATATTTTAAATAATATCAATTTCTCCAACCTTAGTAAGTTTTTATAGTTTTTTTTTCACTTTACTGCATTTATAACTTTCTTTTTATTGCACTAGCCAGTTGTGGTTCATACTATAATTGCAGTGCTAATTACTTTTATAGGTAAATTAATGTTTCACCAACTACAGTATAACCCTCTTGAGTACATGGACATTCTATTTCTTTGTATTTTTGGGAGCAAGCAATGTAGGATCTTGAATTTAAGGCCCTTAATATACATATCTGCTTTGACATAAATAAATACATAAACTACCTCTATATTCCTCTATCCTACTTCCTGTGATCAATTTCCAGAGAATAGAAGATAGAAAGGTTTGATATTTCTTTTAGACATACTGCCTGATTTTCTTTTGCTCCTTGTGGTATTAACTTATTTTTTTAAGTGACCGAGTAAACAGTTAAAATTAAAAGATTTGAAAGATTTATTTCCACCTTTGTCTTGACCATTCACTTTTTTAAATGTTTATTTATTTTTGACAAAGACAGAGTGCAAGCAGGGGAAGAGAGAGAGAGACCCAGAATTCGAAGCAGGTTCCAGGCACCCAGCTGTCAGCACAGAGCCCAATGCAGGCTCAAACCCACAAACAGTGAGATCATGACCTGAGCTGAAGTCAGACGCTTAACTGACTGAGCCACCCAGGTGCCCCTTTTGTTTTTGTTTTTGTTTTTTTGAGAGAGAGAGAGAGAGAGATTGAGGTCACAACTGATCAAGGGGCAGAGAGAGAGAAAGAACCAGGGCTCCCCCAAAGCAGGGCTCGTTTTTACTGGAAGTGTGGCTCGTGTTCACTCACTGGAAGCAGGGCTTGGGCTCACCTGATGTAACACTCTAACTCACAAACCATGAGATCATGAGCTGTGCCGAAGTCAGATGCTTGATGACTGAGCCAAGCAGACACCCGAATACTCATTCACTTGTTAAATCATCATAGGGCAATTATTACAGTTACTGTTTCAGCTTTCTTATTGTTAAAATGTACAAGATTGTATGCTTCTGGATCTTTGGATAGAATAACACAAGAATTTAGAGCCTACGTAAACATGTAGATAGTGAGTTTAAAAAAAAAAAAAAAAGCCCATCTGCTCATTGCGAAACCTCTTGACTGATGAAGCTGTATCCTGTAAACCTATAAATATATATAGGTATACATATAGGTATACATATATGAACATATGTAGTTTTATCTTATTTATAGTATAGCTTTCTATCCTTTTCAAAATCATAAGATATACATAATGATGGCAACAGAGTATTATTGGAATTGCAAGCCAACCAGTCAGATCAAAAAGCAAGTAGAACTGAAACCAAGGTAAAAAAACATAAACTTCACACAATTAAAGGGTATTGAGAAAAGCCCAAATTTGTTGTCAGCCAACAGGTCAAAATCAAAGACATCAAAGAGAGATTGACTATACAGAATCACCTGCCTTTTCTTTCCAATTTTTAAAATGTGTATTTATTTATTTTGAGAGAGAGAGAGAGCACAAGCAAGCAAGCATGATCAGGGGAGGAACAGAGAGAGTGAGTGAGAGAACCCCAAGCCAGTTCCATGCTATGAGTGGAGAACCCCACAAGGGGCTCAATGTCATGAACCATGAGATCATGACCTATGCTGAAATCAAGTGTCCGAGGCTTAACCAACTGAACCACCCAGGTACTCCTCACCTGCCTTAAAAAAAAAAAAAAAAAACTTTTGGGGACGTCTGGGTGGCTCAGTCCATTAAGCATCCATCTTTGGCTCAGGTCATGATCTCACAGTTCAGGGGTTTGAGCCCTGCATTGGGCTCTGTGCTGATAGCTCAGAGCCTGGAGCCTGCTTTGGATTCTGTGTCTCCCTCTCTCTCTGCTCCTCCCCCACTTACACTCTGTCTCTCTCTCAAAAATAAACATTAAAAAAAATTTTAAAACCTTTTTATTTTGAAATCTTAACAGATTTATAGGAAGCTGTGAAGACAGTACAAAGACAACCCCATATCCTTCCTCCAGTGCTTACATCTTATAAAATCATAGTATGCTATCAAAACTAAGACAGTAATATTGGATGTGGTTCTTTCATCTTATCACAGGTGAATTTGTATAACCACTACTGCAATCAAATATTGAACCATCCCATCCCACAAAAATCTCCCTGTTCCTACCATTTACAGTTTGCTTGTAAGTAGAAAAAGAATAAATTAACAGCACAGTCTGGGAGCACATTCAAGGAAGTGGATGTGGAGACAGTAAAAGGAAGAAGACTATCAATGAACTGTCACTAAGCCGGACTCTCTAGTGTGTCAGGGACTCTTGGTGGGGAACCTTCAACCATTACTCATGGCTCCTCTGAGAGACAAAACTCTTAAGTAGAAAGAGTTACACTGCCCCAAGATTGTCAGCCCAACCTTCATCTCCTGCCCTGCATCTCCCCAGGCTGGCCAATTCACCCACTCTCTGGTTTCTTCTTCACTGGGAGTTGCACCCAATCCTCAAATCCTTCAGTCAGTGACCTTGGCCTGACTAATCTAACAATCCCAGGTAACCATACCCCACATTTACTAAGCCACCCAGGCACCCCTCCTCAGTATTCCTCACCTCCAGCATCCAATAGACTGGGCTTTTGAGCACCTTTTTGTGGTTCCCTAGTTTTTCCTCCATTTCCCTCTGATCCTGATTATTTTTCACGTGCATCATTAAAATAATAATTTCATTCTCTTTCACAGTGGTGTAGGGCTCTTTCCCTCAAAACGCAGAATGGAGAATATCACTCCCCTGCTCAAACTCCTGTGATGGCTCATTGTCTATAAAGGTGTACTCTTTCTTTTGACGTTTAAAGGCCTCCATTCCCTAGATACAGTGTGTGCTCTACAGCCAAACTGTCCTTGCTTCTGCTCCTCCTTCACTCTCCCTTTTACGTGTTTAATGAAATTCTATACATCCATAAAGGCCACTTCCAACGCCATCTTCTCTGTTGAGCTTCTTTGACTTCCTGGATGGAATTAATCCTCCATGGCATTCCTATGTTACTTATTCTTTTTTTTTTTTAAGATTTTATTTTATTTTTAAATGCTTATATATTTTGAGGGAGGATGAGAGAGAATCCCAAGCAGCCCCAATGTGGGGTTCAATCCCACAACCATGAGATCATGATCTGAGCCAAAACCAAGAGTTGGACACTTAACCAAGACAACCAGTCACCTTCATTCTAACAATTATTTAAGCCTGCCTAAAAATATAGTTCATAAACATTTCTAGCAATGCAATCACCTCAGTCATTTTCAATATAACAAAATACTGAAGACAGATCATGAGTTTAATATTTAAACTAGGGTTTAAATTCCAACTCCTTTGTTGACTACATGACATTGCACCAATTAGCCTCTGTGAGCCTAATTTCTTCATCAGTAAAATAGGGAAATAGTATCTATCCAATACGGTTGCTGTAGGAATTAACAGATAATGTGGATAAAATGTCAAGCACAATATCTTCTTACTCAAAGTAGGAACTCCAAAAATATTAGCTCAGTTTTCCATTTTGTATCATACCTAATACCTAAAGCAAGGCTTTCAGAACAGCAGGCTGTTTAAAAATGTTTCCTGGATAAAAAATAGATAATACTGAGAGATTGTATTAAATAGTCTAAAGAATTATAGCTAAGCCACAAAATACTGAAAACTGAGAAGAGATCAGGAGGAAAACATTTTTTTAATGTTCTTTTATTTCTTTCTTTATTTATTTTTTTTGAGAGAGAGAGAGAGAGCAAGAGCAGGGGAGAGGCAGAGAGAGGGAGAAAGAGAATCCAAAGTGGACTCCATGCTGATGGCAGAGAGCCCAGCGTGGGGCCTGAACTCACAAACCTCAAGATCGTGACCTCAGCTGATATTGGACACTTAACCGACTGAGCCAACCAGGCGCCCCAGGAAAAGAATATTTTTAAAGAAAGAGAAAAGGGAAGGATCAGCTTTAGTAAGTAGACCAATAAACAGGGATTCCTGGGGTCAGGGGCCAGGAGCAGAGCAGTATGTGTTTAACTTCATAATGAATACCAATAGTAATAGTATAATCAACTTCACTTTTGAGGCATCTATTTAAGTTGTGCCCATATTCTCAAATGTTCTCTCATCTTCCTACCTTATCGGAAATGTGGGGCAATGGACATTCCATTCAAGTCTCTGTATTTATCCATTTCAGATTATTTGCAACACAAACAAATACTTTGAAAATGTTTTTCTCAATCACAAGAGTAATTAGTTGACAGGCTTACCCTTTCTGGTCCATCAATTCAGGGTCTTAATCTAACGTGCTGTCTCTATTGTCTCACTCTAGGCGGAATTGGTAAGGCAAATTATGGGATAGGTGAGGTATGGGAAGCGCACTTCAATATTAGGGTAAATTGTAAAAAATCCCTTAACCTACCAGACTAAATATCAGTGAGCTTACAAAACAGGTATGGGACATGTCTAATGACATAAATGATAGGAGACCCACCTTCTAGCTGGGATTTGTCTTATTTTCCTCTATAAAAGCAAATTGATATCCTGAAGCATCAAATAGAAGAAAAGACATAGAAGAACCAAGAGAATAATTTCCCTAACAGATTTGAAAGAACCTGTTTCTATCATCTTTTAGAGAAATAAAATTATATATGACAAATTTTATCAGCAGCAGATTTATTGTATGGTAATAATAACATAGATGAGAACCATTTATTCTTATTTTATAAATAATAAATTATGGAAAATTACAGAGAAGTAATTTTTTGAAGCAACTCTTTAAATAAACAAGAACATTTAGGAGAAATTGCTTGCCAATAATGTCCATTCCAGGCAAGCAACCAATCTGTGTTTATGTGGGTCTCCAAGGTGATGGAATTATCTCTATATAATCATTCATCATGGATATCCCCTTTGGAAAAATTAGAGCGAAGAGTATTGATCTGAAGAAATGTGAAGGTCATTGAAAAAGATATAAGCTTAAAACAACCCAAATGTCATATAAGGAAGGAAAACCCTGAGGATAAATTTACATAATTATGATTCTTTTAAAGAATCCAGATGATGCAACTAATTTAGAAACTTAGAAAATATACTAGCAAATGGATGGCAAAAGAAATATCATCTATTTTCTTTTTAAGGAAACAAACTAGAGTGTCTGAGTCAATATATGGGTCAATATAAACAACTAACATTGAAATAAAATATTTGACCTCAGATAGAAATTCTCAAACATTTTAGGCCAAAAGCATTTCGTTTCATTTCATCCAAATTTCCTCATTGACCTTTATTACTTGCTTATGTGTATTTTACTTACAATAGTCATAATCCTTTTAGGTAAATATTTTACTTAACTTTAACGTCTGCTCCTTTACATCTAAAGTCTGTAATCCCTGGAGGTTTTAATAGTTGTTTTTCTTTAGATCACTCAAATAACAGAAAAATAAAGTGATTTCATAAACATATTAAGAATTAATATTTATTTTTAAAAAACCTGTCACAGAGAAAAATGCCAACTTTAGTTAAAATGTCTACATAGAAAAACATAAGATGTGAATATATAAGTGACTATAATAAACACATTTAGAAAATAGAAAAAATTAAATACAACAGTTATTGATTCACAGCAATTATGAAATGTGTCTGGCAAGATATTTGAAGGCCCTTTATCTGATTGGGTGTATATTTCTTGATTAGGTCCAGATTCTCCTTCTTGAGAGAATCTCTCTTGTCCATTGCTCTTTGTGGCCTATGGCTCCATGCTCTAAGATGTTCTTTTTCCATTATACTACTTGTCCACACTGAAGAGAATGTATCTCCTCGGGAGCTACATGGATCTGTGACAGTCTACTTTTTTTCAATGTATGCTTACCAAGTCATTTCAAATTCTGAAGAGTCACAGACTTCTAATATTCTGATTCATGGTTTCTTTACTGTAACTCTCTTGAAAACATAGTAGACTTCTCATCCATTGGTGTCCAGTCAGTTCCATGTTTCAAAAGCTATAGCAACAGTTCTTTTCTAGACAGTCTTCTTAAGTTTGCTCTATATCATTGATTTCTGGCTTCCATGACTCTCTTTCCACTTATCTGCAGGTAAATTAAGCTTATCATACCTTAGAGGGAGAGCCACACTTTTAGTCTCTTTTCCATCACCATTTTGTCCAACAGAAAGGACATACTGCATGCCACACCCTTAGTTTGATCTTTACTTGGAAACAAGTGCTTTCACAAAGGCTTTTCAGAGGTTTTAACAGTGATGTCAAGACCATAATCTCATTTCATCTTTGCCAGAATACTGAGTTTACTGTTACTCAAAGTTTGTTCAGTTTTATCTTTTAGTTATTGTGGTTGAGAGAAGTTGTACTTTCCAACTCTTCAATTCCCCAAATTTCTAGACTGTATTGTTTTTTATTCCTGCTACAAAATGGGTGGTTCTTCTCAGAGCTCAGGTACTCTTATAATACCTTGTGTAATGCAGCAAACAGCAGGCGACACATTCTGTTTTCCAACCCTTTCATTAACAGCTTAACAAATATTTTGTCCCTAGAAACCTTAGATCTTCCTTTCATCCTCCAGTATCAGCTTTCTTGCCATCTACCATCAACTCTTAAACCATTGACATACATTTTATTATTTTTTGTTACAAAAAATTCCATTCCTCATAGCAATTTCTCTATCAGTAAGGATAATCCGGGTTATATTGCACTAACAAGCAACTACAAGACTCTCATCATATGAAAACACTAGGCTTATTTTAGTTCATGTTTCTTTTGCTTATCCAGCACAGAGTTGGCTTGTTTTCAAACTGCGACCCAGTAGCACTCTGGGACAGAGTAGCCACCATCTGGAATATCGTCAGTTGCCACGACAGTGGGATAAACAATAGGATGAATCATTCACTGGCTTTTAAAGATTATACAAGGAGGCATACATCACTTCTAATCACATTACATTGACCAAAGCAAATTATATGGCTATATCCAGTTCAAGGGGTTAGGAATTACTATCCTAACATGATCCTGAAAGTGAACTAGAAAATACTTGATGAACAGCATTAACGACTACCACATCCTCCAGTATCTTTATTATTTTGCTTTTCCACATTTAGGGCTAGCATCTATCTGGTGCAGATTTTGGTATGGTATGATGGGATCCAATATGGACACCAGTATCATTTGTCTAAAAGCTCATTCTCTACCCGCTGCTATGCAGTGCTACTTTTGTTATAAATTAAGTGTTCATATATGCATGACCTCTGTTTCTGGGCTCTGTACTCTTGTTTATTTATCTATCCTTACCCAATTGCACATTATCTTTTTTTGGGACAGAGAGAAAGCACGCATGCGCCAGCTGGGGAAGGACAGAGGGAGAAGGAGCGAGAGAATCTTAGAGATTTTTTAAAATGTTTTTTATTTATTTTGAGAGAAGGGAGTGCAGGGAGAAAGAGAGGGAGAGAATCCCAAGCAGGCTCTGCGCTATCAGCGCAGAACCTTATGTGGGGTTTGAACTCATAACTGTGAGATCATGTCCTGAGCCAAAATCAAAAGCTTAGCCAACTGAGCCACCCAGTACCACCTCAATTACACATTATCTTAATTCCTTATTGAACTACTGTTAAGTCTTGATAATAGATAGAACAAGTCCTGTCCAGAAACTTGTTCTTCTGTAAGAATATCTTGGCTTAACTTGGACCTCTGCATTTCCATATAAAATTTAGAATCAGCATATCTATGAGTTTTGATAGCTTCTCAGTGTAAGGAAGAAAAACATCTTGGAGTGCCTAGGTACATCAGTTGGTTGAGCCCCTAACTTTGGCTCAGGTCATGATCTCCCAGTTTGTGAGTTCAAGCCCCATATTGGGCTCACTGCTATCAGTGCAGAGCCTGCTTTGAATCCTGTGTCCCCTTCTTTCTCTGCCACTCCTGTTTGTGCTCTCTCTCTCAAAAATATATAAAACATTAAAAAAGATAACATCTTAACAAATAATGAGTCTACTCATTTATAACATGTAAATCTTTTTATATTTTTCTTATTATCTTTGATTTTTTACATTAATATCATTTTATCTAAAGAAGACTTTTTATAAGATTAATTATAGGTATTTGATACTTGTATGCTTTTATAGGGAGTATATTCTAAAATTTTACTTTTTGGTAAATAGAAATAATTGATTTATACATTGATTTTATTTCTAGTAACCTATCTAAACTCTAACTGGAATAATTCATAAATTCTTTTGGATTTTCTGTGTACAAGATCACATCATTGTTAAATACTGACTTTATTCTTTCTCTTCAACCATCATTAGGATATTAGTATAATCTTTTCTTTAAATTTATTTTATTTATTTTTAGGAGAGAGAGAGACAGCGTGAGCAGGGGAGGGTCAGAGAGAGAGGGAGTCACAGGCTCTGAAACAGGCTCCAGGCTCTGAGCTGGCAGTCAGCACAGAGCTCGATGTGGGGCTCAAACCCACGAACCGCGAGATCATGACCTAAGCGAAAGTCGGACGCTTAACCGACTAAGCCACCCAGGCGCGCCAGGATATTAGTATAATCTTGAACAGAGTAGTTATACAGGACTTGCTGCCAATCTCAAAGGGAAAGTTTTCAATGTTTCACCATAAATACGATCTTTGCAGTAGGTATTTTTTGTTTTGTTCTTTGGTATCTAACCTTTATCAATTAAGGAAATTATCTTCTATTCTTAATTTGTTAATAATTTTAACTATGAATGCATGTTAGATTTTTGTCACATGATTTTTTTGTATCTATTGATCTTAACATTTTCTCCTTTATATGTTAATGTTGCAAATTACATTGATTGGTATTTTAATGGAAGGTTAAACAATCCTTCCATTATTTGAGAGATAAACTCAACTTGGTCATAATTTGTTATGGATAATTTCAAACCATGTAAAAGTTGAGTGAATAATATAAAAATTCCCATGTACCCATCCTCCAGCTTCAATAATTAATAGCACATAAACAACTTTCTTTCATCTATATTCCCATCTACCCATTTCCCACCCTCACCTCAGATTATTTTAAGGCAAACCCTAGACATTGTTATTATTATCATCTATACATCAGTGTATACCTCTAGAACTCTTTTCAAAATATAGCCATGATTGTTTTGGATGGATCTCTTGTAAACATCATATGTTGGTTTTCTGTTTAATCTGGTCTGACAACCTTTTTCTTAACCAGGAATTCAGACTACTTCCACTTAATGTAATTTCTGTAAGTATTGATTAAAATGACCACCTTCTTATGTAATTATATTTCTCTCTACTGGCCACATTTCTTTTTCACTCCTTTCATACATTATCTTTGATTGATTTTTATTATTCCTCTCCATACTCCCATATTAGTTTGGAAGTTTTACCCTCTTTCTATTCTATCTGAAAGATTTAAAAAAATTACCCTAGAAATTTACTTTCCAAGGATTAATGTTAATCTTATTTCTTTTACCAAAATGTATGAAGTATGTCCATATAATCAGGTGCCATAAAAAGCCATAGAAGTAAGATGGGTAAGCAGTCTGGTCCTTGAGGAACCTTAGTCTAAGTCAGGCTCTTTATTTTTCTTTTGAAGAATCTGTAGGTCTCCCAAATTCAGACTACTACTCTTTTTCATCATGTAAATACCATATGTTTATAAAAAGAACTAAATATTTTATAACCTTATTGTAGATATTGTCATCAGTCTATGACATCTTTGTCACATTAATGTTTTGCTTTTGGGTCATTATTTCAGAGGATCCAGCTGCTCTGGATCCTGGTAAGTATCTTTCTACACACTATACTTATCCTCATAACAACCTTACACTGAAGTATTATCATCCAATCAGGAACGTGATTTCAGTGAGATTGATTTTCCCGGGATCAAATGGTGAGTGAGTAGTGGGCCAGATTTGAATTCACGTCTGCCTGTCTCTAATGCTTATACTTTTTTCCACCATATTACATGGCAGGATTTATCAAAACGAGGCCTAGAGAGATTGTAATGTGTATTAACACTTTAAGAGTACATGATTGTCACTTGATTTTATTGAGACATAGTTCACATACCATAATATTCATTTTCTTAAAGCATATTGTCCAGTGGCTTCTATTATATTCACAAAGTTGTACAACCATCACCATCTAATTCCAGAATATTGTCATCTCCCCCAGAAGAAACCCTCTTTCTTTTAGCAGTCATTCCCTATTCTTCCACCCCCAGGAGCTTGACAATCGTTAATCCACTTACGGTTCCTATGGATTTGCCTGCCCTGGATATCCTAGCTTTTTTCCGTAGACTTTGTCTGGTTTCTTTCACTTAGCGTGTTTTCAAGGCTCATCCAAATTGTCACATGGATTAGTGTTCCACTCCTTCTGGGGTTGAACAATATTCTATTGTATAGATATACCACCTTTTGTTTATCCATTTGGTTGATAACATTTTCGACTAATGTGGAGAATGCTCCTGTAAACATTTGTGTACAAGTTTTTGTATGAACATGTATTTTTAATTCCCTTAGGTCTATACCTAGGAGTGTAATTGCTGAGTCGTGTGGTAAGTCTATGTTCAATTTTTGGAGGAACTGTCAAACACAGCCACATTATTTTACGTTCCCGTCATCAAAATATGAGAGTTCCAGTCTCTCCACATTGTCAGCACTTGTTATGGTCCATCCTTTTGACTACAGCCATCCTAGTGGGCATGAAGTAGTATCATATTGTGGTTTTGATGTGCATTTCCCTAATGGCTAATGACGTTGAGCATCTTCTTATAGGCTTATTGGCCATTGCATAACTTCTTTGGAAAATATTTATTCAAGTCCTTTCTCCATTTTTTAATTAGGCTGTCCTTTGGTTATTGTAGTTCTTTATATATTCTGCCTATTAAGCATTATCATACATATGATTAACAAATATTTTTCTCCCATTCTGTGGGTTTCGACTTTCTTGATAGTGTTCTCTGATAGAGAAGTTTCTAATATACATAGAGGCCAATTTGTCTTTTATTCTTTTTCATTTTCTTTTCTTTTTTTCTTCTTTTTTTGAAGGGCGAAGGGTTGTTTGTGGTTTAGGTGTCTTAGTTAAGAAACTATTGCCTAATCCAAGGTTACAAAGATTTATAACTGTTTTCTTCTAATATTACATTTCCTTTTTTGAGACTATGTAAGAAATTTGAAACATTTCATTTATCCCTGTAGCTTACAGTCTAACATTGTCAAACACTCATGTACATATTGAAAGTCCATATAATGCATTATCATATTTTATGCAATATGGTCATTTAGCTATACTTACATATTTGCAAGATTTTTAAAAAAATTCTTACTGAAATTTAATCTCCACCAGGGTTATTTTCTCTTTGTTTGAAAAACTTTTTTTTTTAATTTTCCTTCCTTCCCTAAGAATCTGTTGCTATTAAATTCTCTCAATTTTTTAGTGTCTTTTTTTGCCTTCATTCTTGAAGAATATTTCTGTTGTATAGAGGGTCTTTGGCTGAGTCATTTTCCTTAACACTTTGAAGATAATTTTCTATTGTCTACTTGTTTCTAATGTACTATTGAGAAATCAGAAGTCTTTGAGAGTAGTTCATTCTTTTTCTAGTGAGAGGCTTTTAATATTTGTCTCTCCTTTTCATTTTTTTTCCCAGTTTCATTATGATGTGCCTAGGTATGGATTCCTTTCTATTAATCTTATTTGGGTTCCACTAACTTCTTGAATTTATGGCTGTCTTTCATCATTTGCAGAAAATCCTCAGTTATTATCTCTTTCAATATTGTCTGACACATTCTCTCCCCTATCTTTCTGGAACTTCAAATATGTTTGACATTTTCATGATGTCCTCTAGGACTTTTACCTCTCTTACCCATTTTCCATCGTTTAGACTCTTCCAGTCTATAATCCAGTTTACCAAGTGTTTCCTTAGCTGTGTCTCAAATGATATTAAATAGCTCCCTCGAGTTCTTAATTTTTTCAGTACCAGAATTTACAATTGGTTCTTTTCAAACAAAAAAAAAAAAGTCACAGTTTTAATATCAAGAATCCCAGTTGTCTGTTACAATTATTTTTCTATTGATTCTGGTCTATGTGTATTGTCTCATCATGTTCCTTTACTTTATTTGAAATAGTTTTAGAAATATCTTTAGAATTCGGATGGTATCTTCCAGAGAGAATGTTCTTGCTTTCTGCTAGTCACTGGAAAGCATTAGCAGTTTATGACCAAGACTATTTTTAGAGCTGGAATTGCTACCTTCACTCCATCAGTCCTCTGCCAAAGTTTTTCCAGTCAACTTGTGGTTGGATGAAGCCGATCTTTTAGTAGATTTGCTCAAAAAACACTCACATTTGAGTGCTTACAATTGTCTCTACAGTGCTGGTGCTTGAAAGGACAGCTTGACCTTGAACAAAATGATTGGGTGATTTTCTTTTCTTAGGGTTTTTGAAAGTTCTGCTTTGCATACTGCCTTGCTTTACATGTTGCATGTGAAGTCAGACACAGAGTACTTATCTTGTCCTTCTCAGTTATTTTATCTTTTTGTGTCTGCAAGGCCTGAGGACTTCTATTTTTGTAGTATAATAGTGTTATTCTAGGGTGTGTACTGGATTTGATTAAGGGTCAATTTTTCTGGTAATCTGGACTCTTTGAATATGAACTTGAGTCTTATTTGAGGAAAGTTCTCTTAGTCTATGTCTTTTTAAAAGTTTTATATTTTGAACAAATTTTAGATTTACAGAAATTACAGGAATAGTGCAGAGCTCCTACGTATTCTTCACTGTGTTTCTTCTGTTAACAACTCGTATAACCATAGAAAATTTATGAAAATCAGAAATTAACATTACTATTACCTAAACTCTAGGCTCTATTTGAATTTCACCAGCTTTCTCCTTAGTGTGTTTTTGGTGTCAAGGTCTTGTTGTCCAAGATCCCACGCATTGTAGTTAGTTATTCCTCCTTTGGCCCTTACAGCAGTAACAAGTCTTCAGTGTTTCCTTGTCTTTCACCTTGACACTTTGAACAGAGTGCTGGTAAGTTATTCTCTATAGTGTCCTTTATTTGGTTTGTCTGATGTTGTCACATGATTACAGTTATGTACTTTTTGCAGTTTTATTACAGAAATAATATATATTCCTCAGTAAATCATATTAAAGTGTTCATCAGGTCAATACACTTTATTCCTGGTGATAGTAACTGTAATCACTTCAATAAAGTGATGTCTATCATTCTTTACTATAAAGTTACTATGTTACCCTTTGTGGTTAATAAACATCTTGGGAAGCCTACTTTGAGACTGCACATATACTGTTGCTTCTTCAACTTTTGTCCACTCATTTGGCTTTTAAAGTTTTCTTCAATAAGATGGACCCCTAATAATCTCCACCTCCTGATACTTAAACACCCTTACGTAAATCCCTCCCACATTGTACCAGAATTGGTATGTGTGGTAGAAGTGATCATATGCCACTTCCAAGATTAGGTTGTAAGACACTGAGGCTTTCTTCTTGGGCTTTTTTATGTTCTCAGCCTCTCCTTCTCTTGTTTTGGATCACTTGTTCTAGGGAAAGTCGGCGGCTGTGTTGTTAGCAGCCATGGGGAGAGTTCCACATGGCAAGAACCTGAAGTCTCTAGTCAATAGCCACCAGAGTGAGTTTGGAAGCAGATCCTCCAGCCCTGGCCAAGCTGCCCTGGCTGATGCCTTAACTACAGTCTTATAAGGGACTCTGAGGCAGAACCACCCAGCTAAGCTACTCCTGGATTCCTAAACCACAGAAACTATTGAGTAATGGATACTGTTTTACTGCATTAATTTTATGGCAATTTGTTATATAACAATTGATAACTAACATAGTCTGAATCATTTACTCTGAACTTAATAGAAGCCAGAAGTGTCTATGTTTTTAAATCATATTAGCTATTGTTTTCATTGCACAGATGAGAAACCCAAGTGTGGCAGGCATTGACTTTGTGATCCAAAAGTCATTCCCAACCCCTTTTTCCCTCCCTGTATTCCTCTAGCACACAGGCTAAAACACTTACCTTCCCAGATTTCTTTGCATTTAATAGTGGCTATCTGACAGTACTAATGAGATGTTATGTAAAAGTATGCTGGGAAAGGGCTTCTCTTAGCCCTTCGAACAATGGGCAAAGCCTTAGGAAGAAGGCTTTGACCTTTTTTCCTGCCTAGAAAACAAGGTTAGCAGCCATCTTGCTTTTCATTCTTAAGGCAGCCTGGAGATTGACAGCTACTTTGTAGCCATGAGGATGAAAGCTATAATCTACCAACGTAGAAAAGGGAAAAGGTAGGGGTCTAGATCCATAATGATGTCTTTATGCAGCTTCCTCTTCCTGGTCTGCCTACCTTTATTTCCATTTGCTTGAAACTTAATAAACCCCTTACTTCAAGCCATTGCTTAAGTCAGGTTTTTTTGATTTAAAAACAAGCACATTCCTAACTAATTTAATGAGGTGCAGTGAAGTCATTCAAACCAAGGACAGCTAACTTGAAGCCCTAGATTCAGAAGGCAAACCATCCCATCTGAATACAAGTGAAAACAAATTGAAAATAGGTTTTGATGCAAATATGGCCAGATGTCTGCAAATAGGGATATGACCTGGCCAAGCAAGGGTGAGTTAGAAAATTGTGTTCTACTCCTCTACTTCACTGTCAATTTTTCTCACCTCCAGAGGCTATACTTTGGCTTCTACCTCTACCACTTCACCAAAACTAAGCTTGGCAAACTGTGGCCCACAGCCTGTTTTTATAAGTGAAGTTTTATTGGAACAAAGCCATGCCCATTCACCTATGCATATCAATGGATGCTGTTTGCATTGCAATGGCAGAATTGAATAGCTGTGACAGAAACCATTTGGCCCTTAATACAAGATGTTTGTTGACCTCTGCTCTAAACTACGGCCATAGTACTCTTTTTTAATATCAAAATCTGTCCTCATGTCTTACAGTGACTTCCTATTGCACTTAGGATAAAGACCAAAATTCATAACATGGCTCAAGAGGCCACAACCAGATTCCCGCCTACCTTTCCTGCATCATCTTGTGACATAAACTACTTCCTTCTGTTTTCAATGTTTCAGCCATATTGCATTTCTTTCAGTTAGTTGAGTGTACCCTGCCCATGCTAATTTCAGGGCCTTTTGAATGCCTTCCCCCTTTTCTTCCTTCACTTGGCTCACATCTACTTTGTTGTTGTTGTTTTTTTTTTGGTCTCAGCTTAAACATCACTTCCTCCATGTGCTCTTCTGTGAACTCCCCAAAAAACACTGGTTCCCACAGCCTTCTCCCTAACTTGCTGATAACATCTATTTACCTGTAATAACATAATTAGTGTTGTTTTCCACTAGATGGTAGGCAAACACTAACCCTTTCTGCCTTGTTCAGTGTGGTATCCCCAGCATTTAGCTTAGTATCTGGCACATCATAGCCACTTAATATTCCTTGCTCTCCCATACCCTACTGAATGCTGCCAAGCCTCTTCTGATACTGTCCACTTCTGTCTCTACTACAGCTCACCTAGCTGAGCCAACCATCTGTGTCTTGGCTCTTTGAATGGGTATCTACCAGGTCTTCCCACTCTGGATCTCTCTCCACAGTGCAGCCAGATTGATTTTTTTAAGACACAAATCTGATTGTCACTTTACTGTCTGAAACCCAAAAATGGCTTCCCATGCTTTCCGAACAAAGTCTAAAAATCCTTAGAAGGCTTATAAAAACACCTTGTAATTTAGATTTTATTTATCTCCCAAAAGTACCCACGTTTGAGTCAGAACAAGGTCTGTAACTACAAGTTCTCTTTCAACCTTGGGTCACTGCCAATGGCATTCACTTCAATTGACTGCAACACTACTCCCCACACCTCCACTTTCACCCAGGTATCTTCTACACATTATTCGGGAATCATCACAGACATCTGTGTCCCCTGAAAGCCTCCTCATACTCCCAGGTCTGGTTTAGAGGTCCCTTCATTAGTACCTTACACTCCACTTTCCTCCCTGCCTGCCAACACACACAGCATTTGTAGCTAGACTTTCTTTCCTTTCCCTTTGTCCTGTTTCCTTCCCCTCAACCTGAAGCCTTTATCTGTGCTCTTGACCCTACTTCTCTAGCTTGCTTTTTGGCTCTGCCACATCAAGTCTGGCACTGCCACATCTTACATGGTAACTCTATATAAGGTCCCATTATGCCTTTTCATTGTGCTGCCTCAGGTGAATCTCATTCACTCCACTACTTGACTATGGCACATTAGGATGGTAGATAACAGCTCTTCTGTAGTTGATGCGCCTCATTACCAAGAGAGCCTGAAGTGTCACAAGAAGTGATCACGTCACCATCCTTCTGCCCACTCCAGCTCATCCAGCCGGATCGTGTGCTATAAATGGGACAGGGACAGTCACAAGTCTTCTGCTCTCCCACCAACTATCACGTGTCATACATAACCCCCCAGTAAATGTATCTTGTCTTGGTGATTTGATTCTAGAGCTTAAAACCCTGTTGTGGTTTGTTTTTGTTGTTGTTCAACATGACCTTAAAGATAAGCCAACGTCAGGAACATGAAAGTCAGCCATTACAATTCTGGAGATGGTATAGACTCGGGTTATATACCCTCTCATGCTGCTGTAACCTCCAAACCTTCAAGTGCTTTCAATCAGCATCTTTTCTAAGTCACAGAAATCAATACATATCCAAATACATAAAACAGAAAAAAAGATTTGTGAATACAAATGGATTCCTAGTTGATAACTGCCTGGTAAGCCACAGGGTGAGAGGGGTAGCAGTGAACATTGTCAATTCCAACACAGCCACAGAACACTCAAAATAAACGTTATCATAAAAAACTTTAGATTTCTGAAGTGTAGCTGGAATTTTCAGAAAGCAGCAAGGACCACAGAGCGTTCCTCAGATATGCATATCCATTTTCTTCTCCCCCACTTCCAAAAACACACACACTTAGCAAAAGCTTTGCATTAGTTTTAAGACAAGGACAGAAGAAACAGGAACTACGTATGTAAACAAAAGGTATAAGGGAAAGCAAACCCTTTATATTTAACTCTACCTTAAAGCAACTATTAGTTTTGTTATGCTTTGATCTTTTCCACTAGGCTCACTTACATATATTACTGTCAATACCTTTGAAAAAAAAAAGAAAAACATGTAAGAATTAAACATTTTAAGGACCTTTCACAAACCAAATGACAGGTTTTTATTAACATATCTTACAATGTTGATTATTCCTAGTTTTGTAATCTCTGCTTAATTATAAAGATTGATTTAGCCTCTACAGTAATGTACTGTATTTAAATGATCATTCATACAAGATATCACACCAGTACATTTTTTTGAATAATATACACACATCACTCTAGCTTGGACCTGTTATTTTTAAAAGTGGGTTTATAAATGGGACTTATAAAAGTTATGGGGGAAAAAATTAAAGTTCTAGTTTAGCAGCATGCATGTATGTAATTCAAGTACAATTTTCAACCAAGTGCTTTTTAAAAATTTACTGGTGACTAATTCACCAATATCAAAATAAACACTATCAAATACCCAAATTTTAATGTTAAGGCTAATATTTTCACTTCACATCCATATGCACAACCATAAAACATTCCATTTTAAATATGTAGTAATCAAAGTCTGAATACATTATACCATGTATATATAGCATCAGAGTTTCAAACTGTAGAATTATTCAAGTTCATGAATCCTGTAACAGTATTTACTAGAGATTTAAATTAGCATTTTGCTCTTCAACCACACTTACAAATGGTCTGGTATTCATAATGACCGATGCAAAAAATATGACAGGCTGAACTTATGATACAGTATTTAAAAAAGTAGCAATGTGTTGGAAAGGACAACTATTTAGTTAAACAGAATCAGTCTCATCTTTCAGAAAGTTATCTTAATATTTTGGAAATGTATATAAAAATAGCAAGCTATTTCCATGTATTTTATTGTAGAGCTATAGGTCATTTTTCACGTTTTGAACACATTTCAATATGTACTGTTCTGCTCTATTTTAATGCAATGCCATCATTTAATGTCCATTTTCACATTCTGTAATGTCATGTCATTCGATAATTTTTAGAACATAGATCTGACCTTATTTTTGTATTTCATCATTAGATGTTTTTTAGTTTATTTTTATATGTAAAAATGTAATTTTATATAACAAGCCATGGAAGTCCAAAGTACCAGGAATTGCTTGATAGCACTATATATTAAATAATCATCAAATTACTAAATCATTTGGAAGAAAAATCTTGTTAGCAATATATAACATGCTTTTCTGTAATCTTCCTTCTCTATTTATAGAGTGAGTTTTAGCTCAATCATTCCCATTCTTACTGATTAAAAAACCCCAACAAACATAAATTGCTTTTTGCAGCAGTTCTAAGAAGAATGCAGATGCAGGGCTCATTCACGAGGGTCAACACCACTGAGCCCTCTTTTTCCTTTTGGGAAACCAAGCAGAAATAACAGTGATTACACTGCACAAATACAATATAGATGAACCTCTTGAGCTGATAGGGAAGTTCCAAACCTAAGCTTCGTTTGTGGGTAATTCTGAGCATTTCCAATTCAATCATTTAAACAAAAACTTGGTTGGTAACAAAAGGTGGGCATGCATAAAATCAAAATCTGCCATGTGTATGCTCTTGAAACTTCCGATTTTATACCAACATGTATTTGTTAATACCTCAAGTAATGCATCCAATTGAAATGGCAAATTTTGATTTTTAATGGCTCCCTCCCCCAACCACACATATGTCCTCCAAAATGTACTGTATTATATTAACAGCAGCTATCTACTTATTTTACAACTATTTCAATTATTTACCTGGGGAGAATATTTATGAAATTCCTGAGAATGAATTAAGTTTTCAGCAAAGCCTTAAACTTTTAACAGATTCCTCACAATAAGAAAAAATTTTAAAGTCCTACTATTAGACCAACTTTTACTATACAGTATTTCACATAAATCATGTTTTACATTTTTTTTCTAATTACATACAGCAAAAATCTCAAATCAACACAAGAATGGCAGAGGGAAAAGATGCATTGTGTTTAGCAGATGCAAATTAAAACACACAGATATAAAGAAGCAGTAAAACTTTAAATAAATCACACCCACCCTAAGTATCAATGAATAGCTGATATGCATTGCTGGGAGAATCGTTTTTAAATGATTTTGTCAACAAGTTGTGCTTATTATTAATTGTGGACTTAAAAAAAAAGGACCACTAAAGAATGATTTAACTTGTTATGTTCTCCAGATACTTTAAAAAAAAATTTATTACACCATTAATGTCATTACCAAGCACCTAATTTTGGAAAGGCTTCATAATATATGTTTCCTTTTTCTCCCTCAGCAAAAGCGTTAATCCCCCAAATTAAGGTAAAGCTTAGATAAATTCTTAATGAAAATAATATAATGCAATGCTGAGGTGGTGAATCACAGCCCATTGTAATGTGGACCCCATCTTTTATTGATGTGATCAAAAGTATGAGAAATCCATTGCTGCTCTAGAACTTTGTATCTTTCTTTACAAATGTAGAGAGGCTTGCCTCGCCTAGAATAAAAAGGAAAAGAAGAAGGTATTAAAAGTAATACAATACAGTGAAGATTTCACACACATTATCAAAAAATATAGTCTTTATGGTAAAAATCTCAGATAGTAATCTGGCTTATTTCCTATTTCCTTAGCATATGGATGTGGAAAGTATCTCAAAAACTAGAAATAGCTCTAAAGTAATGACTGTCAGAATTTCTTAATATAAGAACAATTGTTGTTATGATTACAAAGAACAATGGTACACTGTTCTTAGTGATCAAAGCTCAATAAAACATTTAAATATATCCATGCACATCTAACCTAAGATCACGATCTTCTTCTCCGTGAGCATCCAAATATACAGAACCCCAGAGGCAGAAGCGGTGGCCTCGAATGATGATAATCACCGATGCGTTGATTAAAAGGAAAATCCCTGTTCCAGCACCACAGTTCTGAGAATGCTAAAAAATTAACAATTTATCAATGATCTTCATAATCAGATGGACCTTATAAGAAAACCAAGAATGTCTTATCTTTTTTAGAATGCCTTAATCTTATAAATAATACCAAATATTTCTTAAATTTTTTAAAGAAGTTCATTGATCCATTTTGAGAGAGAGTGCAAGAGCATGCACGCACACACAGGGAAGGGGCAGAGACAGGGGAGAGGGAGAATCCCAAGCAGGTTCTGCACTGTCAGCACAGGCGCCTGAGGCAGGGCTTGATCTCACAAAAGGTGAGATCATGACCTGAACTGAAGTCAGACACATAACCTACCAAGCCACCAGGCAACCCTTCTTAAAGTTTTATTAAGACTTCATCTAAGTTAAACTTACACTTTCATTCTTAAAACCTGATTAGTAATACAATGGGAGGAATCTGGGTAAGGATTATATAGGAAAGCAATGAAGAGCCAACTTAAGTCTAATTCTGAGGCTGGCATCCACAACAGCTGTTTCATTGTCCAGCATTTAAAAGCATGCACCATTAAAGGGCCACTGGAGTAGGGAGAGGAACTGGAATTCTATGTAAGAAAACTATTACTTAAATGAAGCCTCAGGCGCCTAAGTTTTTTTTTAACCTTTCTACCAGATTAAAAAGAAGAAACAAAAATGAAATCCTTGCATATTGTGTATTTAGTTCAAAGAGTAAATATGAAAAGGTGGTTTCACATTTACCACTTTTCCATGTGAAAGATTTTAGTTTCCATAAATTTTATGTTAGTTATTATTACTTACCAACACACATTCACAGTAACTCTGCTGCTTGCAGCACAGTCCTTTCAGGCACACAAAAGTACCACAAACGAGGCAAACAGCAGGATCTTTGGGAACCTTGGTGCAGACACTACAGGTTTTTCGGTGGTAGTACTGAAATATGGTGTTGTAATTCTCAGGCAACTGGAGTAGGTGCGGTAATTTCCATCTTGACTCCTGAATAAGCAAGGCCTAAAATATTATCCGAAAATATTTATTAGTCCTATGTATTTAAGTCACTAACAAAAAACATATTTTTTCAAAATACTGTACTTATTTTTTAAAGGCTTGTTTTGTTTTTACTTAAATTCTAATTATTTTTTCAAGTTTTTGTTTAAATTCTAATTAGTTAACAGGGTAATACTTTCAAGTTTTTACTTAAATTCTAATTAGTTAACATATAGGGTAATATTGGTCTCAGGAGTAGAATTTAGTGACTCATCACTCACATATAACACGTGCTCATCACGAGTACCATCCTTCATGCCCATCACCCATTTAGCCCCTCCTCCACCCACGAGTCTCCATCAAGACAGTTTGTTCTCTGTAGTTAAAAGTCTCTCATGGTTTGCTTTTCTCTGTCTTCCTTTTCCCCTTCCCCTCTGTTCATCTGTTTTGTTATTCAATTTCCACATATGACTGAAATCATATGGTATTTGTCTTCCTCTGACTTAAAGGCCTTTTTTTCCCCCTAAAAAAGCATCTGTCTGTAAGCATGTGGTTTATTTTCTTTATTAAAACTCTTCTCATTTTCACTTTACAAATGACTAAAACAGTACTTCAACAATTACCCATCTCTATTTTCATGTAGTTTCCAATTATAACATGATGTCACTTTTTAGATTAAGCACATTGAAACTTGTTATTACAAGAAAAATATCCAACATAACTTAGAATGCATGGAAAATGTATCTAGATGTATTTGTTTTTAAATATGCTTAATGGAACATTTTAAACAGTTAAAAGGTTTTAAAAACGAAGTTTTGATTTTCCTCAGATAAATAATTTATTGGTTTTTTTAAAGGTAAGGTCATAGTTATAACTCATTATTTCTACATCAATACTGTATAATCTAGAATCTCCTTCTTAGAAGATGTAAAATCTACTCACACCACAAGCTGTTAAGGCCTTTTGTATCCATAAGTGCTGAGGCTACAACTGTTGTCAAAAATTTTCTGCTCTAAGTATGAAAAAAACTGCCAAATTAAATTTCCCTATAGAGTATAGTTTATTATTCGTAGTTGTACAAAAATTCTGGTAATAGCGCTAATATTTTTTCTAGATGCCTCTCCATTAACATTTAAAATAGATAAAATGTAGTATGAATCTATTTTCTCAAGAAACTGTACAGAAGGCAGGCAATTGCTATGGTGATCATTCACATTACCTACAGCCATAGTCCATCTAAATCAACGCGGTACTTAAGCAGCCAGCTTGGCACTTACCAATAAGTTCATGGGTAAAGTGGCCATGGAGGCAAGAATAAGGACAACATATGGACTTACAATATGCTATGTGCCTGTGTTCAGTGCCCAAACCTAGACTGCAAAGATTGCATATTCTGTAATGGGCTGATTATACTGAACTTTTCCATCAGTGGAAGGAATAGCAATTTGTCCTCACTGAACTTGGTACTTATCTAGATCAAGTTGTAAATTACCCAGGAGCTCACACCACATGGTCTTAAAGAATTCTCTTCATAAAGAGAGATGTAAGGCAATAGGTAGATGTCTATGGAATTAAATGATCCTAACATATATTCAAACGTGAAAAAATTGCCGATCTTTAAACGATGAACTTACTTTGCTGATAAAGTTTTAGATGGTATCAGCTAGAAGAAAATAACTATCAAAATAACTATCAAATGAGGTATCTGCTCCTACAGAATGAAGTATACAGTCTAAACCAGTAACTGGTATATATGGGTGATTTTCTCACAGATGAAATGCACCAATTTTGAAACTAGGGAGCGCAAAGTGGTCTTGGCATCTCTCTCATGATTACACCTAAGAATTCAGTTTTTTATTTCTGTTTCCCTGCTATTCTGAATTCTTCTCTGATTTTTAGGATCATCTTAAGGAAGCTGTATACTATCCTCCATCAGAGGATATAATAATAGTTCTATCGAATTAGAAACTAAATTCATCTGGCCATTTTAGGTTCCCCACATCAGTAGAAGAAAGGAATGGCTTACAGCATTGTCTGGAGGCACTGACCTTATCAGGAGGAAGTGAAATATTGCTATACAATTAGCAGAAGTATGTTTCAAACTTAGAGATCTTCCACCCCCACTGCCTGCCATGTCCCAAAACTGTCTGTTGCAATCAAACCGTCTGCCTACAACCAAAGAATTTTAGCTGATACAAAAAATTAGAAGCAGTGATTCAGACTATATTTCAAGGGTAATTTTGTTAGACTATTCAGCTCTAATCACTGTTTATCTTGTTCAAATTTAAAATTCCAGGTAAAGAAAATCTGGTTGATCTGGGTCAGATTGAGGATTAGAGATAGAACAGAATGGAACAGGGAAAAGCACAGGATGCAGGTCAGTTATGA
Source organism: Proteles cristata cristata (assembly GCA_017311185.1). NCBI lineage: Eukaryota > Metazoa > Chordata > Mammalia > Carnivora > Hyaenidae > Proteles > Proteles cristata. Next base: position 340,826 of record JAESUZ010004508.1, read on the forward strand.
GTTCTAGCTATAGAAGAAAATCTGAGCACCAAACCATGGCATTCAGAGCCACCTCCCACTGCCCCTCCTCTATCTTTCCAATTAACTCATCTCCAACACAAATTTTTTTTCACCAGCCAAGCTGGGAGCAGAGGCAAACTGTAAAGTTAAAACATAGCCTTTTAAGTCTGCTAGTCCAGACCTTTGATTTTTACGTGACATTCTCTTTCCAATAAGCTTACAAGTTCCTTGTCTATCTTAAAATTCCTTTGTATCTTCTAAGTCTGGTACTATGATAATTTAAGGAATTCAATAAAAAACATGATGACCTAAAACAAACTAAAAGTAACATATTAATAACCTTGCTTTGTTAACTGAAATATTTGTTTTTACACTCATAAACATTAAATAAGTAAAACCATATTTCAGTATTAGTTTAATAAATGCTGCCAAAAACAGATGACCTGAAATTTTTAATTATTCATTATTCTCTTACCTATTAGCATATAACCACTCTGACAAGTGGGTAGTACTACTGTTTTTACATACCTTTCCTTGTTCTGCATGTCTTTCAGTAAATGAGTTGATCTCAAAACACCACTGAGATATAATATCAAATGCTGGAACTGGCCAATCCAGACAGGAGGCACTGATGAATGGATGTTCTGTTTGGTAAAATGTTGGTAGAAGTCCCAGGCAGCTGGAAAGAACTGAAAATTCTTCTTCTTCCTTTTAGACATGAAATAGAAAATTCTCAAGACATTTCATCAAGAACATTTCTCCTTAAAGATATTTTAAGTGTTATCCTCATCAACTCTTTTGGACAGTAAGAAAATTTTCTTAACTATTCAACTAAAGAAATCTGAGTAAGAGGAGCAAAGAAGAGAGAATAGGTTTCTAGCTTTTATATTCAAATATCCCTAGTATTTCTCTTTGAAATTCAAATCTTAAACTACCAGACCATCTGTGTCTTCTATATATTTATTTTTAAATAGCATTGTCACATTTCTGATGAATAGTCTATAGAATCTAGCTACTCTATGACAGCAAATGTTTTTGGGACAAAGGGAAAGTGGCTTTTGGTTAAAAACACATAGACTGTCAGTGTAGATGAAGAACAAATAGTAAAAACATGGAATTCACAAGAGACAGTGCAAAATAATTTGCCTGGACCCTGAATGAGTGTCAAATAAGGTCAGTTCTTATTTATTCTTTTATTTATTAAAACAATTTTTTAAATGTTTGTGTATCTTTGAGAGACAGAGCATGAGTGCATGAGAGGCAGAGAGAGAGGGAGACGCAGAATCTGAGCTGCCAGCAGAGGCTGATGCAAGGCTCGAACCCACAATCCGGGAGATCAGGACCTGAGCTGAAGTTGGATACTCAATTAAATGAGCCCCACCCAGGCAGGACAAAGAGGTCAGTTTTTAAAAGAGGGTGAAGTTTTTAAAAAGTTGAGAGATCTAAGTGCCGCTTATCTGAAGCTCTACTCTGTAAATAAGAGAACCAAAGAAATCAGTGAGCCAAGGACACATATCCTGACTTTTAAAGGAATTTGTTAGTTTTATAAACACTAAAATATACCTCCAATCTTTCTCTATTTAATTAAAAGACCATTTAGAAGGCTCATATGTTTACTTTCTCCTGTCCACTGGATCAGTTCTTATCATCCTTCAAATTCCAGCTCGCCAGGGAATCCTTCCCTGATCAAACTTAACGACACCTTAGGTTACACAGCTCCATTCAGATGAAGTTAATACTTCCATACCTTGTAAGCACTTCTCACGTTTGTATTTTCTATTAATTAATTTAAAAATAAGTTAGCATTTCCTGTAAGGCTGTGGGAGTAGTCCCTGGGGATAGGGGCTCTGTACTCCCAGTGCTTGGCACATAGTAGACATTCAAGAGACATCTGTTTGTAAAACTGAAGTAATTATGTAGATTAAGTATAAAATCCTAAAATGTGCAACAAATAAACACACAAAAACCAAAATGATATGCAGGCTGAAAAAGATGTTAATGTTTAAAATCTCCAGAAATGAGGCTACAAATCCCCCATTTATATAGCTACATAAAGAAGGCATCTTAAAAAACAACTTATTGAGGCGAAGTTTATATACCATAAAATTCACCCACTTTATCTGTATTTTGATGAATTCTGGCAAGTGTAGCCAGGTAACCACTACTACAATAAAACTGTGAAACAATCCCATTCCCTCCAAGTTTCCTCCTGCCTGCATGCCTTCAATTCCAGCCCTTACTCCTGGACTCCTGGCCCCAAGAAACCACTAATCCTGTTTTCTGTCATTATAGTTTTGGCTTTTTAAAATTTTCATATAAATAGACTCAAACAGTGTGTATGTATATATGTATATGTATATGTATGTGTGTGTGTGTGTGTGTGTGTGTGTGTGTGTATGTACAGATAAAATCTTTGTCTTACCTCTTTCACTTAGCAAAATATTTTGAGATTCATTCATGTTATTCTATCAGCAGCCCATTTCTTTTTACTGCTGAGTAGTATTCCACTGCATGAATATACCACATTCTGTTGATGTATTCACTAGCTGATGAATTCTGGGTTGTTTCCAGTTTTTTACTACACAAATCAAGCTGTTATAAACATTTATGTAAAAGTCTTTATATGAATGTATGTTCTCATTTCTTTTTTAAAAAAATTTTAATGTTTTTATTTATTTCTGAGAGAGACAGAGAGCGTGAGCAGGAGAGTGTCAGAGAGAGAGGGAGATACAGAATCTGAGGCAGGCTCCAGGCTCTAAGCTAGCTGTCAGCATACAGCCCGACGCAGGACTCGAACTCACAAACTGTGAGATCATGACCTGAGCTGAAGCTGGACACTTAACCGACTGAGCCACCCAGGCGCCCTTGTATGTTCTCATTTCTTTTGGTAGATACTCAGGATAGTAGCAGAATTGTTTGGTTGTCCAAACATAGTAAATCCATACTCAGCTTTTTAAAGAAAGTGCCAAAAAATTTCTTCAAATTTGACTACAACATTTTGCATTCCCATCAGCAATGAGTGAGAGTTCCAGGTACTCCATATCCTTACTAATACCTGTAACATTAATTTGTACTCTTCTCATCAGCAATGACGGTGAACACCTTTTTATTTACTTGCAGGTCTTTTAAATTTTTTTAGTGTTTACTTATTTTTGAGAGAGGGAGAGGGAAGGAGGGAGGGAGGGTTGGTGGGAGGGAGGGAGAGAGGGAGGGAGGAAGGAGCAGAGAGGGAGACAAAGAACTTGAAGTGGGTTCCAGGCTTCCTGCTGTCAGCACAGAGCCTGAGGCAGAGCCTGAATTCACGAACTGTGAGATCATGACCTGAACCAATGACAGATGCTAAACCAACTGAACCACCAAGGCACCTCTACTTCATATATATTGTTCCTAAGAGAAGTGCCTATTCAAATTTTATGCCCACTTTGTGATTTTTGTTGTCTTAATTATTGGCTTATAAGAGTTCTTAATATATTCTGGATACAAGTCCTTTCTCCATATATATTTTTTAATTGAGATGTAATTTGTATTCCATAAAATTCACCCTTTTAACATGCACAGTTTAGTATATTCACAAAAGTATACAACCATCACAAACTAATTCCAGAATATTTTTATCACCCTATTATAAATCGAATTATTTTTTAAATTTCATTTTCAGATTGCTCACTGTCAGTGCAAAGAAAAAAGATAGTTTTTTTTTGTTTTTCTTTTTGGTACATAGATCATGTATCCTACAACCTTGCTGAACTCATTGATTTGCTTTAATAGTTTTTTGGAGAATCCTTACAATTTTCCACATGCAAGAATTTCTAACTTCCAAACAGACATTATTTTACCTCTTCCTTTCTAATCTAAATGCCTTTTATTTCTTTTTCTTGTCTAACTGATCTTTCCAGAACATCTAATTCAACTCTAGAAAGAGTGAAGAGGGCAACCATCCTTGTCTTGTTCCTGATCTTTGGGAGAAAGTTTCCTATCTTTCATTATTAATTATGATGTTAGCTATGTATTTTTCGTACATGCCTTTTATCAGGCTGAGAAAATTGCTTTATGTTCCTTGTTTTTCTAGTGTTTTTACCATGAACAGGTATTGAATTTTGTCAGAAAATTTTTTTGACTACTGAGATGATAATATGCTTTTTAAAAATTGACCTTATTGATATAGTGAATTAAAGTAAGTGATTTTTGTTGTTGAACCAACTATACATTCCTAGGATAAGCCCATTTGGCCACCATGTATTATCCTTTTCTACTGCTAATATTTTGTTAAGGTTTTTGCTTTTATGTTCATGAAAGATGTGGGTTTGTAGTTTTCTCATGATGCCTGGTTTGGGTGTCATGGTAAAAGTGGCCCAATAAAATGAATTTGGACTGTTCCTTCATCCTCTGTTTTCTGAAAGAGCTTATATGTATAGATAGAATTTCTACCTTAAACGCTTCATAGGATTCACTATGATGTTATCTTTGTTGGTATAAAGTTGTTGACTTTTATTTTTTGAAAGGGTAAGAATTATAGAAGTTTAATAGCTAAGTCAACTTTCTTATTTGATACAGGTCTAATTAAGATTTTCTATTTCTTCTTGAGTCAGTTTTAGTAATTTTTATTTTTCAAGGAATTTGTCCATTTTATCTACATTACCAAACTGATTGGCAAGTGTATTCATAATATTCTCTTACAGTTCTGCAGGGATGTTTCCTCCTTCATTCCTGATATTGGTCATTTGTACCTTCTTTTTTTTTTTTTTCTTATCAATCTGGTGAGGAGCCTGGTTTCTGGTTAAAATTCTACATGTGATTTTTCAGACCTAACTAGAGGCAATTTATAAAGGTTTTACTTCACAGGCTTCATGGGTGACAACTGCCCTCCCTACATCAGACCCAGTACACAGCCAAAATGCACTGCAGTCTCTAAAGGAATTTATAGTCAAGGTCTCAGCCCCCACCCCCATCCCATCACACTCTCACAGATTTACATTCCCAGCCCTGGTACCTTTATTTCTAGGCTTCTTTATCTGAGGCCTTGGGAAGGGGGCTCTTCTACTCTTATCCCTGTCCCCTCAACTCCTTCTCTATCTCAGAGTCCATAAAACTGCCAGAGCCTTGTGTTTGGGGCTCCCTCAACAGATCCCCATATCTGCGCTGATCCACTTGATTCTCCACTAGTGTACCACTTCATTCCATAAGGGTAAATGGAAGAGAGGAACTGGCACTTTTTCTGGTCTTAGCCTCTTGCTTCACAGTATGTGACTGAAGACCTAATTCTCTCACTTTTGGCTTCTTGCTTTAATCAGCTACTCCGACACCTAGCAGCTCAGTTCTCTCTTTCCTAGCTCAGCTGAGCTCCTAACATTTAGGCTTATCCATTTTACTGATCTTTGCAAAAAAACAGACTTTCGACTCACTGATATTTCTCTACTGTTTCTCCATTACTACGTCACTGATTTCTGCTCTAATTTTTGTAATTTCCTTTCTTTTAATTGCTCGGGGTCTAATTTGCCCTATTTCTAGCTTCATAAAGTAGAAATTTAAACAAATGATTGAGAACTTTCTTCTCTTTTTAATATTTATTTATTTATTAGTGGGAAGAGGGAGGAGAGACAGGAGAGAGAGGATCTCAAGCAGGCCTGGCGCTATTAGCACAGAGCCCCACGCAGGGCTTGACCTCATGACCGTGAGATCTTGATCCAAGCCAAAATCAAGACTTGAACGTTTAACTGACTGAGCTACCTAGGTGCTGCTAGAACTTTCTTCTTTATAAATACATGCATTTGAAGCTATATTTCTCCAAGAACTACTTTAGTGGCACTGCACTTTTTGTTATGCTGTTTTCATTTCATTCAGTTTAAGTATTTTCTAATTTCCTTGGGATTTCTTTTTCTTTTCTTTTTTTTTTTTTAAATTTTTTTAATGTTTTATTTATTTTTGAGAGAGAGATAGAGACAGCGTGAGCAGGGGAGGGTTAGAGAGAGAGGGAGACACAGACTCTGAAATAGGCTCCAGGCTCTGAGCTGGCAGTCAGCATAGAGCCTGATGCAGGGCTTGAACCCACAAACCGTGAGATCACAACCTAAGTGAAAGTTGGACGCTTAACTGACTAAGCCACCCAGGTGACCCTTGGAATTTCTAATCTATTTAAAAGTATGTTGCTTAATTTCCACACATTTGGGGATTTGCCTATTTTTTGTTAATTGAGTTCTTTTTTTAATTTTATTTCTAGGAGAGAGAGAGAGAGAGAGAGAGAGAGAGAGAGCGTGAGCAGGGGAGGGTCAGAGAGAGAGGGAGTCACAGACTCTGAAACAGGCTCCAGGCTCTGAGCTGGCAGTCAGTACAGAACCCAATGCGGGGCTCGAACCTACAAACTGCGAGATCATGACCTAAGCGAAAGTCGGACGCTTAACCGACTAAGCCACCTAGGCGCCCCTTGTTAACTGAGTTCTAATTTAATTCCTGTGTGACAGAAAATATGCTGTATGATTTCCATTCTTCTGAATTTATTGACACTTGCATTATGGCTTGGCATATGGTATATTCTGGTGAATATTCCATGTGCACTTATAAAAAATATGCATTCTATTATTGTTCGGTGAAGTATTCTATAGATGTCAATTATACTAAGTTGATTGATGGTTATTATTCAGATCTCATTTATACTATTTGATCATCTGTCTACTTATTATTGACTAATAAGAAAGAAGTCTCTAGTTGTGATTGCAGATTTGTCTGTTTCTTCTTTCAATTCTGTCAATTTCTGCATATGTAATTTGGGGTTTTGTTGTTTTGTGCATGCATATTTATAACTGTTATATCTTCCTGCTGTATTGAAAGAATACAGTTATTTTTAATGTAAGACACAAAAATAACTTGAGAAAAAGGGAACTACTAATGGTAGAAAAACAGCAACATTTTGTCACAACGTTTGTGACAAACATTTCCATCTTTGTGACAGGAAATCCAACAATCAATAAAAATTAACAAAGATTTACATAAATGCATTTCTTTCCTCCTGGGGTTCATAGGCTACTTTAGGATAACTTGGCTTGTATTTTATGAAGCAGATAACTGAGTCCAAATGCAAGTCACTAAAATGAAAGAAACCCTAGCCGAGGGAAAAATTATGAAAGAAGAAAAAAATGGAAGAAGTTTCTCATTTGACTTAAACAAAATAGAGTGGCAGATTATTCTAAACAAAGAAATGTCATGAGATACTTTTTTCAAGATCAGACAGTAAATTATCTTTTTAAATTGTTTTCATTTTTTATTATTTTCAAAAGAAGCATTATATAATAAGTAAATTGTAGTAAAAGAAATAAAATGGCTTCTAAATATGGAATATGCTCAACCTTAGGAGAAATGCTAACTAAAACTATACTGAGATATATTTTACCTAGACAAAAGATCTAGAGGAAAAAACCAAATAGTTTGATAACACACTAAGTAGATACAAGTACAGTATAGGGAAACTGTCATACATTACTGTTAACATAATTGATACAACTTCAATGAAGGGTAGTTTGGTAATAACCATCAAAACTACAAATGTGAGTAAGGAGTTACACAGAAAACCACTCGTAAGAATTTATCCTACAAATAAAATTTTTAAAAACATGCAAAATAACTTGTATATACTATTATTCATCATTGTATCATTTATAAAGAACAAAGGACTAAAAATAACCTAAATATTTATTAATGGAAGAGTGATTATATACATCCTGATATCTCATATAATGAAATGTTCTGAATCTGTAAAACAAAATGAGGAAGATCTTCATATATTGAATATGAAATTATCTCTGAAGACCCTGAATAGCCAAAGCTCATCTTGAAAAGGAAAAGCAAAGCTGGACACATCACAATTCTGGACTTCAAGTTGTACAAAGCAGTAGACATCAAAACAGTATGGTACTGACACAAAAACAGAGAAATCAATGGAACAGAATAGAAAGGCAGAAATAAATCCATAACTATATGGCAACAACAATCAAATCTTCAACAAAGTAGGAAAGAATATCTGAAGGGGAAAAGTCTCTTCAACAAATGATGTTGGAAAAACTGGACAGCAACATGCAGAAGAATGAAACTGGATCACTTTCTTACACCATACACAAAAATAAATTCAAAATGGGTGAAAGATCTAAATTTGTGACAGGAAACCATCAAAATCCTACAGAATACAGGCAGCAATCTCTTAGGCATCAGGTGCAGCAACTTCTCACTAGACATGTCTCCAGAGGCAAGGGAAACATAAGCAAACATGGACTACTGGGACTTCATCAAGATAAAAAAGGCTTCTGCCCAGAGAAGGAAATAATCAACAAAACGAAAAGGTAATCTATGGAATGGGAGAAGATATTTGCAAACAACATTATCTGATAAAGGGTTAGTATTCAAAATCTATAAAGAACTTATCAAATTCAATAGCCAAAAACAAATAATCCAGTTAAGAAATGGGCAGAAGACATGAATAGACACTTTCCCAATGAAGGCAAACAGAATGGCTAACAGATGCATGAAAGATGCTCAATATCACTCATCATCAGGGAAATACAAATCAAAACCATGATGAGATACCACCTCACTCCTGTCAGAATGGCTAAAACTAACAACATAGGAAATAACAGATGTTGGTGAGGATGCGGAAAAAGGAAAGCCCTCTTACACTGTTGGTGGGAATGCAAACTGATGCAGCCACTCTGGAAAACTTTCCTCAGAAAGTTAAAAATAGAACTACCCTATGACCCAGCAATTACACTACTAGATATTTACCCAAATGGATACAAAAATACAAATTCGAAGGGGCACATGCACCCCCAATGTTGACAGCAACGTTATCAACAATAGCCAGATTACAAAAGCAGCTCAAATGTTCACTGATAGATGAATGAATAAAGAAGATGTGGTATATATGTACAATGAAGTATTACTCAGCCAAAAAAAGAATGAAATCTTTTTTACCACTATTTTCCCCTACTGCATTTAATATAAGCATACTTTGCCTTTGTTTGCTTAAAACACTTTTGAGATTTTTCCATATTAACACATAAAAGACTTTCTATTCTTTTCTGAAGAGCATTCCATTGTATGAATAAACCACAATTTATTTAACCAGATTCCCATTGATGGGTACTAGAGATGTTTTCAGTTTTTGCTATTTCTGTATGTCTATACAGCTATCAATAAACTGATCATCCTATTATTGTACTACAAGAGACATATATAGGTGAAGTATTTACAATTGTACTGAGATTCAAACAGAGTACAATATGCAATATTATAGCAGTTTTTACAGACTGAATACTAGAAGAAAACTGTATGCCTAAAAAAAAAAAGTTTTGTGTAGCAAGCAGTGGCACAGTTCAGACATTAATAGTTCAGATTTGGCATGCAAACAGACTGTGTTCAAATCCTGGCTTCCTTAAATACTAGCTGTGAGTCCTGAGAGGGTCATTCAGCTCTCTGTGCCTGCTTACTTGTCTGCAAAGTGAGGATTATAACAGCCACCTCAGATTGTGGTGAAATTTAAATGAAGTTAAATGCAAAGCAAGTAACAGCACTTAGCATGCAGTTGGTATACAATAAATGCTAGCTATCATTTTAATTATTCATGGCAAAGCTATTTTTGACAGAAGAAAGAAAAAAGAATTAAAGGAGATATATTAGAGCACTGAGTTTCAAATGTGGGATGGTGGTGGTAATCATGGTCCCCTAGAAGAGTCTGATAACCATTTTCTTCTAAGAAAAATACATATATACAAACATTTTACAGGCACCGTTATGGAATTCAAAAATTACCTGAAGTCCCTCTGTAAGAATTCCAGAGTTAGAGGATAAATGAGAGAGGTTGCATTTAAGTAGGAGAAAATATAGAGAACCATATAGGTGACTATAATTAGCCTTCTTATGGTGGTAGAAATAGTGTTAGATTAAGACATTTAACCAAATTAAGAAGTCTAAAGATCACTGTGGAGAGCAGAATGTTGTGTTGGAATACGTACTAGGTGCCATTCTTGATGAATTCTCATGCTTACCAAAATGTTAAAAAAATTTTTTTAAACATTTTTAATGTTTTATTTATTTCTGAGAGAGGAGAAAGAGACAGCATGAGCAGGGGAGGGTCAGAGAGAGAGAGGGAGATACAGAATCTGAAACAGGCTCCAGGCTCTGAGCTGTCAGCACTGAGCCTGACACGGGGTCCGAACCCACAAACCGTGAGATCATGACCTGAGCCAAGGTTGGACGCTCAACCTAAGCACCCAGGTGCCCCCAAAATTTTTTTCCATGTATTGTTAAACTCCAGAATCTCCTGGCTATTACAAATAATCGTAGAATTTATTAGCAAGGTAGCTAAATGTAGACAATTAATGTTCAAAAATTCCAACTGGATTTCTACATTTTAGCAACATATCAGAAAATATAATTTTAAATTATCCCATTTATAATAATAGTAATAATAATAAAAACAAACAAAAGAAAATGAACAGGAAACTTTAAAAGAATTCTCTTAGGATACAGTACAAATAAGGATGCTGCTTATTACTTCCACTGTTCAAAATACTAACTAGACATGTATTAAGACAATAATAGAAAAATAAAGATTTGAAGGAAAGCAACATTATCATTAGTTTCAGATGATATGATCACAATTACATAAAATACCTAAAAGAATTAACAGGCAAACTATTAGAATTAATAAGCAAATTCAGCAAGTGACAATTCACAAGAACACACCAAACTCAATAGTATTATTCTATGCCAGCAAGAAGTAATCAGAGTGTCATAGAAGTACACATCATTTAGATAGAAACTAAAACTGCAAAGCTCTAGGATTCACTTTATGAAGAATGCTCCAGACTTTAAGATGACAATTTTAGGGGTGCCCAGGTAGCTCAGTAAGTTGAGCATCTGACTTCAGCTCAGGTCATCATCTTGCAGTTCATCAGTTCAAGCCCCATGTCAGGCTTGCTGCTTTCAGCACCAAGACTGCTTCAGATCCTCTGTCCCCTGCTCTCTCTGCCCCTCCCTAGCTTGTGCTCTCTTGCCTCTCTCTCTCTCTCAGAAATAAAATAAACATAAAAAAGATAACAATTTAAAAATTTTATGAAAAGTATTAAAGAAGACCTGAATGAACAGACATATAAACTAAGTTCAATGTCTTAAAACTACATATTCAAAGCAATTTTCATCTAACATCTTGTAGGATACTGGACAAAAATTTACAAATTCATTATAAAAGTATTTATGAGAATATACTGCTAACCAGAAAAATTACTCTAAATGAAAGTGACAGAAATAATGTGAAATCTACAAAAGTTAGATTACACAGATGACCGAAATCTAAACAAAAAGAGGACAAATTTCTATCTAAAGTTGTAATCTAACTTTTCTCACTTGTTGAATATATCCATATCCAACCAACCCCTCAACTTGAATATATACCAAATGCTTTCATTCACTTCCCAGAGACTTGTTCCATACTTCCTCCTTCTTTTAACTGAACCAGAAACGTTCAAGTCTCCAAGGCCCAAAACCCATGTAGAGTGTGACTCTTCTCCCTTGACTCCCACATGTTCAACCAGCTGTCACATCCTGACCATCCTGACTATTCCATCTCTGTAATCTTTAATTGCTCCCTATCTTCTTCTATTTCTACTATGCCCTTCCCCAACTAGCTTTTCAGTTCCCAGTCCCTCCATTCCGCACACCTCAGATCTGTGGAATTTTATCCTGAAATAAAATTTAAATCATGTCACATTTTTGTCCGAAATCATTCAATGGTCCAAATTTCTTCGTGTAAAATTCAAGATCCACTACAACTTCTCCTTAATCTGTTTCTAACACTAAGTAGAATTGTTCCTTTTCATGCCTCCTAATTGATGCGTTTCTTCCCTGTTTTAAGCACATGACTGGTGCTCTACTATAGTCATCACTGTACACCCAACCCCCAGCCAACTTCCAATGACCAGTTCAAGAGCGACTGCTTCCAGATAATTTACAACTTATGGGAGAAAAATACCTTCCAACAAAAACAAATGATAAAATAAGCCATTAGGGAATACGCATACAAAGAACTACAGGTTATGGCCTTTAAATGTGAAGAAAGGGGGCGCCTGGGTGGTTCAGTCAGTTAAGTGGCCGACTTTGGCTCAGGTCATGATCTCACAGTTGGTGGGTTTAAGCCCCTCGTCAGGCTCTGTGCTGACAGTTCAGAGCCTGAAGCCTGCTTCAGATTCTGTGTCTCCCTCTCTCTCTGACCCACCCCTGCTCATGCTGTCTCTCTCTCTCTCTCAGAAATAAAAAACATTTAAAAAATTTAAAAACGTGAAGAAAGAAAAATTAATGAAGAAGCATTTTTTAAAATCAATCTTCTGCATGCTTCAAGACGCTCATACAGTAGTCCCCCCTTATCAGTTTCGCTTTCTGCGGTTAAGTTACCGGTGGTCAACTGTGGTTCAGAAACAGATGACCCATCTTCAATAGTAACTTAACACTCTGTCACAATGCCTACATATCATTCACTTCACTTTATCTCATCATGTTCGCATTTTGTCATCTCACATCATCACAAGAAGGGTGAGTACAGTTAAGGTATTTTAAGGGGGTGCCTAGGTGGCTTAGTCGGTTAAGCGTCCGACTTTCGCTTAGGTCATGATCTCGCGGTTCGTGGGTTCGAGCCCCGCATCAGGCTCTGTGCTGACTGCCAGCTCAGACCCTGGAGCCTGTTTCAGTCTGTGACTCCCTCTCTCTCTGACCCTCCCCTGCTCACGCTGTCTCTCTCTCTCTCCTAGAAATAAATAAAAAAAATATTTAAAAAAAAAAAAAGATATTTTAAGAAAGAGAAAGCATTCACATAACTTTTATTACAGTATACTGTTATAATTGATTATTAATTATTGTTAATCTTTTACTGTGTCTAATTTATAAAATAAAACTTAATCATAGATGGTTATGTACAGAAAAAAACATAATATATATACATATATGTATAATATATATACATATATATTATGTCCGTGTATAATATATATGTATATAGAGTACATACATATATACAGACATAATATATATGTGTGTAGGGTTCAGCACTACCCCCAGTTGTAGAGATACATTAGGAATCTTAGAACATATTCCCCATGGATAAGGAGGAATTACTGCATGACAGAAGAAAATACTTTTAAGTTGAAATTTAAAAATAAAAAACTATGAAAGAAAATCTAATGAACAGTTTTAATTTATTCAATGCCCTAAATGTTTTAAAGACAAATGTATAGAGTCTATCTTTAATCACTTGATAAAAAACAAAGAATCCAATCTACTTAATGCAATGGTCAATCACTTAAGAGAGAAATAACAATCAAATGCTTAATTCTGGTATACTGAAGGCTTCAAAGACCATATATATGATAAATGTCTTCATTCCCATATCAAATTCCCTGAAAACAGATGGTAGATAATGTCAGGATTATAATCCTATAAACACAGTTCAGTTTACTTACTTCTAGTTCCCCATTCTGTCACTGTCTTGCCTACTACATCAACACAGAGTTTTATGAAATAGATTAAACCAATGATAATTCACATATCCAAATTTTTAATTTAACTGGCTACAAACAGAATACTGTCCTGTCCTAAAGTTATATAAATGCCATCATGTCTTCAGACAACCAGCTTTCTGATTGACATAACTTTTAAAAGGATAGAAAAGCAGATGATGATCAGTGATTAATGTATCAATATGGCAAAAATAATGTTAGATATATCAATATGAATACTATGATCCTATTCAAGTATTGAGCATTTTTTATCATTGATCTCTACCAAAATGCTCAAATATCAAATATTAGTAATATCATAAAAATGAGTGGATGCTCGCTTCTCATCAGGGAAATACAAATCAAAACCACACTGAGATACCACCTCACGCCAGTCAGAGTGGCTAAAATGAGCAAATCAGAGAACTCTAGATGCTGGCGAGGATGTGGAGAAACGGGCACCCTCCTACACTGTTGGTGGGAATGTAAACTGGTACAGCCCCTCTGGAAAACAGTGTGGAGGTTCCTAAGGAAACTAACAATAGAACTCCCCTATGACCCAGCAATAGCACTGCTAGGAATTTACCCAAGGGATACAGAAATGTTGATGCATAGGAGCACATGTACCCCAATGTTCATAGCAGCACTCTCCACAATAGCTAAAACCTGGAAAGAGCCTAAGTGTCCATCAACAGATGAATGGATCAAGAAGATGTGGTTTATCTATACCATGGAATACTACATGGCAATGAGAAACAATGAAATCTGGCCATGTGTAGCAACATGGATGGACCTTGAGGGTGTTATGCTGAGCGAAATAAGTCAGGCAGAGAAGGACAAATATCATATGTGTGCACGTATAGGAGGATTAGGAGGAACTTAACGGAGGACCAAGGGGGAGAAGAAGGGCAGAAATGGTGGGGGAAAGGGGGAGAGGCAAACCATGAGAGACTCTTGAATGCTGACATAAACTGAGGACTGGTGGATGTGGGGGGGAGGAGGGGTGGGCATGGAGGAGGGCACTTGTGGGGATGAGCACTGGGTGTTATGTGGAAACTAATTTGACAATAAACTATTTGTAAAAAAAAAAAAAAATAAAATAAAATAAAATAAAATAAAATGACATATATATATTTAAGCTAAAAAAAAAAAAATGAGTGGATGCTAGTGAATACAAAAAATAACATTAATAGTAAATGTTCTAAATATTTATTCATTTTGAGTTAGACTAACATATATTTGCAAGAGAGTCCTGCATATAAATACTATCTCAAATTATACCTGGCAGCTAGGTAAATCTTCCCCAAAAAGGTGGTGCTGAAGAAGGCTGGTGATTCTGAGGAAAGGTAAGCAGAAGTCCTGTAAGTATTTTTCCATGGATTCAGGAGACCAAGCAATAGGGCTAACCTAAAGTCAAAAAAGAGAATCTAAACAATTCATTCCATAATAGATACAGGTTCAAAATTATACTCATAATGGCAACAAAATCTGAATTTTTAACAAATAATCATACATCTGGAGCATACCATTGCACATTCCTGAGTTCCTTCTTCATGGTATAACTTTCCTTTAGATAGTTCACTTATCACAAAGCTCAGTAACACTTCATAAGATTTTTCTGCATCACATGCATTCTGGAAGAAATGAAAAATTAGTTCCATCAGTCACTGAAAATTACAAAAAAATTACATTGGAAAGAACACTTAATAAGCAGAGGTATAATTATGACTACATGATTTTTCACACATGTAGACCTCAATTCCTCAGTCTAAGTACAAAGGCACACCTCTGGATTCACAAGGAAACTGGGTATGTGACTGAAACTATTCCAATACTTCTTTAAAAGACAGGCGTAAATTACATAACGAATGAGTAAACAAACACATGTAAATCATATATTTTGACTCAGTAATTTCCACTCCTGGAAATTCTTCCTAGGAAAACAATCTAAAAGAAAAGAAATAACTAAATCCTCAAGACATTCACTGTAACACTACAGTACTGAAAAACTAGAAATGACCAACAAAAGTGAAGCAGTTACCTAAATTATTCGATATCAACTCGACAGAGTATTTTATAAGCAGCAAATATTACATGATAGTTTGAGCTGTATGAAAAATACTTATGATATGAAAAAAGCCAGAAGAAGCATATATGTATACACACTCATTATGATGTAAAATCATACACATGAAATAACACAGAATAAAACTTTTTCTTTTAAAATTTCCCCCAAATTCCTTGAATGAGATTTGTTTAAAAAATTTAATGTAAAAACAAAATAGGACTTTTTTTTTTAAGTTTATTTATTTATTTTGAGAGACAGTGAGAGCAGGGCAGTAGGAGAGGAGAGGGAGAGAGAGAATCCCAAGCAGGTTCTGCTCAGTGCAGAGCCTGATGTGGGGCTTGATCACACAACTGTGACATTATGACCTGAGCTGAAATCAAGAGTTAAACACTCAACCATCCAGGCTGAGCCATCCAGGCACCACAGGACAATATGTTAAATAAAGAATGTCCAGATACATTAAATAACAGCTTACAAATCAATTAACCTTAATGATGCTGTATTTTTATAAGAAAGGAAAAACAATGGCTACCTATAAATTCAAATTTGTAGGTTTTTATATAAATGTTTCCCTTTTTATATTCACTGAGATAGTAGAGGTTGTTACAAATTAAAGCATAAAATGTGCTACAGTAATAACTTTGCTATGATGTTATTTATTCTACGGATTACTTTTTACATAGTTATATATAAGATTAAACACTATGGGATATATATGTTAATCCTGACCATCTGATAATCACTAATAGTCTGAACTACAGAATTTGTTATTTGATGATACTTAGCCTTCTCCTGTGTTATTGCGCTCTCTTCATGTAGACAGTAAATTCCAAAATGTCAGTAACTATGCTTTGTATTTTATATGTATCTGTTTGCAGAACAAAAATTTGAACAATAAATACTTGCTGGTACTGTTGGAATTTTTGATCTTGGAACTTGCCTAGATGTACCTCTTTTGATAATCAGTTCTTTGCATTATCTTTAAATGATTCCTCTGCTTCTTTTTCATGTCATTCAGCCATGTAGTGTTATCATGTCCTGATTTTAAACTACAGAAACAGTTCTGACTCTACAAGTGCACTCTTTAAATCATGTGACCTGCCCCACTCTTGCCTAATTAATCAAGAGGATGATCACCTGCCAAATACGATGACCTATAGGTTATATATAATTCACAAGAATCAATATCCCATTAAATACCAAAACAGCAACACATTATATTTAAATGAGTGATGGGTATTAAGAAGGGCACTTGTGATGAGCACTGGGTATTATATATAAGTGATGAATCACTAAATTCTACTCCTGAATCCAATATTACCCTATATGCTAAATAAGTAGAATTTAAATAAAAGCTTGAAAAATTTTGAATTTAATCAGAACAGTTTTTAAACAGAGTTCACTTAAACTCAAAATGTAGAAGACTCAAGAGGAAATATTACCATGACTTTGCTGTTTATTAATCAATGTGACATATTAGAGTTTATGGAAATATACAGTTCAGCCTAAAATCTTCCTAAATTCAATATATTCTTGAGTAAAAGATATACAGGATATATAACAACAGGAAAGTTGTTTCAAGTCATAATACTTTCTAACTTATGGAAAAAAATACCCTCCAATAATAAGAAATGATGTTCAGATTATCCAAGTGAGTTACCGAGTGATAATCAGCTTTGAAGACACTATTATCAAATATATTTTAAGAACTTTTTTTATACATGGCAGGTACTATATCAGATCAGAAAGTTAAATATAATGTACTATTCACTATTCTGTATTGAGAATTCTTCTGATCAGAAGATTATTAGATAAGAGAATAGTTTTATTTCATACAGAAGTCTTAGGAAAATACATTTTTATTTAGGCAATATATGAATTTATAAATAGATTTGAAAAGCTTAAAAAGAGGATTTCTGAGACCATGGATGAAAGGTCTTGAATCAGATCAAAGGAATCCAATGGGAGAGGTAGCAAAGGTATGTAGTTAATTAAAGGAAAGATTAAGAGTTGAGAAATCCAACAGTTACGTTTGGGCAGATGCTTTGTTTAAATTATAGCAGTTCTTCAAATTTTGGGGGTGACAGACTCTTTGGATATATGTTGGATGCTATCGTTCTACTCCCCAGCAAAACAAAACAGAACAATGCAAGAGGACCTTAGAGTATGAAATCCTGTTTTAAAGAGTCTTTTAACAGAAATTCTACTAACCAAAAGAACACAATTTATACTAACTGTAATAATGATTTTTCCAGCACATTTTAACCTCATTATCAAATTGACTCTAATATTCCTTTAAAAATACATACATAGTACCTACATTTTTATTGTCCTAGGCCAGATTAAAGCTGGAAAAAATCTCTTTTCACTGGAATTATCAATACTTGAGGATAAGAAAATAGAGGGATAGAATGAATATGTGAGACTCAATGAAGACAAGAAATAAGGTGGGGAAAGAGAAGGAGGAAGGAAAGGAAGAAGGAAATAAAGAAGAATGAATGACATAGAATAGTTAGAAATCACAACGATGTATTTCATTACTTGTAAATATTGTTTTTGCTACTATTTACAATCCGCTGTGTGCCTAAATGTTTAGCTGTCACAGAAAAAACTAGTAACATGTGGCAAACTAACCAACAGAATACCATATTTTTTTGTTTTCATACGCTAAAAGCAATTTATATGGCTATAAACTTGTAAATTTATGTTCTGATAAGAATATGCCTTACATTAAATGTTTCATTAACTATTTTTTAAATAGCTAACAATTATTAAATTGAGAAAGAAAATTGATAGAACAGTTACCTAAGTTAGTTCCATCATAGATTTACAATTGCCAGATTTCCCGTAATTAGGTCTCATTTTAGCAAACAATCAGATGAATAGATTTAGACCCGAATTATATCAGAAAATGTTTTAAATGTGTACTGTTTCATGATTAGACAGCTTATTAAGAAAATATATTTAAACAATGACACAGCACAGAAACCTAATATACCTGTTTGAATACTAACAATGCAAATATCAGATTACAGTACAGAGACATTTAAAGAATATTTAGAAAAAAGAAAGATAATCGCAGAAAGCAAAATTATCCAAGAATGAACCAGGAAGAAGGAGGAAGAATCACTGAAGGAAAAGATGAATCCATTTTGAGAATTTAGAATAATAGAATTTTAGAAATAAAGGAGCTCTTATAAATTATATGTTCCAATCTTAGCTTGAGAAAGCTAAGGTTTGGGAAGTTTTATGTCTTGACCAAAAAAGTAATAGCTCTTTTTAGTGTCAGGAGCTCAGCCTAGTAGTCAGCATCACTGGCCAACTAATATCCCTAAATAAGACATTATGAGCTTGGAGATGATACTATATTAAAATTTGTTACATACAATCATGGTTTGGAAGTAAACTAGTAATAAAAGTAAAGATTATATTGAATACATTTCATGTACTTATACTTGATTTTCCTTTGATATAAGTAGATATGATTTTTTGAATGTTTATTTATTTATTTTGAGAGAGAGAAAGAGCACAAGTGGGGGAGAGGCGAGGGGTAGGGGGAGAGAATCTCAAGCAGGTTCCAAGCTGTCAATGCATAGCCTGATGTGGGGCTGGAGCTGGTGAACTGGGAGATCATAGCCTGAGCTGAAATAAAGAATCGGACATTTAACCGACTGAGCCACCGAGGAGTCCCATGATTTAAGTAGAGATGATTGTAACATAAACCTTCCAAAGAGGTTTCAAACATTTTGAAGAGTCTATAAACCAATCAATAGGTTCAATTAACACTACACTTACTATTTTTTCCTACCAACTTCCCCAAATACACAGTGAAGTATTTTTCTTATTTTACCTACCTCTAAGCCAAACCACTTAGTCAGTTCTTCGGTTCTATAGTATCAGATTTTTTCTCTAGTCACTGAAAATACTTACATTTCACTAAACTTGCAGTTTTTCTAAATTGTTAATGTAATTTTAACTTGAGAACTTTAAATTTGTAAGAATTTACATGTCTTTAAGACAGAAAAATTAGCATTTAAAGAAGCATAATTTTAAAAAGATTAAGATTTTTAAATTTATAAGTGATAAATCAAGAGCCATCTTTGGATTGACTGCAAATAGGAGAAGGAGAAGAAAAGATGACAAGTAAAATAGGCAAGTCTGTAGACATTTTATTACTTACTCACTGTGTTGGCACAATTTTTATAACTTCTCTAAGTTTAAGGCTTGCAAGCAAAAGCAAAACAAAACTGCCCAAATAAAAAGGGAAAAAAGCCAAAGTTTAGGGATAGATGCAGAAGACTTCATTGCCCAAGGAAACATTTTTAACTTTTTTAACCTAAAGGTGCTCCATTGCCAGTTGAAATACTATTAATAACTCATTTTGCCTTTCAAATATCTAATCTCATTCACTCATATCCCCAAGTTACATGAATTCACCAAACTATAAATGACAAATTCAGATAAGACACTAACCTTTTTGAGAGCTCCCGTGTGTTTCCAGGCTGACCTATCTTCCTCACTGCATTTAACTGAAAGTGCCACCAGAGCCTGTGTGTATAGTAGGGTGAAAAGCACCTTCACAATGCAGGTGAAGTGGTCTAGAGGAGAAAGAGAAGATCATTATTTCTTTGGAATCTAGACATTTTCTACTCAAGATCATTTCACAAATATGTCTTTCCTTGAACATGTTAATTGGTTCTTGTTCAACACTTCAGCTAATAAAATGAAATTATAAGGTAATATTATATTTGCTGATGTGAAATTATGAAAACAAAATTCCTTTAGTCATCCACAGAATATGTAAATGAGAGGCATTTAGCACAGTGTAAAGTGTGCTCTATTTTAGAGGAACAGAGTACTAATGCCACTCAACCTTGGAATAGCTGTGTAATGTTGGCAAATCCCCTTATTGATCATTATGTACTTAACAACAATGTTTGAGAACAGGGTTTGAAACCAATACTTCATCTACTTCTATTATTGTATAAACTTCATAAGGAATATCATATTTTAGCTACTCTAATTGAGTTTTAAAACTCAATTTAAAACCATTAACAATGCAAAAAGAGTAGTCACAATACATAAAATACCTGGTAGCTTTTGGCACATATTAGGTACTTAATAAATGGTAGCTTAAAAATCACAATTAATTTTACATACAGCTAATAACTTAGAAAATTTTCTCAAATGTCTCATTCGATCCTCATAAGTCTCAGTTATGTGCCTCTGATAACAAAGCTAATAAACATCCAGGTATGAATTTGAATCCATATAGATGATTTTACTGCAGATTCAGTATTCTTTCTATTATATTATGCTGTTCCCCTAATAAACGAATACTGCCATTTAATCAGTTGTTGGAATCAGAAATGTATAGATATCCTTGATACTTTCCTATTTCATTCTCCCCACATGAAAAAAAATCACCCAATACTGCCAATTCTGCTTTAAAAATATCTCGAGTTAGTTCTAATATCCTAGACTAGGCTTCCATCCTTTCTTGCCTATGCCCCAAATCCCAGTCTAAGTAGTTATGTTCGGGGCCCACCTAAGACCACTTTCAGGCTTGATTCACCAGGAGGGCTCAGAAGACTCAGAATATAGTCCTATGATTTATTGCAGCATGAGATACAAAGTAAAATCAGCAAAAACTAAAGGCATAATGGGTGTGATCCAGATGAAACCCAGAGTTCTCTACCAGTACTGTAACACAGGGCATGCTTAATTCCTCCAGCAATGAGATATGACAGACTGTGAGATACAGATACGAGGGAAGCTCGTTAAGAAATTCAGTGCCCAAGGTTTTTACTGGGGGCAGTTCACATAGGCACACTTTGCTAATAAGCACAAACCAAGTTTTAGACCCCCAGGAGGAATGCAGATATGTTCAGCATAAACCATTGTTTGTACAGTCCAGGCGTAGTGAGCCACTCCTATCAGTTCTGTGGATGGTGGGGGTGTTAGAGACCCAAAATCAAAGTTTCCAGATGCCAGTCAAGGGCCAACCTTGTAAGCAGGCCTTTCAAAAGTTAACAGCCACAGCTTCTATGTTAACTCTTTCTTGCCCAGTGGTTAATGTGCATTACCTCTTAGCCCCGTACAATCTATTTTTTTTCTTTTTTTAATTACAGCCAGACTGGTCTTTTTAATTTTTTAAAAAAATTTATTTGAGAGAGAGAGAAAGAGTGAGCAGGGGAGGGGCAGAGAGAGAGAGAGGGAAGGAGAATCCCAAGCAGGCTCTGCTCTGTCAACACAGAGCCCAACACTGGGCCTGATCCCACCAACGAGAAGATCATGACCTGAGCTAAAAACAAGAGTTGGACACTCAACCAACTGAACCACCCAGGCACACCTAAACTGATCTTTTTAAAATAAATATCTGACATCCTTTCACTGAGTCTCTGTACAAGCTGAACACTCTTTCCTTCCTCAGAGCCTGGCTAACTCTTAGGGGACACGTTAAAGTCACTTCCTAAGGAAAATCTTTCCTGATTTTAAAATGAGTATGTGTGTGCATGCATACATGTGCGAACATTGTCTCTTACTCATGTTGATGACTTGGGGTGGGAACTTGATACAGCTGAGCCAGCTATGGGATTTTTCTAACTGGAGGTAAATGGAAAGGTATAAAAATGTGAGTCTAGAAGTGTCAGAGGTCATGTTCCTGGTCTATGGCAGACTGTCTAAAGTAACACTGAATAAAGCAGATTCATAAAGACAAGAATCCCATGATGCCAGCATCCAAAGTTCTGGTTCTGGTATTTCCCGAGACTACCCTCCATTCCTACAGGTTGTTTATGTGAGTCTATCAGTGCTCTTCCTCTGTGCTTATAAGCTAGCTCTAAATGGATTTCTAAATGTCCTAACACCTAGGTGCTGAACATACGCCAGGATAAAGACAATAAGAACTTAAAATCCAGATAGAGAGAAAGAGGAAGAAAGAAACAGATAGCTACATGCATACACATGGTATACTGGGAGAAAATAAGAAGAGAAACTAACCTAGGTCAAGGGCAGGACATAGAAAAAATAATAAAGCTTTCTATACCAGTGAGGAAAGTTAACTCTTGAATGATGAAGAGAAATAAGTAATGGTAAAGAAGGCGGGGGGGGGGGGGGAGGGAAAGATAATGGAAGGGGGATTACAGACAGATGAAGACATCTTTTATGAGGGCACAGAAAAAGCCTAAGGTTTACAAGAATTGTAAATTGTCCAGTATAACTAGAATACAAGTAGTGATCTTTGATAGATGAAGAAAGAAAAGCAATCTTTATGCTGAAGATGAAAAGTTATGAACTACAGGCTATCTGCAATCTACAGAGAGGTTTGCTTTGCCTCTGTCTTATTTAGTTTTTACTTACTGACATTTAAAAATAGGCTATTTCTTCTACAAGTCAAGAATTCCCCTTACTCTTAAGACACAGGAAGATCTGATGACACTGGGGCCACATTTTTACATGCCAACATGATCTGGAACTGAGTGGTAGCTGTCCTCATTGGCCAAGCATGCATTCTCTAGCTTGTCCCAGTCTCCCACTCCCAATTACATCAAACCAAAGACTATGTCACAAGTAGTCAGTATATAACATTATTGTTAAGAATGAATTTAGGCTTTGAAGCCAAATTGTCTAGATTTGAATTCTGACTCTTCAGATCTCAAGCATTTCACTAATATACACGGACTTTATTTCCTCCTTTATTTAATGGAGATAGTCTCATCTACCTTAAAGGGATTACATGAAATATGGTTTATACTTAAATGCTTAAAATAGTGTCTAGCAATGGCAATCAGTATATATCTGATTTACTTATTACTTTTAGAGAGAGAGCGTGAGCTGGAGAGAGGGGTAGAAGAAGAGAGAGAGACATCTTACAGGCTCCACACTCAGTGCAGAACCCAATGTAGGGCTTGAACCCACGACCCTGGGATCATGACCTGAACCAAACTCAGGAGTCGAATGCTCAACCAACTGAGCTACCCAGCTGCCCCAATATCTGTTGTTATTAATATTAGTATTTATGTTACTTGTTTGATATCTACAGGCACCTAGACTGGCTAATAAGCCACTGAAGCAGGTTAAGCATGAGAATGATAATATCAGATTTGCATTTAAAAATATTCACGGCTGCTTCTTAGGAGAAAGGGACTGAAACAAGCAAAGACTAGAAGGCAAGACAACCTATTAGTAGATAGCAAAAGTACCATACGTGAGAAATTAGATGACCTGAACAAGAGAAAAATGATGATGACAGAGAGAATGAGTTAAATTAGAGAGGTATTTAGATGATTAAAATGATAGGATTTGGTAGCTTTTTGGAGGTAGAGAATGACAGTTGTCTGTCATTGTACAACAAAGAGTAGACAGTAGTAGCACTGACTAAAATGGAATGACTAAAATAGAGGAAAAGAGTAAGTCTGGATGCGTAGAAAATGAATTAATGTGGCATATGCTGAGCTTGAGGTATGTGTAGAAATTTGAGTCTGGAGCTCACCAAGAAATTGTCAACTACAGCTAGAGATTTGGGAATCATCAGAGAACAGGTGAATTGACACTATGGGAAAGAAGATAAAATTGAAAAAGGGACAGGAACTAAGGGACAACTCCAAATTATGTTGAGAGGAGGAGGTGAATAAAAAGGAGTCATGAAAATGAGTGAAAAAGAGACAGGAGGAAAATCAGAAGTAGATGGTAACATCAAAGTCAAGGAAAGACCATTTCATGACTTAATTTATTGTTTCAATCGAATGATGAAAATTAATAGAATTTGTCTAGTAAGCACAACAAAATGAAGAAGTCATTTAATACTGCCTAGCTATACCACTCATGTATAACTTCTTCTCATTGTAAACTACACAATTTGTTTGTTTGTTTGTTTGTTTGTTTGTTAAAAAAGAAGTGGGATGCCTGGGTAGCTCAGTTATTTAAGTGTCCAACTCTTGATTTCAACTCAGGTTTTACTCTCACAGTTCATGAGATGGAGTCCTCCATCAGGTTCTATGCTGCATTCAGGCCTGCTAGGGATTCTTTCTCTTTCTGTCTCTCTCTGCCCTTCCCCTGTGTGTGCATGCTCTCTCTCTCTCAAAATAAACATTAAAAACAAAAAGAAGTAACATATTTAAGGAAATAAGAGCTACTATAAGCATAATCTTAGCTTTTTCTTGTAGCAGTAGTGATTTCTGGTTTTAGTTTTTTTATCTGCTTTGATTATCATCATTTTTCAAGTATTTCAAATGGCAGTTTAAAGTTACAGCTTATGCTTAAGTCCTCACATTCACTAACGCGTCTAACAAATATTTATTTACTAAATGATTACCATGTGAAATCAATGTTTCTTAGAGACTTGGAAGAAAACAAGGAATAACTCATATAAGATGTACTTTAGGTCTACAGGTTGTTATCTTTTAAGGTTGCAACAGAGAACAAAGCCCTTCAAATCCAATTATCAGCATTTTAAAAGGAGAGGGAAATTGGGTATCTACACTCAGACAACGCGCTTTTAAAACAACCAAAACCATCCATAAAACTAATAGGCAACCAACAGAATGGGAAAAGATAGCTACAAATGACATAGCAGACAAAGGGTTAGTATACAAAATCTATAAGGAACTCACCAAACTCCACACCCAAAAAACAAACAATCCAGTGAAGAAATGGGCAGAAGATATGAACAGACACTTTTCCAAAGAGGACATCCAGATGGCTAACAGACACATGAAACGATGCTCAGCAACCCTCCTCGTCAGGGGAATACAAATCAAAACCACACTGAGATACCACCTCATGCCGGTCAGAGTGGCTAAAATGAGCCAATCAGAGGACTCTAGATGCTGGTGAGGATGTGGAGAAATGGGCACCCTCCTCCCCTATTGGTGGGAATGTAAACTGGTGTAGTCCCTCTGGAAAACAGTGTGGAGGTTCCTCAAAAAATTAACAATAAAGCTCCCCTATGACCCAGCAATAGTGCTGCTAGGAATGCATCCAAGGGATACAGGAGTGCTGATGCATAGGGGCACATGGATCCCAGTGTTCACAGCAGCACTCTCCACAATAGCCAAAACATGGAAAGAGCCTAAGTGTCCATCAATGGATGAATGGATCAAGAAGATGTGGTTTATGTATACAATGGAATCCTACATGGCAATGAGAAAGAATGAAATCTGGCCATGTGTAGCAACATGGACGGACCTTGAGGGTGTTATGCTGAGCGAAATAAGTCAGGTAGAGAAGGACAGTTACCATATGTTTACACGTATAGGAGGATTAGGAGGAACTTAATGGAGGGCCGTGGGGGAGAAGAAGGGGGGAAGTAGGGAGGGAGAGGGAGGGAGGCAAACCATGAGAGACTCTTGAATGTTGAGAAGAAACTGAGGACTGATGGGTATGGGGGGGGGGAAGGAGGGTGATGGGCATGGAGGAGGGCACTTGTGGGGATGAGCAGTGGGCGTTATGTGGAAGCCAACTTGACAATAAACTATTAAAAAAGGAAAAATGAAAAAAAATAAATAAAGCAATCAAAACCAAAAGCCCACCATCAAACCACCTGAACATGAACAAAAGAAGACCAATACTTAACTTGAAATGCATTAGAAGCACACAGACCATGCACAATGGCAGAGATTTTATGTATTATAGAGCTACCATAGGACAGAAAACAAGGGTGGGGGAACATGGTGCTGGAAGACTGCTTAATAATAATAATAATTTAAAAAACTGATTACATGAAATGTAAGAGTTTGGTATGATAGAAATGTTAGTTTAGAGTTCTTTAAATTTTTTAAAATGTTTTATTTATTTCTAAGGGAGAGAGACAGTGTGAACGGGGGTGGGGGTGGGGGGAAGATGTCAGAGAGAGAGGGAGATACGGAATCTGAAGCAGGCTCCAGATCATGAGATCATGATCTGAGCCGAAGTCGGATGCTTAACCAACAGAGCTACCCAGGCGCCCCAGCCTAGAGTTCTTTAAAAAGTGATTTTTTTCCTTAGAATCAAAAATGAAAATTATATTCCTTACTTCCTATTCTAAACGTCTGAGAACTGAAGTTTCTGATCTCTTAGGTGCAACATTCACATCATTAGACTATTTGAGTCTAATGATCAAATTAGATGACTATTTGAGTCATTGGTTTCATGATTTATATTTAATTCACCGTTTAAAAATGTTGTAAACTTCAGAACTCATGAAATGAAAGCATTTTAAATAGATGTGTAAATCTTTGCCTTATTTCTGACTTATTTTCATCAAGATAAAATCCTAAAAAAGGAATAAATAGCTCAAAGGTACTGACATAACTGAGACAACAGCTTGACTCTTTAATGATACTAATAAACTCTGAGTCAACCAGATTTTCTCCAGTGGATAATGTATAAACAAATGAGAAATTTTCAAAAATGAGACAATGAAATATTTAATGAGTACCCTCTTTATGTAATGGCATTTGTGCTGGGCGTTGTAAGAGTAATACAAGGAACCTATAGTCTTCTAGGGTGATACTTACTGGCTTGCCTACAGATACCATGCTTAGTACAGGTGATAAACAAGAAGACAAACAGGATTCACATGCCTGCAGAAATTCCTTTCCCATAAACTGTATTAGAGTTAAGGTAATACAAAATACTCCAATTTTCTTTCAGGACAAAGTGCAACATATGTAAGGTAATAAAAGTCTTAGGAGAAAATTATATAAGTAAACAGGATATAATCTAAAGACTATATCAGACATTTTATTGTTTTCCTAAAATTACCATGAAATATTTTTATAAAGAAATATACTATTGCACTGCTTCCATAAAGCACTTTGCACATATCCATACGACCATCAAATCTTCTCAATCTTCTCTTTCGTGATCTGAGTTTCTAATCATACATGTTCTCTCTTCAAAAAATTCTAGTCTATGATAAAAACCAATTTGTGATGTGTTTTTGTGTGATAAGCTCAACTCTATTTTCTCTTTGATGAGTGAAGAACCCAAATAGTTCAGTAAGGCTTTCTTTGCATTAACCAACAGAGCACTGAGAAAAGATTGAGTCCAACCAACAACTAATAAGGTAGTTAAAGCTGTTCCCTTGGGTATACTTCAGGGCAATTGTGGTTTGGGTCTAATAAACTGCCAACATTCTCTAAGAACATTATATAGAAAAGACCATAATATAAGATACAAAGACTCAAACCAAAGCAATAGCTTTCGTGAATTTCAAAACAGAAAACAAGCAATTTACCAGAAAATAAGACAATTGGATATTTAACATAGCCATTCCACATTTACTGAGCATATTATGTAGCAGGTAGGCACTAGGGATGTAGGTAAAATGACGCAAGTCCTAGAGGAACTGATAGTTCAGAGCAGGGGATACTAAAGAAAATCGACCGTTATGTTCATGAGACAAGTGTCAAAACAGAACTATGGACAAGTTATTACGGGAAAGGGAAAAACGTACGTTTAAGAGAAAGGCTTCCAGGAGAGGATAACACTTAAAGTACAACTAGCAGTTACTAAGTGAACAATGGAGAAACGGCAAACATTTAAATATGCTCAAAACACCCCTACTTTAAAAGACAAACAAAAAATAACTCCTTTGATATATCCACATATAGCCTCTGCTCTCTCCCCATTCTTTCTTGATAGTTCTCTCTGCTGTTTCCTCATTGCCATGTCACTTCTCATACCACTATAATCTACTTCTGATTCTGATTGCACAAAAGCAACTTCCTTATTATTTATTATTATTCCTTATTACTGCTTATAACCAGGAGTCCTCAGGAGACTTATAGCTAACTCATTTTTAGGGGTGAAGATCCTTTTAAAAACCTAGTTAAGGGCTATGGAACTTCTCAGGCAAAAATGCACATGTACATATAAAATTTCCTATATCAGTTTAGGAGATTCATGGATTCTTACTTTTGAACTCTTAAGTGACAAATTAAAAGGCCTTGGAGGGAAGAGTTGAGATGGCAGAGTAGTAGGGGGGAACCCATGCTTCCTGGTCCTCTCAGCAAAGCTAGATAAATATCAAATCATTATGTATGACCAGGAAATTGATCTGAGGACTGAGAGAACAAACTGCACAAGTAACTAGAGGGAGAAAATAGGGCACATTGTGGAAGGTAGGAGGTGTGGATTCGTGATTTGGGAAAGAAAAAAATTGATGGTGCTGCTGAGGGGAGGGAGCCCTGATTAGAGAGAGAGGAGAGAAACAGGACACATAGGGCACCGTACAAGAAAAAACACTTCTCCAAAACCACTGATGGTGAAAAGGAGAGGGACTTTATTCCAAGTTTTTACAGGCCTGAGAATCCCCTGGGTCGCACTGGGACAGGCAGTCTCTCTGCCTGGAGTGCATCTGAGAGAGGCAGCACTGCCTCTCTGGGGAGAAAAGAGCCAGTGGGTGCCCCAGAGCTGCCTGTTTCATTACCACAGGAACAGAGGTACCTGCCAAGGACAGCTAGCCTGGATGCCAGCTTTTGGCTGTGCTTTACCATAAACTCCAAGCCCCTGCATGTTCCTGCAATTGCCCTTGTGGGACAAACCACTACCAGCCACAGCGCAGTGAGACCTGTCCCCCTGAGGAGTCCATTCTGACCAGGTCCCTAAGACTTGAGTTTTGAAGTCCAGCCTGCACACCTGAACATAAAACGCAAAAGCACTGTGCCACCAGGTGGGCAGATGGCTCAGCCACACACAGGTTGAAGGCAGGGACCTGAGAGAAGCCTGGGACACACACAAGGGGAAATTGTGTGCTCTTCTGTGAGGGCTTCCTGAACTCCCTTCTTGGGGGACTAGAGAGCCAGCTGATGACATTTTTACCCCTGCTGGTCAGCACAGACAGACCAGTGAGCAGAAAGTGCTCACAGTGGAGGCTTGAGTGACAAGCCAGGCACCCCTGCATTCTGCAGGTGTTTTTTTTTTTTTTTTTAAACTAGGGCAAGTGTGCCTGAGACTCAGAGCAGCAGTGGGCCTTCCCCTAGAAGACCAGCACAAATCCCATGCATACACCAAGAGTATTCCAAAGCTTTAGCTCTAGGGGAAACAGGATTTAGTCTCCTTTTACAAGCAGACCAAAACTTGCCTAATATAGCCATTACTCTCAGGAGCAGGAAACACAACTTTCCTAACACACAGAGGCCAGAAACACAGGCAAAATGCCAAGATGAAGGTATTCATCCCAAAAGAAAGGACAGGAAAAGACCATGGCCAGGGATTTAATCAAAACAAATATAAGTAATATGCCTGAACCAGAATTTAAAACAACAATTATAAGGATACTAGCTGGGCTAGAGAAAAGTGTATAGAAGATACCAGGGAGTCCCTTACTGCAGAGATAAAAAACCTAAAAACTAGTCAGGCCCAAATAAAAAATGCTATAACCAAGATGCAAAACCACTGGTTGTAATGACTACAAAGATGGAAGAAGCAAAGGAATGAATAAGTGATATAGAAAATGAAATTATGAAAAACAATGAAGCTGAAAAGAGGAAAGAAAAATACTGGATCGTGACAATAGACTTAGGGAACTCAGCAACTCCATAAAGCATAACATTCTTATACTAGGAATCCCAGAAGAAGAGAGGCGGGAAAGGAGAAGGTTTATTTGAGCAAATTATAGCTGAAAACTTCCCTAATCTGGAGGAAAAAACAAGACATCCATATCCAGGAAGCACGGAGAATACCCATCAAAATCAACAAAAAGCAGGCCAACATGAAGACGTATCATAGTAAAATTTGGAAAATACAGATAAGCAAAGAATCTTTAAAGCAGAAAGGGAAAAGAAATTCCTAACCTACAAGGGAAGACAAGGTTAGCAGCAGATCTCTCGTCAGAAACTTGGCAGGCCAGTAGGGAGTGGCATGATATACTCAAAGTGCAGAATGGGGAAAATATGCAGCCAAGAATACTTTGTCCAGCAAGGCTGTCATTCAAAACAGAAGGAGAGATAAAGAGAAGTCCCAGACAAACAAAAACTAAAGGAATTCATGACCACTAAACCAGCCCTGCAAGAAATATTAAAGGGGACTCTTTGAGTGAGAAAGACCAAAAGCAACAAGGACTAGAAAGGAACAAAGAAAAACCTCAGAAACACTGATTTTACAGGTAATACAAAAACAGTACATTCATACCTGTCAATATCACTCTGAATGTAAATGGACTAAATGCTCCAATCAAAAGATAAAGGATATAGAATGGATAAAAAAACAAGACCCATTTATATGCTGCCTATAAGAAACTCATTTGAGACCTGAAGACACCTACAGATTGAAAGTGAGAGGATGAAGAACCATTTAGCATGCTAATGGATGTCAAAAGAAAGCTACAGTAGCCATACTTATATCAGACAATCTACATTTTAAAACAAAGACTGTAACAAAAGATGAAGAAAGGCACTGTATCATAATAAAGGGGCTCTATTCAACAAGAAGATCTAACAATTGTAAATATTTATGCCCTCAACTTGAAATACCCAAAAATATCAATTAATAACAAACATAAAGAAACTCATTGATGATAATATAATAATAATAATAATAATAATAATAATGACAATAGTGAAATTTAATACCCCACTTACAGCAATGGACAGATCACCTAAGCAGAAAATCAACAAGGGAACAATGGCTTTGAATGACACCCTGGACCAGATGGACTTAACAGATATAATCAGAACATTTCATATTAAAGCAGCAGAATACACATTCTTCTCAACTGCACATGGAACATTCTCCAGAACAGATTGCACACCGGGTCACAAATCAACCCTCAATAAGTACAAAAAGACTGAGATCATATCATGCATGTTTTCAGAGCACAACATTATGAAACGTAAAGCCAACCACAAGAAAAAATTTGGAAAGACCACAAATACACAGAGGTTAAAGAACATCCTACTAAAGAATGAATGGGTTAACCAGGAAATTAAAGAAGAAATAAAAAAATAGAAGGAAGCAAATGAAAATGAAAACATTGACAGTCCAAAACCTCCTGATTGCAGAAGAAGGAAGTATATAGCAATACAGGCCTACCTCAAGAAGCAAGAAAAGTCTCAGATATACAACCTAACCTTACACCTAAAGGATCTACAAAAGGAAAAGCAAATAAAGCCTACAGCCAGCAGAGAAAAGGGAAATTAAAATAATGATTAGAGCAGAAATAAATTAAGCATTTAAAAAAAAAAAACAGTAGAACCGACTAATGAAACTGAGAGCTGGTTCTTTGAAAGAGGTAATAAAAAAGAATGAAATCTTGCCATTTGCCACGACATCAATGAAGCTAGAGAGTATTATGCTAAGCAAAGAGATGCACAAATAACATGATTTCATTCATATGTATAATCTAAGAAACAAAACAAATGAGCAAATGGGAAAAAAGAGAGAGGCAAAGCAAGAAACAGACTCCTAATTATAGAGAGCAAACTCATGGTTACCAGAAGGGAGGTGGGTGGATGGGTTAAATAGGTGATATGGATTAAGGAGTATACTTGTTGCGTTGAACAAGTAAAATATATTTCATGCCTGAAGCTAATATTGCACAGTATGTTAACTAACTAGACTTTAAATAAAAACTTTTAAAAAGTGGGCAAAAGACATAAACACTTTTCCAAAAAAGACATCCAGATGGCCAAGAGACACATGAAAAGATGCTCAACATCACTCATCATCAGGGAAATGTAAATCAAAACTACAATGAGATATCACCTCACAACCATCAGAATGGCTAATATCAAAAACACAAGAAACAACCTTGTTGGCATGGTTGTGGAGAAAAAGAACTCTCTTGCACTACTGGTAAAAATGCAAAGTGGTGTAACCACTGTGGAAAACAGTATGGAGGTTCCTCATAAAGATAAAAATAGAACTACTCTATGATCCAGCAATCACACTACTGGTTATTTACCCACAGAATACAAAATTCTAATTCAAAGGGGTACATGCACCCCCTATGTTGATATCAGCATTATTTACAACAGCCAAGATATGGAATCAGCCCAAGTGTACATCAACTAATGAATGGATAAAGATACAGTGTATATATACAATGGACTATTTATTCAACCATAAAAAGAATGAAATCTTGTCATTTGTAATGACATTGATGGAGCTAGAATTCTATTCTAAGCAAAACAAGTCAGTCAGAGACTGATTTATGATTTCCCTCATACCATATGATTTCACTCATATGTGGAATTTAAGAAACAAAACAAATGAGCAAAGGGAAAATGAGGGAAAGAGAGAGAGAGAAAGAGAGACAGATACAAACCAAGAAAAAGATTCTGAACTATAGAGAACTAACTGATGATTACCAGAGGGGAGGTTGGGTGGGGAGGTAGATAAAACAGGTGATGGGGATTAAGAAATGTACTTGCCTTGATGAGCACCAGGTGATTAACATAAAAACTTTTTTAAAAAGCCAAAATTCACATTTCAAGTAAAAAATAAAATATTATGCTTGTGTATATATGACATTATTTAATTCCTCAGAGAGTATCATAATTTGATAAAATATAAATTTGCCTATATTTAAAATAAATGATCACTTCATACCTTTAGGTAAAATATTTTATCAAAAGATCATGTTAGGGTACATACAAAAAATATCTTCCTAGTAACAAGGCCTCTACACACCTAGATGTTCCTTCTAGTATAACTAATAATGGCACAGAAACAAAGCAGAACAAAAACCTAGGTTTTCACCAAAGGAGAACTGTTAATTATTTAATAGAATATTTTAAAGGTCTTTAAATGAAAACTATGAAGACTATGTAATAATTAAAACACTGCTATTGTAATATTAATGCTATTAACATCATAGTATTAATGCTGTCAATATCATAATAGTATGATATTTATACAAATTAAAAATGATAGGATATCATATTTTGAATAACCCCATGATCATTAGTATATAAAACATTTATGGATATAGATAAGGTGGAAGGCATTAAGGCTGACAGTTTGTTTTTCATTTTTGTATTATCACTTTAAACTTTTTTAAAACCAAAGTTTTCAGATTGATTTCCTCTTCTTTTTACCTTATTGTTGACTAAAAAGCTGAAAAGAATAGACCCATGGTGGGGGGGAAACCCTTTATTTCACTGTCATCTTCTTTTAGATAATGATTACTATTTACTACTAATAAAAAAAAGAGTAAAGTCATTTACCTCAAGACATTTCCAACAGACTATTTATGCCTACAATTGTCAAAATATTATATATACTATATAATCTAAGAATCGGAATTATAAAGGCATACCTTTGCGTAAAGGTTGTGGTATCATTAAGATCTGGATGAGCAAAAGGGATGTAACGTCATGATAGAGAACTGGAACCTCAGGCTGTTGTTCTTCATTTCCCTGTCTACAAGAAAAATGTATAATCACTTTAGACAATATTGTGTGTCTTTTCTAATTCATTTTATAGTTTATGGATATGTCTAAGGAACAGAAATCAAACTTTCATAAACAACTGAGAAGTCTCAAAAGAAAAGGTTAGGGGCCTTTTTTTTTGCCTAAAAGTATGATCTTTTAAATCCATCTATTCCCTTGGCTCTGCCTAAGATGAAAAAATTACATACAAAATTTATTAGATCTTATTTAAGCAAACAACTGGGATACATTAACTTGTTATGAGTCTTTCTGATCTCTTAGATTACAGAAACCAAATGAAGGACTGACTGGAAATTTAGAGGATTAGTTTCACTATAAATGGGGTGGCATATAGGACACCTGCTATCACAAACTTCACAAGAATAAGTGTTCATATTATTAAAAAGAACAGGTACAATTCACAAACAAGTTAAATTGAAAAGGCACAGTTAATATTTTTTATTAAAAAGTTGTTTCAATTTTATGAGTAACATAAAATTTAAAAAATTCTTTAACGCCTTCAAAGTTAAAAAAAAAAAAAAAAAAGATAACAGCCAAAGCAGAATTTAAACTATAAAAGACAAAGGAGGAAACCTCAGCAATGTGTGGTACCATGAGAAATAACATATTCTAAAGCAGATCTCATTCTAGATCTATAAGAATTTTTAAAACTCTCAAAGAAGGATACATTTTTTTATCTTATGTTTAATTTTTTTTCAGAAAATAAAAGCAAATTTTAAGTTTCTAGAATTGAATAAATTCTGAAGCTATACTTCAGACTATATATGGGATTAACAAAAATTGCTCAACACTTTTATTAGGCTCCATCATTCAACAAATACTTAACTGATCACTTATTATATGTCAGACACTGGACGCACTTGGGAGTAAACCAATGCTTGCTGCTGTGAAGCTCAGATAAAACTGCCAGAGGAACAAGATAGCTCTTTCAGTGTCTCCATTTTCTACAAATAACCCTTTAATTTACTTGCCTCCCTCTCTAAACCTAACCTTCCATTAATGCTATGAATCCTATTTGTCTCTCCAATCTCTCGCTCTATTTTTTTTAATAAGCCCAAAGTTCTTTTTTTTTAAAAAAAAAAGGGGGGGCAGGGAGACACTATTTGCTCACCTAGTATTCAAATCCTGACCAAAACGGTTTTCCACATGGCCAACAATGATCTCTTAATTACAAAATCTAGTGGATGTTTTTCAACTTTACCATACCATACTATACAGTTGAACACTTTTATCTGGAAAATTCTCTTGGCTTTTGTCAAACACTCCCCCAGATTCTCTTCTAACTCTCTGATTACTCTAGTTTTCTTGACAAGTTCTTCCTCTGACTAACCTAAAAACGGTGCTGTTTCCCAATTCCCACTCTCATTTAATATGAAGGACTCTTTTTGAAAGATCTCCTAATCCATCACATCAATCACCAATGATTACTCCCAAATCTGTATCTCTAGCTATGAATCTCTTAAACTCACTATCTGAATATTTACTATCTCCATTTTATGTCCAACAGGCAGCTTAACCTGAACATACCTAAATCTGAACTCATGAACATTCAACTCTGTTCCACACAATCTCTCCTAGCCATAAACAATCTGCTCTTCCTTCTATGTTCTTAGTTTTGATTTGGCTTATTTATTATATCCTCTAATATTTAGCACAATGTATATATTTGTATACATTTATATATATTTAGCACAATGTATAATTATAAAAATATAATGAATAAATAAGGTAGATTCTTGAGGATATCCCAAACCTATCTTCTCTTACTCACCCCATATTTAGTTGCCAGTAAGTCCTAACAACTATCTTTATTCCTTCTTTGCCATCTCTATGGCCACTGATTTCTAACTATTCAATCTCATTCAATTTTATGTTCTCCCAATTCATCCTCTACTCTGTTAAATAGAATGAAAAGAAAATTCCACAGGAACTGTATCTTTTTACCATCATTTCCCTGGTGCCTGGATTAAAACAGTTAATAAAAACTAGCTGAATAAATTAAACAATGAAAAATGAAAGGATTGCTGGATGGACAAACAAGTGGCAAAAGAGACAAAAACTAGATGGTTAAGGCTTCAGGGCATAGAGAGAGATAAAATGCACTGAAGGAAGAAACATCATAGTAAATTACAAACTTAAGGAGATTAGGGCCCATAACTCCTACACATGTTTGTATTTCTATGGTTTTATCACAGTTACTTTAATGAAATGAACCAAACAACTTAAACCAAAACATGCAAAAAATGAAACCCATTTCCAAAAAGAAAGAGGAAAATAACACTGAAAAAAATCTTTGCTAACATATGGATAAAAAAGAAAGTGGTAAGAAACTGGTCCATTAAAAATTATTTAGAACAAAAATGATTTTGAATTATTATATGGCTGCATTAAATCTAACAGCTAACAAAAGACTCATACTTGGAATTAAAAGGAACTTTGTGAATCCATTTAAGTTAGCTCAATCTCACCTCTATACAAAGATATATTTTACTGCAGAAAAATCAAAGAGGCTTAAGAACTTCTTGTGTCACAACCTAAAGACTAACTAATTACAGAGCTTTTAGGTACAGAGAAGCAGCATCCCAAATGAGTAAATTAAATATAGTTTCTTAAAATAGGGATCTTATAAGCAACTGAAAAGCTTATAGGGCTATCATGTCTAGATTCTCATTTACTTTATTATGTTATGTGTCAACAATTTCTTTTGTAACAGATGCAATCTTTCTCAAATTTAGAGGTGAGTTCCCTTTTGCTATTATTTATCTGCTTTTTATTATTACTGCAATGATCTTCAAATATTTAAATCAGTCTAAACTTCCATACACATGGAAAACTATACTTCAGATTATATCTTCTATTAAAATTATTCATATATACTTGTTAAAAAGTTAGCAAGCTTTATATTAAATACAATTAAGAATGTACAATTAAGGGGCGCCTGGGTGGCTTAGTCGGTTAAGCTCCGACTTTCGCTTAGGTCATGATCTCGCGGTTCGTGGGTTCGAGCCCCGCGTCGGGCTCTGTGCTGACTGCCAGCTCAGAGCCTGGAGCCTGTTTCAGTCTGTGACTCCCTCTCTCTCTGACCCTCCCCTGCTCACGCTCTCTCTCTCTCCTAGAAATAAATAAAACATTAAAAAAAAAAAAAGAATGTACAATTAAGAAATGTTTCAAAACTACAATGAAACAAAAACTGAATTTAAAAAATGGGAAATGTTCTGGGATGCGTGGCTAGCCAGATCAGTTGGTAAAGTGTGCAACTCCTGATCTAGTGGTCATAAATTCGAGCCTCACATTGGGCTTAGAGATTACTTAAAAAATAAAAAAGTTTAAAAAATGGGAATGCTCTTAGTTGAAGAAACTGTCTACTATTTTTTTTTAAATTTTTTAATGTTTCATTTACTTTTGGTAGAGAGAGAGACAAGGTGAGCAGGGGAAGGTCAGAAAGAGAAGGAGACACAGAATCTGAAACAGGCTCCAGGCTCTGAGCTAGCTGTCAGCACAGAGACAAACCGTGAGATCATGACCTGAGCCAAAGTCAGACGCTTAACTGACTGAGCCACCCAGGCGCCCCGAAACGGTCTACTATTAAGATAGCTATTTTCCCAAGATTCATTTATGAGTTTAATTCTAACCAAAATCACAAGTGAAGGGAAAAGCTTAGAAAATGGTTCTAAAGATCATCTGGAAGAATAAACAGGTGAGAATAATAAAGAAAAATTGGGAAGTATGGGGGGCGCTTCACAGGGGAAAGAAATGAGAGAATCTTAATCTACATCAGAGATAAACATGTATCTCCTCAATAAGTAAACCAGCATGATCCTATCACAGACATGGGCTTGTAGGTCAATAGAACAAAATGGAAAGTTCCTACTCAGAACCATAACAAATATTTAGCACATAATAAATAGGATATAAAATTGCTTTAAAAATTAGCTAGTTATTTGAAAATAAATATTAACTCTTCACTCATTACTACTGATGAGAATAAATTCCAAGTGGATTATGTATTTTAAAAAATCATCCCATAAGAAAGTTCTACAAAGAATATATAAGTAGGTATTGCAAAGCACAAGGCAGGAAACACATTATAATACAGGTTATAAAGGTAAACATCATGGACGGGCTAGGTAGGCATTCTAAGTATGAAAGCAATCAGAAAAAATAAGAATTATAAGGCCTGATTGGATTGGCTACATGAAATTTTAAAACTTTAATATGTCAAGAAAAGTAATATAAAATTGAAAGGCAAATGTATTTTGGAAAAAAGTTTTCAATACCTATGAAAAAATAAGGCTTACTATTTTAAGGCATAAAGAATCACTCAGATAATTTTTAAAAATAAGATGCCAATGGAGGTGCCTGGGTGGCTCAGTTGGTTAAACATCTGACTTTGGCAGTTTGTGAGTTCAAGCCCTACGTCAGGCTCTGTGCTGATAGCTCAGAGTGCGGAGTCAGCTTCAAGTTCTGTATCTCCCTCTCTGCCCCTTCCCCCCAACTCTCCCTCTCTCTCTCTCAAAAATAAATAAACATTAAAAAAAATTTTAAAAGAAAATAAGATGTCAACAGAAAAACGGACAGATGTTATAAACATATAATTCACAAAAAAAATACACAAATAGCTAATAAACACAAAATATTTAACATGTATATGAAGTTAATTTTACCAGAAAATAAACAAATTTCTATACTTTGGGATCCCATTTTTTATCTATCAGACTAGCCCAAAATATTTTTTTAAAGTGATAATACTCAAGATGAACAGCACCAGGAACACTCCCACATTGTCAGTGAAAGCTTATATAGTTGTACTCTTTTCAAAAAGTAATGCTGCAGTATGTAACACAGTGCCTGACAAGCAGTGTGAACATTTATCAAATAGGTGACTAAAACCAAAAAATATTTTTATACTTTCATGTTATTCTTTGGTTCTGGGATTATATCCGACATGTCAAGAACTGTTGAACACATCATTGTAGAAAAGGAAAAAACAATTTAAAAGATTAACAATAGTAATGAACAAATAAATTACATATGCAATTAAAATTTTTTTTTAGTTTACTCATTTATTTTGAGAGAGAGAGAGAGAGAGAGAGAGAGAGAGAGAGAATCCCAAGCAGGCTATGTGCTGTCTACACAGAGTCCCAATGTGGAACTCAAACCCAAGAACTATGAGATCACGTGACCTGAGCGGAAACCAAGAATCGGACTCTTAAAGGACTGAGCTACCTAGGCACCTCTGCCATTTAAGGAATTTTTAATGATGTGGGAATTCGGTTGTTATGTGTTAATTTTATTTATATTTTTAATATTATTTATTAATTTTTACAGACAGAGCAAGCAGGGGAGGAGCAGAGAAAGAAGGAGAGAGACAATCCCAAGCAGACTCTGGTGCTGTCAGCGCAGAATCTGATGTGGGGCTCGATCTCATGAATCTGTGAGATGACCTGGGCTGAAATCAAGAGTCAGATGCTTAACCGAATGAGCCACCCAGGTGCCCCAGTTACATGTTAATTTTAAAAAGCAGATTCTAAAACTGGTATAGTATGATTCAAATAGTATTTAAAATTTCATAATATATATACAGAAAAAAAGAAACTGGAAATAAATATCTCAAAATGTTACCAATGTTATAGGAATTCCCATAAAATAGTATTGTTCTCCTCCCTCATATCTGATCTCATTTTTATGTTTCATGAATTCATTAAATTGTAATAAACTATATATAATAAGTGTGTTATAAGATTTTAGATTCTTTCATTTTCTCCTTCACCCTTTTTGCACATTCTAAACACTGTAAAACCAATACAATTTTTATAATCAGAAAAAATTTACAAAACCAGTAGTAACCTGGAGCTTGTTGGCTACTAAGACAA
The DNA here is from genome assembly GCA_017311185.1 of Proteles cristata cristata. Classification (NCBI taxonomy): domain Eukaryota; kingdom Metazoa; phylum Chordata; class Mammalia; order Carnivora; family Hyaenidae; genus Proteles; species Proteles cristata. Next base: position 380,673 of record JAESUZ010004508.1, read on the forward strand.
AAACAATCCTTCTGAGGCCAGAGAAATGGGTCTCTTCTGGCATACAGCAGGCAAATAATCAGAACAAATGAATGAATAGATATACCCCATTGTAGAAAAGAGAACCAAAACCTTTGACTATGAGATTTAATACCATCATTGCAGTAGTTATCCTTTAAATGCTTAATATTTAAAAATACATAATTGTTGGGGCGCCTGGGTGGCTTAGTCGGTTAAGCGTCCGACTTTCGCTTGGGTCATGATCTCGCGGTTCGTGGGTTCGAGCCCCGCGTCGGGCTCTGTGCTGACTGCCAGCTCAGAGCCTGGAGCCTGTTTCAGTCTGTGACTCCCTCTCTCTCTGACCCTCCCCTGCTCACGCTGTCTCTCTCTCTCTCCTAGAAATAAATAAAACATTAAAAAAAAATTTTAAAAAAATACATAATTGTTTCTATTTCTTAAAGTTTTTAGATTATCTTTAAAATCCAGATGACAGGGGTGTCTGGGTGGCTCAGTGGGTTAAGCGTCTGCTCTTGATTTTGGCTCAGGTCATGATCTCATGGTTCATGAAACTGAGCCCAGCATTGAGCTCTGCACTGACAGCAGGGAGCCTGCTTGCAATTCTTTCTCTCCTTGTCTCTCTCTGCCCCTCACCCATTAGCACAAGCACATGTGTGCATATATGTGTGTGTGTGTGTGCGCACACACACACACACACACACACACACACACACACACCCTCCCTCTCAAAATAAACATTAAAAAAAATCCAGATTAGGGGCGCCTGGGTGGCTCAGTCAATTAAGCCTTCGACTTTGGCTCAGGTCATGATCTCATGGTTGGTGAGTTCGAGCCCCGTGTCAGACTCTGTGCTGACAGCTAGCTCAGAGCCTGAAGCCTGCTTCAGATTCTGTCTCCCTCTCTCTCTGACCCTCCCCTGCTTATGCTCCCTCTCTCTCTCCCTCTCTCTCTCTTTCTCAGAAATAAATTTAAGAAAAAAAAATTTTTTTAAAATTCAGATTATAAAAACTGTATACTACTATTAACTCTACAGGTGATAAAAAGAAATGAATGGGTTAGAGTTAATAGGCCTGACTTTCCTTTTTTTTTTTTAAAACCAAAGTCATTATCAACACAATGAAATTAAAAAGAAATAACTTTCATGAGGACTACAGAAAAAAGTATATATGAGAAACCTATATGATTAGACACAGAATGTTATTTTAGTAAAGTATTAAAAGTGAGAAAATAGAAAAAGATATTTCAATTTTTTAAAATCTAATATATAGATAGGAAACATAGATATCATATTATAATCAACTATAATATTACAAGTTAATGTATTAATGAACCATAAAAATGAGAATATAGGGGAAAAAAATCAATGGGATTTCCCAGAAATTGTTCATATTTCTTCTAAGAAAGGAAGCAGAATAATAGTTAAGAACTTAGACTCTTGAATCTGAAAGGTGTGGATTCAAATGCCACCTCTATTCCTTCATAGTTCTGTACCCTTAAAGACCATGTTAATTAATTTTTCTAAGCCTCAGTTCTTTGTATATAAAAAATGGGATTACAATGGTGCCTAGTGTATATAGCTTTGGCGAAGATTAAATGAGATTATATATGCAAAGCATAAAAATGAAAGCTTGAAGTAATCCCTGGATAAGTGTTCACAGCATTTAGTACCATCCTAATGGGTATTTATTATTAGGGCTTGATAAGAACACTCCTGGCAAATAGTATTACTGAAAGCATAGTACCTATGTCTAGTCTTTACATTTTTCTCAAGTTTATTTATTTATTTTGAGAGAGAGAAACCACAAGCATGGGTGGGACGGGGGAAGAGAGAGAGAGGATATCTCAGGTAAGTTCCACACTGCCAGCATGGAGCCTGATGTGGGGCCTGAACTCACAAACCATGAGGTCATGACCCGAGCCAAAATCAAGAGTTCAACACTCACCCGACTGAGCCACCCAGGCACCCTATTCTTTAAAATTGCCAATTCACCAATACTACAACTTATATGTTTGCTAAACATGTTTAGACTCTGAGAATTAGGCCTTCTAATACTTGCACACCATCTCTGCCTTTGGCTATGCAAGTCTAGCTAGGAAAGAACATCACTAGCTAATATTAAGAAAAGTGATTTTCCTTAGACATAACAGGCAAAATACTAATAGCTTGCTAACTTTATCTATAAACACTCAAAACATACACATAAAATTTTTCTGAGAAGTAACAGGATATATTCATAGCCTCTGAGTATTTCTCCAGAAGATAATTGTAATTACTAATTACAAAGGATAAAATAGTAACATGAGAGTGGAAAAAACTATCAGATACCACATTAACCAAGTGATCAGAGTCATTATCAATAACAAAACAAAGTTAAGAGCATGTACCTCCTAATATGATGCACTAAAAAGAACACATTGCTTTTGTGATAGTTCTGTGAAAAGTTTATAACCTGAATCTAACCACAAGAAACTAATGGACAAAAATAAATTGAGGGATTCTACAAAATAATTGGCTCGAGCTCTTAAAAAAATATATCAATGTTATGAAACACAAAGAAAAAGTCAGGAACAATTTCAGATGAAAGGAAGTTAAGAGATATGACACCTAAATGCAAGCACAATCTTGAATTTTCTTTTCACTGCTTTTGCATTTCGAGGACATTACTGAAACAACTGGCAAAATGTGAGTAGGTTCTGTATGAGATAGGGTTAATATTAATTACTTCTCATATAAATATCCAATTAACCCAGCACCATTTATTTTAAAGACTATGCTTCCCTCACTATTCCTCACTGCCATCTATGCTATAAATCCAGTATCTGGACATGTGTGGGTCTGGTTTGTTTGTTTTGTTTTAACAAGCAAATACAAATTAATTTCCTCAGCTCTACTTGATTACACAAGTGGTGCATAATGTATATATTTTCTTCTCTTGGATTTTTCTCTTAACATTTAACTTGATGGAGATCTTTCCATATCAGTAAACAAAGTACTTTCTCAACTTCCTTCCTTCCTTTCTTCTTCCTTCCTTTCTTGGTAGGTCTGTTATAATTTACTATTGTAGGAAAGATAAAGCAACATTTGGTAGCTATGTGGAACAAAATAAAATTGGATCCATTCTTTATATCATATATCATGACAAATTCCAAACAGAGAGCTAAATATAAAAATTGAAGTCTAGAAGTATTAGAAAAATCATGTATCTGATAAGAGGTTAATATCCAAAATATACAAAGAATTCATACAATAGCAAAAATACAAGCCAATTAAAAAGTACGCAGAGGATGTGAGCAGACATTTTCCTGAAGAAAACATACAGATTACCAATAGGTATTGAAAATTGCTCAACATCATTAATCATCAGGGAAATACAAGTCAAAACCATAATGAGTTGTCAGCTCACAATTGATAAAATTGATATTACCAAAAAGAAATACTAAGTGTTGACATGAATATAGAGAAAAAGGAACGTTTTTACATTGTTGTTGAGAATGTAAACCGGGAAGCCATTAAATAATAAACAATATGGAGGTTTCTCAAAAAGTTAAAAATACAACCACTATATGACCAGCAATTCCACTTCTGCATATTTATCCAAAGGAAAGAAAAACACGAACTAAAAAAAATATATGTGCCCCCAATATTCACTGCAGCATTATTTATAAGAATCAAGACATGGAAACAGCCCATGTGTCCATCAATGGATGAATGGATAAAGAAAACGTGATGTATATATACACAATGGAATGTTATTCCGCCATAAAAAAGACGGAAACCCTGCCAATTGTGACAAGGATGGATCCTGAAGGCAATATACTAAGTGAAATAAATTAAAAAAAGATACATACCATATGATTTCACTTACATGTGGAATCTTTTTAAAAAAATGAACTCATAGATACAAAGAACAGATTGGTGGTTGTCAGAGATCGTGGTGAGCAAAATGTCAGAGATAGTAAGTGAGCAAAATGAGTAAAGGTGGTCAAAAGGTACCAACTTTCACTTATAAAATAAATAATTCATGGGTATATAATGTACAGCACAGTGACTATAGTTAATAATATTGTTATTTCTACCACTCCAGTCCTCCTTGGGGGTTTTATAATTTAAAAAAATACAAAATTCGTTTTCTAACACACACACACCCCTTTCCATTCTAATCAATTCTGACATAAAAAAGAGGGGCAATCAGCCATTGTGTACCTCCACTCAAACTTTTTAACTGCATAAAAATCCATGGGATTCTTTAAAGGATTTTCTCTCTTATGAGTTTTTATGCAATTTTTACAGAGTGTATAATGATAAACCGTTTTTATTTTTAATATATTTCTATGTTTAATAAGGCAAATTTACATATTTGTAAAGAATTTTAATCCTAATTTAATACTTAACTATTTTTCAAAAACAGTTTTAATTGACTTTAATCTTTTGATAATACTTACTGTGAATTCATCTCTTCTACTAATTGTGTAAGCTTTCTCCAGGGATTATACTCAGAATCAATGCTATAAAGCCGCATGTGCAAGGCTAATACATGGAACAGCTGATCTAAATAAATTGAAGAAAAGGTAATTAGAAAGTTCACACAGTTCTTTCAGAATAAAATTCAAACAAAATTTCTAGCTAATCCATGTGGAAACATTTCCCATCCTTATAATTACAATTCACTAACTTTAAGTACCAACTATTTTATATTCTCTTTTAAGGTAAACTCTGAAACATATATCTCTAAATAACATCTGTTGGAATATGGACTATCCTTGTGTTCAATCTCAATACAGGAATGGTCTGTTTTCCTCATCTATCACAGTCCTACTTTTTTTTGGCTTATGCTTCAGGCTTGACAACTTGTACTTCTTATTCTTGTGGCCGCATCCTTAGTGTTATCCTCAATACCCTATGCTGAGTCCTGATAACAATGCCACCACACAAATCTGAAATTCTGTTCACTTAGTATCTTTCTCCAAATCCTCTTTAGACTGAATTGTGACTTCATTATCTTTTGATTCAACATGAAGGAAAAAACTGAAATAATAATATTATTTAGCAGAACTAATCCAGCTTGTTTCACTTCTATCTAAACCGTAACAATAATCTATAAGTCTTAGCTTTCAACAAAATTCTGTTCATGACATAATGCGGGAAAAAAAGCTTTTGTTTAAAATTATTCAGAAGAAAATCCTAAATTTTGCTTTCCATACCATGTCCTTTTTTTGGTGGTTAAAATGATAAGGAATGGGTTAGATTATTCTGCCACAAATATTCAAAAAATATGTGAATCAAAAGTCATTTTTTTAGAAAGTCAAATAATACTTTTCGACATATGACTAAAACTAATTTTTAAAACCAGACAGGAAGAAAAGCCAAATAACAGAAGCATATTGTTGCCACTTATTCTCTAAATTAAAATGATCAAAACTAAACAAGATTTTGTTTCTCTGAGCAACTGACTTAAAAATCAACTAGATTTAGATTAATTTAAAATCCATCAATATGATTCTTGCGGCAGGGGAGGGGGGAGATGCAGTAGTAATAATAAAAATAGTAGTAGTTGTTTTGGGAAGGTTTTGTAAGTCATGAGAGAGCTGTAAGATGAACAAAGCAAATGCTTCACTCTGTAGGGCAGGCAGAGGAAGTGGGAGGTGGGCAGGCGAACTGAATCTTAACATTCTATACATAACTTTAAGTTTCAATCTGATCTCTCTTGTGAAGATCTCTCAATGTGAAGCATTGTTATATATATAGCTGTATATATATATATATATATATGTATATATATATATACACACACACACATATACAGTATATACGTATAGTATAAATGTATAGTATAAATCCTGTATAGTATAAATCCTCTCTTCAAATGTCTTCATCCTATTAATAGCCAACATTAGCTGAGTATTTAATACATGCCAAGCATTCAATTACTTTTCACAAAAATTCTACCAGGCAGGTAATATTGTTATTCCTAGTTTGGGGACCAGTTAGGTTTCCCAAATCTCCAGTTTTTTAAATAACTTGGCTCCACTAATAAACATTGACAACAGAGATGTTTTTAGCAGAGAAATAAAATGATGAAAGATATATTGGTCATTTTATTTCACTTTAATTACACATAAGAGATTGTCCTTACCAAGTACATAATTTATAATCTAAAAAGTGTCTAAAACCTAAAACTGTTTTGTATTTTTTAATTTTTTTTAATGTTTTTTTTATTTATTTCTAGGAGAGAGAGAGAGACAGCATGAGCAGGGGAGGGTCAGAGAGAGAGAGAGGGAGTGACAGACTCTGAAACAGGCTCCAGGCTCTGAGCTGGCAGTCAGCACAGAGCCCGACGCGGGGCTTGAACCCACGAACTGCGAGATCATGACCTAAGCGAAAGTCGGACGCTTAACCGACTAAGCCACCCAGGCGCCCCGTAAAACTGTTTTTTAAAAAGCACCTAATTCCTTTGGTAGAAAAATATTAACTCAAATTGCAAAGTGGTGGATTTTACATTCTTTTTAGATAGGTGTTAACTGAATCCAAGGGCTCTTTTAAAAATTTCCTTTCAAAATTAAAGTAAATTACCTTAGAGTTTCCCTGATTTAATCAAATGTGTTAAGAGTTAAAATTTTCCTAAGTTGTTTTACACTGAAACTATGGCTCACATAGAAATAATGTTGCAATCCATCTATTTTCCCAACCTCTACCATAAATAAAGAAAAACAAATGTTGAAAGAAACTTTTTCATTTTCTTCTACTCCCTTATTTCTACTGATGAAGAAATAGGCCCAGAGACAGGAAGAATCACCCTAATACTGGAAAAGCTAAGAATTCAAATTTTGCTACTTCCTTGTTATTTCTACCACTCCAGTTCTCCTTGGGGATTTTATAATTTAAAAAAAAAAAAAAAAAACAGAAACACCAAAATTCGTTTTCTAACACATACATAAATACCCCTTTCCATTCCTATGAAAAACTGATATGGTAACCCTGAGGAATCTTCTAAAGCTATAAATACAATATATAATAAGAGTCTTTGGTATTGATCTTAAGTAGAGCTGAAGAATATCTAATGAGGTATATCTACCTTTGAAAAACAATGCTAAAACTTGTAGATAACTTCAGTAGGAAACAGAAAATTGGCCAAATATCAATATCTTTCACTATTCATTGTGTGTTTTCAAAATTTAGTCTGAGAGATATCAAGTAAGAATTGATTCCATTAATCAGCAAAATGATCTCTTACACTAAAACAAATATTGACAATAGTAAACTTAGGATAAAGAGAACTTTACAACCAAACAAAAATTAGAAATCATAACATTACAAACATCAGGTCTCCACAAAAAACTACCACTTCACAAAAAATATTTATATTTTTAAGTCTCTTCTCTCTCTTCCCCTAAACTTTTGGTACTACTCTTCTCTGGTTCTCCCCCAGTTCCTTCTCAGTTACTTTTATACATTCTTCCTCTGTTAAACCTGAAAGATAAGATTCTCCGTAAGAAAAGAAAAGGGAGCCCTTCTTAGCTCTTTCCCTCTCATTCTGCACATACTACTTCACCAAATTCAATTTCCATGTCTACTTATAAGTTTATAATTCACAAATTTCTCTAGCATTTCAATGTTCAACAGCACCACAAAATCAATATATCCAAAAGTAAACTGACTATATAGCTCAATGGTCATCTGGGCTGTAATGTTCAGTTCCTTTCATAATCACTATCTGAAGGATCGACATCACTGCCCCTGCAAACATAAAAAAATAAATAAATAAAATAAAACACCAAAAACGTGGGAGTCGAATCCCGCGTCCTTGCCCTCCATAGCCAACTGATTACCAATCCTATTGGCTCTGCCTCCTATGATCCATCCTCTTCTGCTTCACTCCACCGCTACATCATTTCTCAAATGGATTACTCAACAGAGTGCTCATTCAGGTTCATGCCTTTTGTTTCACTCTCTCCCGATCCCTGTAAACAATAAGTCTATCATATTATCTCATAACTGGTTGGTGAACCACTGAAGGAATAGGTATCGAAAGCCCTTCGTGAGCTAAGCCCTATCTTTTATTTCTTAACCTTCTTTCCTCCCTTTCTTTTCCAAGTTTTCCCCAATGTGTCATATTGTCTTACTCTGTCTCTGCAAGCTATTCTCAGTCTAGAATAGTACCTTCTTGTGCTCCAGGCAAAGTGATTTCTCTTTTAAGAGCAAGTTCAAGTGCTCCTCTATAAAATTTTCTCTAGTACCACAACTGAGACAAATGTAATCATCCCCTGCTTTATACATTCTCTCTACCTTGAGTTAACTCTATTTTATCACTTCCTATACAGTCCTGTGAGAGCACCCAGAAAAAGACAACTGTGTCCTTTCTTCTCTGTACTTTCTAGACTAACACAGTGCTTGTCACATAACAGGATTTTGTTTAAGTATGTTCAATATTGTGTGAATAAATCAACAATCCTATAAAAAACATCATATGATGTAAGCGTAAAATTTACGAAGGATTTTTACTCTTCCTTTCTTGTCATAATGACACACTGGCTCAGTAACCAAGAAGTAGGCCAATTAATCAGTCCTAATTTTATTGCTCCAAAGAGACTAACCTTTCAACTCTAACTACTAGAGCAATGCTTAACCTACTTGCTCCCCCCATCTTCTTCCCCACATTGGTTACTCTGACAACTCACCTGAGAGAAATAATTCTATTGTCTGCAACAACTAATGAAATTCTTTGTAATTGTGACAAGTCTAAAGTATTATAATGTGCTTAATCACAATATTAGACATGTCCTCACTAAAGCAGAAAACACCCTGAATGACTGGTTTGTCCTTAAAACACACACACACACACACACACACACACACACACACACACCCCTATGATTTAATTGTAAGAACTCTCAGCTGGAACAAAGGTAAGCTTTAACAATCTCTTCTATCTTTATCAATATTAAAGTAACTAGTAATCTAAAACTGATAGATTATTTCTTAGTGGAGCTCGTGTCATTAAACAGAGATATATATTAAAGAGTGGTCTTAAAGACTTTTATGAATTGATTCCATGTTAAATTGTACCACTGTTGGGGTGCCTGGGTGGCTTAGTCGGTTAAGCGTCTGACTTTCGCTTAGGTCATGATCTCGCGGTTCGTGGGTTTGAGCCCCGCGTCAGGCTCTGTGCTGACTGCCAGCTCAGAACCTGGAGCCTGTTTCAGTCTGTGACTCCCTCTCTCTCTGACCCTCCCCTGCTCACGCTGTCTCTCTCTCCCTCTCCTAGAAATAAATAAAACATTAAAAAAAAAAATTAAAAAAAAAAATTGTACCACTGTTAAAATCTACCTAAGGTAAACTTATCTAGGTCTACATTTTGGATCATTCAAGATTTCAGTAGTATCAATGCAGTTATCACTGATGAAATAATTGTCAATGAAAAAATCTCAATTAGCCAAATGACTCTCTGAATGGGGGGGGGAAAGTTTCAATTTCTCTGTAATTGACCCATCAAAGTGAGAAATCGGTTCTGACCAATTTATCCAAGGCAAATGTAATAGGTGTGGGTAAATTCCTCTCACAGCTGAATCAGCTGACCCTGGTTCCTACACCCCTGAGAAATTAGCCATAGAAAGATGGGAGATAGCTCTTCAAATGAAGTCTGGGAACAATTCTAAGAAGAAGAGAAGATCTGCAGCTCTTATTCCCAAGAAACATGAGGTTCATGCCTCCATGGGGTGACAGGTGCTGATTCATCTTCCCCCTCTCCCTCCCCACCACTCCAGGCAAGGCGGGACAGGGAATAAAGTGACAGTCATGGTAGGAATTTTAAAGGGTTAAGAAAAAATTAATAATAATAAGAAATAAATACTTCAGTTTTATATATGAACTATATTTTAGTGTTTATGTATATATAGCATATATGTGTGTGTGTGTATGTGTGTGTGTGTGTGTGTGTATATATATATATATATATATATATATATATATATATAGCATGTGTGTATATACACATTCAGTTTTATCTATTACCATCTGATCCTTAAATTAACTGTAAAAGATATGTTAGCACAGCTATCATCATCTCCATTTCCACAATAAGGTAAAAAATTAGGTGACTTTCCCATAGTCCAAAAGATAACAAATAGGACTAGAATCCAGATCTTCTAACTCGAACCCAGTGCTCATTTCAGCACTATATCCTATGTTGCTGTAGTCAATAAAGGCACACAGAAGTTTAGGGATAAAGTAGCAGAGCTTTGCTCACATAAGAGAGGTTTTATTCCACCATGTGAGTATGGGAAATGCAGAGAAAAAAGCTATCTTTAGTACCATCCTGTGTTTCTCTACTGCCTCCTGTCGCTGCTAGGTCTCCACTCCCAAGCACACTACACCACCATTCTCTGGTCACCTTAAGTATCACAACATTAGTAGTAATTTCATGAAACTGTTTTCCTTCTACTTTTAAGGTTAGATGACAAGCAGCTTCCCCCTTCACACTTACAATATGATTTAGAACAATATGGGGAGAGGCACAAACGTGCTTCCACACATAGGTAATCATAAGAAAGGTAAAGAAAAATAGTTGGTTCTTAGGACTCTCAATTTCCTCTTACCAAAAAGGATATGCTCCATGAATCCAAGTCTAATTTGAACACCTCATTTAAAACTGAGGGACAGGGGTTCTAATCATCCTGCAGAAGAAAGAAGCTGCCTTGTCCTAAGCCTAGCAAGGTCTCAAGGCTCCTGTGCTCTGACAGTGGAAATTATTATCTGTGGTACCTAGCTTCTGGAATACAAGAATCATAAATGCAGTAAGGCCTGACTATGCTGCCACAAAGCACAGAACCTTCAAAAAAGACTTTTAAAGAATAGAGTCACTCCTCTTAGCTCAGATTTCCACGCTCCACTCTTATTCCTCTAACCCAGGTCTCCCCAGACCAACAGTGTATTTTGTTCCCAACAGATAAACTGTATCACTCTTTGGGAATAAATCCCATTCTGATGTTCTCACCTCCATATCAACAGAACATCTGTTAAGTTCTTTAAAAAAAGGTGAGCTAAAAATTAACTTTTATCTTGCTTCTAGTCTCCTTACCCATACATATCCCCACCTGAATTCGATAAAGATATTGTTGAAGTTGTAGAAATATAATCTTGAGACTTATAATGTATGAAGACTTGACATACATTACAAAATTGAGTTCTTACAAGTCTTCTGGCCGGGTATTCATGAGATAAAACAGCTTGCTTCCAAATCATCTGCCTATCTTATTTATAAAGAATAGAATCAGGAGGCAATTTTCACATTTCTATATTAATTTATACATTGTGACTGTTATGATTTGGTGACCCAATTTTCCTCTTATTAGGGAGTAACAAAAAGAATAGAATGAGAGTTGTGATTCAACCTATTTGTACAATTCATAACTTTTAAGTCTAAGAATAGATCTTAATAAGCTATATAGATATCAGAATTTTGCCACTGTTAAAGAATGAGGTCAGACTACTTTAGAGGAATTTTGTAATGTTAATCAACAATATCTTTGTGTAGTCTTACTATAAGATGAAATTAACATTAAACCATTCTTCTAACTCTAACTCATTCGTCAAGCAATTAAAATTATTTCAAGTTGCCTGCACACATTTAAGCTGGATTGCTTTCTATGAATGACAAACACAGGGGCAGTTATTCATCATATGCCTCATTTCTTGATGAGGTCATATATCAACATTAAGTTAGACTTCCAAATGAAAATGTCAAAGCAAGGGTTTGCCATAGACTCTCTTGACTAGAGTTTAATTTTTTAGCTCTCTACAAAATTATTAAATTCATTTGTGATATAAACTGTGGCTTCTTAAACGACCATAATATACAGAAAGTCTCAGACCCAAAGATATGGAAAGATGTTGTTTACCTCATTTTTTAAAAAAACATCCCAAATATTAATAATTTATTAACTGACACCTCTTCCCTTCACTCCTAGCCCAGCCACTGGTTTCAACAATTTCTAGTGTATTAAGAAATACATTAAAATTATCCTGGCAAAAAAAGTATTGAAAGCCTGTGAACCTCACTAGAATCTATAGAGTTTAGTATCTACTTTTGAATCACTTGAAGAAATTAACCAATTTTACGAAAACATTATTCTTAATAAAAAGTCATGCCTTCAATTTTTGCATCTGGTTTGTCCTATATCTGTTGCTAATGAAACTTGTGGTACTTATCAGCACATATACTAATTTGCAACAAAAATCCTAAATTCACTTATCTTTTACAGTCTTGTTCAAATGCCATGTCTACCAAAAGCTTTGCTGATTTGACCAGCTAGATATGATCCCAAATCTCCAAATTTCCTAGAACTTTATCCATGTCCTTCTTTAGAACTGAACACTTTCTTTCATACAATTAATTATCTAGACAGTCTTATCTGCTGAATACAAGGCCCTTAATGCCAGCCCTTGCAGTTCATAAACAAGAGGTCCAAAACTCTGATCCAGAAATCAGGAGCAGAGCTATATGTGGGAGCTGATGTCGATGGCTTATACCAGGGGCAAGAAGGAACCAGTCAACAAACTGGTGAAAAATAAAAGGAAAACCAACTGGTATCCAAGGAAGAAGGAATCATGACTTGAGAAAATATCTGAAAGAATGGCCCAAACAAAAATAGGAATCACAGTGAAAGGTTAACAAAAGAGAAGAGGAGACAAAATCATTGGAGTGTTAGCAAGCTGAGCCTGGAAAGATTACAAGGCAAGAGTAAACAGTAAGATGTCCTCAACTAAGTCCATGAGTAAAAATTCTTAAAGGTTCTGTATCCCTTCAGACAATAAAGGCAAGAGATGGGTTTTACATAACTGAATTAAGAGTCAGAAGAGCTGGGTTCAAGTGCAAGCTCTGATATTTTCCAGCTGTATGACTGGCAAGGCTATCATTCTGAGCTTCAGTTTATTTTCTATGAAAAAGAGATAACACCTATTTCACATGGTCATTCTAAAGACTAAATAATTTATGTGAAAGTACTTCATAAACTTTAAAACTACAGATGTGAGGTATTATTAAAATACCATAGTATGCTGTTTTGTTAATTTTTCTCATTTTTTACTTTGGAAAGTTTCCCAGATACATATTTAGGAATGAACTTTTATTATGATTGGGTACTGGCCATTTTATGTCAATGCTTAAAAATGTTGAATATGTAAATGTTGAATGGCATTGTTCCACTACAATTTTATTTCTCAGCATAAATTCACCAGTAATATTTTCTGTTTTTGTTGTTATAGAAAGAACAATCTTAACCCCCCTCTCAATTCCTGCATCCGTGTGCGTGTGCGTGTGTCCGTTCATAATTATCAATCAGGCATTTTACAAGCTGTACCAGACAAATTTATTAAATCTTTTCTTGACTAATCTTCAGTTTACAAGAAGCTGTAATGGAACACCATTCCAAAGTATAAGTACCATACCATTTGCTTAATTAGTGGAACACTTTCCTACACTTTCTCCAAAATATTATGAAAAAAAAAAGACACTTTAAAAATGTGATATTTAAAAAGTTAACAGAGAACAATAAATGGAAACAAGAAAAGACTGACCTAAAAGGAGTCTCTAGAAAAAAGACAGAATTTTTCTTTAATAATACCATTAAAGTTCTACTGGAAAATGAAAAAATGAAATATTTGATCTAAGGTCCTAAAACACACCATCAACTTAAGTTTGAGTTTGAGCTAGACTTGTGTAAACAACACGTGCAAAACAGTGGGATTTTATACAACATAAAATATATTCTACATTAGGATAAATAACGCAATGCATAAACAATTCAACAATAATAAATCATATGGAAACTAAAAATAAAAATCACCATGTTGTACAACCTAAATATATAAAATTGTATACAATATAATTTGTCAATCATACTTCAATAAAGCTGGGGGGTGGAGACTAACATAAATCATAAGAAGAAAAAGAAAAACCAAAATTAGTATTGAATTTATATTTAGGATGATCATGACCTTTTCTTTATTGGCACATTATAATCTCTTATTCATTAAAGGGGGAAATAAAAAGAAAGTGGAAGTAAGTATCAATTTAATAATTTTAAATAAAATTAAGGATATTAATTGAGGTGGATGCTGCTAGGATTTTCCTACTATTTTTAAGATTATGAATAAATTTATTATTTACAAGTCTCTGGATAAATTTAAGTACCTCAGGGCGGGGGGTCGGGGGGATGGATGAAGTAGAGCTTTTCAACATAAAACTGAAATTCCTTTACTAAATACTTTCTAATATAACAGTTTCTGGAGTATTATTAGCCAATGCCAAATATCAATTAAGAATAAATTAATAAGAAAAAATAATTTAAATAAGTGAACTTATAGATTTTGCTAATTCAAACAGTCCGGAAGCTAAAACTCTTATGTATCAACTTCTCCTTTAGAATATAATATTAAATCACTGGGTATAAGTAGGGTTTAAATACGTACAGAAGTTAATAAAACTAGGTATTCAGTAATAAATAACTTCCAAAATCTTATATTTCTAGGAATCAAGTGATAGCCCAAAATAAAATATCAAAATTTAATACAACTAGTAAGAATTTTTAAAGTAACTTAGTTGAAACTTCACACAAATTAGTACCTTCATGTTAAAATTTTCAAGATGTTTTGATCAGTCCTTTGAAATCACCCCAAAATCACATATATATTTACAATACATAATTTTTGAAAAACCTATGCGTTGATAATTTTTAATAAACTACTATTTTTAGCATTTAAGACAATATATCCATTTTTCAAAAGAATACATTATATATTTTAAACAATTTTTATTTCCTGTACTGATCATGTTAGGTAACATTTGGGCTCCAGTGACTGGGGAACAATAATTAACTGTACATGACATTAAGTAATATTATTCCTAGTTAATTCTCTGAACAATGACTAAATAGTGATAGCATCAAACTCATACTCATGAAAATCTACTTTAAGTACCAAATGACACTTCTCTCAAATTTACCCTTATAAAAAGTACTGAAATATCATGCTTATTTTACAATATAAAGTATTCTCATAAATAAAAGCAAACATTCACAATTTTTATATAGTTTAATGTCCATATCAAAATAGAGTGTAAATGCCTTCATTAACAGCAGCACTATGTATTACAGGAATATGCAGGCAACACAAATTAACTTATAAAAAGATTTTTAAAATCCAGACAGTGTAAAACTTCTTTAAAAGAATTTGTTTGAAGATAATTTTTTATAGCTGAGAATACTACATTATTTTAATTTTGAGCCACTGTAAATCTGATCTTTTGGCATGGCATTTATTTACTGAGTATTCATAGTATAGAAAGAGCTAAATATTCACATGATTCTTTTAAGTACAAGATAAACCATTTAAAGCATATAATCAGCATTAAAACTGATTGTATGGAACATAAAAAGAATGCGAAAATATATCAAAAGACCACTTTCCCAGTAGAGGCTTTCAGAAATGACATAGTTAAAAATGTTTTTAAAATAAAAATGTTTTTAAATTTAGCACTATTTACTACTTACTTAAGCAAGACCTTTTGCCAGCTGTGCTTGCACCACCTGAACACAAATTGCCTCCCCGATGAATTAATTCAAGTTCCAAATTGGTTCTGTAAGTAAAGCATTAAAATAGAACTCAATTAGGCTGAAGCAATACTTTTTGTTTTACTGATATGTCCGAATCAACCTAAATAATAAAGTTCTTCAACTTTATTATTTGCCAATGAATAGTTTATGTAATATCCATAATAATATTTTATCTGATATTTAGAAATAAAAAGGGATCTGTAGCTCTGGATCCTGGCTATCCGAATGCCACAACAAGGTACATATCTGAGTGGCAAATGAAAATTAAAAAAAATAAATAAATAAAAGGAAATCGTTGATCTATCCTTATTTATATGTTCATATTTATAATGTGCAAAGCTACACACATCACAACGTAATTGCAGCAAAATCCCAAATGTTGGCAAATACTAAAAACTAGGCCTTAAGGAAAACAACAGCAGCACATTTCATGAACCTGCACGTGAATGTAATGAAAGAGTTTGTACCCAACTGTTAGCCACTGAATAGGTGGGCACACCAACTTGTCTATCAGAGCAATAGTTATCACTCACTGGAGCTTAGATGGTATCAGGATTCAATATTAGAATCACTAACATCAAAGTGGCTATGAACAACACATATAATTAACAACAGTCTCTTCTATGGACTTCTGAAATCATAGTTTTATAAAGTACATGTGTAACTACTGACACTGCTAAACATCAATAATGTTCAGATAGACCTGAAATTATATATTTAGCAATTATTAGCTTACAGAATAATAACAGTTAAACTGACATTTCAAAAATCAAATTGTTTACTCAAAAACAATAAAATAAAATAGCCAGTGAATTTTGCCAGAATAATAAATGAAAATCCGAGTGATAAAATGCGTGTATATTTACTTCAACTGTATTAATAAACTTAAACACACCTTTATTTGCCACAACTAAAACTGAATCAACTAATTTATATCCAAGATATGCATTTGACACTAACAATGAGATAACCACATCTTAAAAAAAAAAAAAAAAAAAAGGCAAAATTTCAAGCTTACTCTGTAAATGAATTCAAGGAAGAGTATTATCCTATTTTACTTGAAACAAAACAGTCTGAACTGGTTTGGGTTGTATTTTGAACACAGAATGTTTTGAAACATTATTTTCATATATGTACTTATAAATGCAAACTGTTAAATTCATATTCCTAAGTCTGTACATTTGCCACCCATTTCTAAAGGAATGCTTTAATCCTCTCTACTGGGGCAGGGGAAAAGCAATTTAACATTGATAATGTTCCTGCTCAGAGCTCCATCTGGTTGCTGCTGATAAGGGCATCTGTGTGACAAGGGAATTTTCCACCCTTCAGGCGATTTGCATTGCTCACTGAACTTCTAAAAACCTACCAGCAAGGAAGCAGGGACAAGGATTTCATATTAGTGGACAGAAAGCGAGCGGAGACCAGCATGTGTTCCTTCATCAAGGGAATATAAATGAGATCAATATATTTTGTTTTCACAAATCTTCTGTTGCCTAATCTGTAGAAAAAAATTAATGGCTATATTCTCTTATAAAAACTAAGATTTCCTAGATTGTACTTTTAAAAGAGCTAACCAGAAACATGATCAATTCTTACAAACGAATGTCAGAACCAGAATGTCAACTTTTATTTTAGCACAGTTTGCAAAAATATTCATTAAAATATAAATAAAAGAATAGAATTCAACCATCAAACAAAATACTTTTAAGGATCACAAACATGTTACCAGGAATTTGATTTTAAAGACTACTTGAAAGAAAATTACTAAATGTAATTTTGGATTATGGCTGGAAAATCTCCTGAACAACATTCCTCTGACATTAAAACACACACACACACACACACACACACACACACACACACACACACACACACACAGCCCCACCTATCCAAAACATTAGTATCATGTAATAATTTAGGACTTTAAAAATCAATATGTCAGAGACCCCTCAGCTTTTTCTTATTTCATTTACATCAAAACTGGCCCTTTGATTTAAGACTTGCTAGAGAAAAAACATACAAACGTGTCACGTGCCCCATGTTTGATATTCCCTCACTGTTGAAGATCCCAACACAGTATTCTGTTTCTGCCATCCTGAATGGATGACATAAAGATTGTTCTCGGAGAAAAGTAGATTCTACTTTCTATATTTCTAACACATGCCCATTAGTTTGGAAAGAAAAAAATGAATAAAAAAGTCTCTGTATCTGAAACAATACTGAGAAAGATTGCTTCAAGCCTATCTTAGTGTCCACCTACATATACCACATAAAAACTCCAACTATGTTCCAGCTTCTTTTTGCATGAACAAACTCTGCTTTCCTTTCTACCCTCCTCCACCCTCCCTTGGCACTAATTTCTATTTTTAAAGCAATAATTTCAAAAACAAATGTGTGTATACACATGCACACACAGAGACACTCAAACACACACTGGTATAGTGTGGGTTCAAGGCCTGAACCTACTCCTTAGTGGGTGTACGAGTTACTCAATTTCTCAGAGAAAAAAAAAATCTTCATCCATACCATAGCTTATATTGTACAAGACTCAGCTCAAGCTCTACCTCCTTCAGTCAGGAAGAACTAATTCCTTTTTCTTGGGACAGGAAAGAAGCATTTCCACATACTTTATATTTCGATTTGTTCATTTTCACAAGTTCTCCAGCACTTTTTCAATATGATATTTTTTAAACAAACTGTATTCTGTTTTATACAGATTAATGTATATTCATTCTGTCTCTCCAACTACATTGTAAACTCCTGGAGAGCAAGGATCATTTCAGATAAAGCTTCTAAAGTCCTGATGGTACACAGCGAAGTGCTCAAAAACACGGTAGGAACTGGCAACCTCTTCATTTTGGTATATAACCAATGATAAGATTCTCTTCAGTCCCTGTAATTTATTCTCTTTCTTTTGCTGACCCTTTCTTCTATTCCCTTAAATTCAACAGTGGGGGAAAAAAAAAAAAGATGGGGGTTGTTATCAAAGACCATTTTTGGTTTTAAAATGGATAATTTGGTATTTTAGCACACATTCCTTTTACTTTGAACATAATTAGTTGATAACGTTTAAACTTACTAGGCAACTAATGTGTAAAGCAAGGTGCACTCATTCTAACTTTACCCACTGTGACTTAAAGATGTCTCTCTATCTACATCTCAGTTACTCATGCCTCATCTTTCCATTTCCATGTTTCTCGCCATACAAACAGGCCAAATGCTACTCACCAATATCTTTAGGCTATATGTAACTTGAATCCAAAATCCTTGGAAAATCAGTTACTAAAATTAGTGTCATTTATTGTTTCAATAAAGAAGTAATGAATTGGTATTTAAGTGAAGAAAGCTTTCTTCCCCAAATTAACTTTCCATAATCCATCTGACTGATCGTTGCAACAGACCATTTTTTGGAAATACAATAAAATGAGCATAGTAATTTTGATTAATTTTAGTGTAACAGAAAGATATCATTCCAACAATTTCTTCTCTGTTGCCATCAAAAAATCCTCCAAGGCTGCTTCACCAGGCAAATAAAATGCAAAACAAAGAAATAATATATTGCCTTACCAAAAAACAAAATCTCTAAAACAATTATTAAAGTTAACAGCTTTTAGGTTACTTTACACCACTGGATGTATTTTGTTCCTAAACATCAGAAAGTTTAAGTTCCCTAAAGAGCAAACTAAATTACTCATTCAGTAGGGAGAAATTCAGCTCTGGGAAACAGGGTTGTAGTCCATTTGAACGACTAATGTCAAATACAAATAAATGTGCACATTCTAATGACTTATACATTTAAGAATCACAATATTTAATTTAAAAGTTAAATACTTCAAAATAAGTTTATTTCTAGATACTTTACTTAAACATTTAAACATTTTTAAAATATTGCTAAATATTTTAATGCCTACCTTTTAGGAATGAAAATAATGATAATCTCATATGTACTTATGAAATAAGGCATACGATATGCTAGACAAAATATATTTATAAAGACATGGTTTCACACCTCGAGAAAATTACATCAGGATACAAAAATTACAAATACAATACACTTTCTTCCTGCAACTTATGCTTTTGTCAATTTTTTAGTTAATTTGGTGTTTGTTTGTTTTCTTTTTAATGACTAAGTAAAACTTAGGGAAGACATGTAATCTCACTGTGAGAACTTTACAATGGCCTGGGTAATTTTAAACAAAAAGGATAATGAGGTTTTTAAGGGTTATATACTTTCATTTCAGAATTATTATCTTGTTGCTTTAGAGTTTATCATTAGCAATCAGAGAAAAATGGGAGGAAGAGAGAATATATTTTCTGTTTCTCTATATATACTCATAATAAATAACATTCGTCCCTTAAGAGAAAACCCAACATATGTCGGGTCTCCTATAAAGACTCTTACTAAAATGGCAAGCTTTTTAAAGTTATTTTACATATAAGAAAATAAGAATTTATATATTCAAGAAATAGGAATCTAAAATTTCCACTAAACTAAATTTAAATTAAGTTATTTATCATACTATAGAAAAATTCCAGACAGATCATTCCTATTCAACCAGAATTTTCTTACAAGGTCAATCCTAAGAAAATGAAAGGTATAGATAAGCAACATAAACAAAGTATTTACACACAAATGCATATATACACATATATAACATATATATAAATACACACATATGTACACACATGTATGTGTGTGTATGTGTGTATAGATACATACACAAACATACACATAGCATAACTGAGTTGGTCTATATTCATCTCAGTCTTCTACACCATTATTACTATAATATTGTATGTAAGTTTTTAAAACCTTGAAACCTTAGCAAAATTAAATCATATTCAATTTAGTTTTCACATAAACTGTATTTTATTGCAAGTGTGCAGCTGGTAACTGTTCAGGCACAAAATGCTGAATTAACTGTTATATCTTTTTCTGAAGTATTCCGGATAAATAACAACAATAGTTTAGGAATGTTCAGACTAGAAAATTACTTCCCAATCCATTAGATCCTTTTACATCAATTTATGTCCAGCATCTGCATTCTTAAACCAAAGACTAATGTTTCCTTATCTTGAGCTCTAACCTGCTTGCAATTTTCTTAAGTCTGGTTCCTTTTTTCCTAGGTTCTAAAGACTGCATATAATTCATTTACTCTTACTACGCTCTGCTCCAGGAATAGGGCAGAGAGAATGGCCCTGATGAACCACATGCACATATGACCTATAAAATGTGAACACAGGGGAGGAAAGAGGAGGACAGTATTTGAAAGAATGATAGACCTTGACTCAGATCTGAGTTCTAGTCCTATAAGCCCCTAATTTTGCTGCATGATATTCAAGTTACATTATCTCTCTAAATGTTACCTATAATACTACTACTTGAGACAAAATATGAAGTATGCTTCTAAGGATATCCAGGGGTCTACAACATCAATTCTGACAGAATGTGTTTACAAGTTCCTAATTATGCCTGCTTCTTCTCTATTTACTTCTTTTATGGTTCTCCATTTTCATTCAATTAGGTTTTCTAAAATTCCTATTTGGAACTATTTCTTAGGTACTGAACACCTACTCAGTCAATTAAACTAATCCTACCTAATTTGAAAGATGAGAAGTATTTACCTCTAATTTCTTGAGGCCCCTCTAGCTACTAATAAGGCTTAGAACATGCCTCATCTCTTGTTTTGGCTCCCTGATCTGATTTTCTAAACCACCTACAGTTTTCTAAGATATTACTAGATCTTTTACTAGCTTAAAACAAAGAAAATAAGTTCTTCTTACTTATAAATTAAAAAACAAAAGCATTTGATATATACAATGTTTTTGTTTACAGTATTATCACTTTTTGATAGGACTTGAACAGTGATTTCTTAACAATACCCTTCACATATAATACTCAACTTGCTTTGAGGAAAACTGTCCCAAAATGTTAACAATATACTTTTTCCCACATATCCTATAATATATAAGAACACTTCACCCAATATTTCATTAAAATAAAAACTCTTCAGAAAATGAAGGAAACCTACATTTTTATGATCCTTTGAGGAGTTCTAAAACTAGCCATAATTTTAGCCAACATAAAAAAGTATGTATCCTTTCTTCAAATAAATATGAATGGCAATAAATAAAACAAAAAATCAAACTATCAATAATAGGTAAATATTGAAGTACATAACATGTATACCTACCTAGCAACAGAATACATAAAGAGAAAATCATTGTCTGGTGAGCCTGGGGTCTTGCTATAATCTCTATATTTTTTCTGAGTGGTATTTTTGATATCTTTCATAACAGATTCCATTTCTTTACTTAAGTTGGTTTCTGACTGCAAAAAATGGAAACATACATATAAAGTTTATTCATATTCATTTTCTCTAATATAGTCTACATTACAATGTTTATCATGTGAATAGAGCAGGAAATTAAAGTTAAAAAGTTAAAACAGATGTACATTAGCTTTCTACGATAAATGTATTTATGAAGATAAAATAGATTAAGAAATATTTTCTCTCTTATCTTATCCTAATTCTATATTGTGATTGGTTAACCCATAATCTAATCATGAACTAACCACACAAACCTATATTCTAAACAAATGAGTAGATGTCATTAAAATAATATTTTGGAATAGTTTTTATGTTTATAAACAACCTGATTTTCATTTAAGTTCATTTCTCAAACACTAATATTGATGTCCATTGCTTTAAGCATATTTTAAACACATAAAAATTTGGATCTACAAAAAAAGAAAACACAGACTCTAAAATTATAGTCTTCAACTGAGAAAAGAAACTGCCAGGAGATGAATCTTTCAGAGTAGCTTTTAACTATAAATTTCTGTCTCAGAAGTCAAATATTAATAGTTTTCATCAATTTACTGCTCAAAGTAGGCACAGCTATGCCTTCTTTCAGGGACCACATCATAAATCTGTAGTAAAGGTGAAATATTTAAGTATTTAAGTCAAATAAATAAATCCTACTGGATGGGATAAAAGATGGGTTCCCTTATACCCATCAGTAAAAGAGACTGACTTGTGAAAGGTTCAATCAAGTATATGATACTTTATCTAACACACACACAGTGTATATAAATCTGTAATTATACACATAAAAGTGTGTATGTGTAAATATATCATCTTAATCCTAATATACGTAATGGGTATATTTTAAAACGATTAGACTATGCTTTACACTGTAAGGTATATATACCTATATATATGTGTGTGTGATTTATTTGTTTGGCTTTAAGATTTCAGCATCTTAAAAAAGTGTAATCATATCTAAGCTTATAGGATTTCATGATCTGAAAGATGTATATTAAAACTATAACAATTTAGATGAAAGAAAAATACAGTCTTTGGTAATAATTTGTTCATTATTCTCATTTTGTTTAGTTTCTCATAACAAAAGAGAAAAACATCTAAAAGCAATTCCTATTAACTGCTTAAAGGTCCAGAGCAATTTAGAAATGGAATGAAAATGAAAGGCAGGAAAATGAGAGCTGAAAGCAGAGCTGAGGTTACCAGGATATTTCTGCCTTACACTGATGCTTACTGGGAAAGCTCCCGGCCGTCCCTGCAGCTCCTCCACTTCCTTTATGAGGTCTTGTATGCTTTTGTTACTAGGACGTTGCCAAAGGTTACTTTCCACATTACTTCCAGGATAACAAGGAAGAACACTGTTAGCAAACTGCCTACAGAGAGGACACGTGAATTCTCCTTTGTCCACTGAGAAGCCCTGAAGAACCTGGTCATTCTAAAAGATGAAATAAACATACAGATTTATAATGCACACCTCTACGGAAAACAAAATTTACACCATTACTTTTTATAGTAAACAAATGAACCATACAAAAAAAAAAAAAAAAAAAAAGACACCTCTAGCGTGCCTAGGTGGCTCAGCCAGTTAGGCATCCAACTTCAGCTCAGGCCATGATCTCCCGGTTGGTGGGTTTGAGCTCTGCACTGAGCTCTCTGCTGTCAGCATGGAGCCCACTTCGGATCTATGTCCATTCCCCCCGCCCCCCCACCTTCCCCTGCTTGTGCATGCACGTGCTCTTTCTCTCTTGATGAAGAATTGACAACTTTTGAGAATTAAGCCAAAAAAATGTGATGTGTCTTTAACTGCCAAACACAACTGAGTGGACTTCATACAGTGGATTTGTTTAGGATTAATGGATAGGGGAAAGATTCAGTTACAGTATTCAGAACGTAAGTGTAATAGGAGGGAAATTAATTAATTTAACACCCTTTCCTTCAGACGTTTCTACTAGAATGAGGAGGAAAGAGAATTTTTTAAACAGAGACACATAAGTATATATGACTTGGAGGAAATTCTTGTTCACAAGAGACTACTATACATGCTAACTAACCAGAAAACTTAAGGCAGGAATCCAGACTGTTACATTTGTTCCTTTCTTTTGCCTGACATCACCACACTTCTATTTTGCTCTTTGGGCCATTGCTATTGTGTAGTCCTAACCGCTATATTACTCTTCTTCCCAGCAATCTCTTTCTTACTCTGCCACTAACCTAATGCTTTATCTCAAAATATGTTTTAGTGCATTAATGTAAATGTATAAATGCTACAATATGACCATTATCACAAACAAGACAAAAATAATGAGCAAAAAAGGATACAAATAGAAGAAAATGAATTTGCCTATGGTTACACAGGTAATGACAATATCAGGATGAATTTAAATTTCCCCACTCTTTTGTTTTTAATTTTTTTATGTCTACTTATTTTCAGAAAGAGAGCACACACAAATGGAAAGGGGCAAAGAGAAGGAGGGACAGAATCCCCAGCAGGCTCTGCATCATCAGCACAGGGCCAGATGTGGGACTTGAACCCATGAACCATGAGATCATAACCTGGAATGAGATCAAGAGTTGGACTCCTAAGTGACTGAGGCACCCATGTGCCCCTAAATTTCTCCAATCCTAATTTAGTGCTCATTTGGTAGATCTTGGATCTCAAATACTTTGACTAAAAAAATTCTACTTTTTTCACTTGTTGACATTGTTTTTAAGTTCTTAAAAGTCTAACACCATGTCTCCTTAAATCCAATTCTACAAATATTTACTTAGATCCTATCATGTGTCAAATGCTATGCCAGGTGATGGCAAAAAGGCTTAAGCCACATCTTCACTTAAGGTCCTAATAATATAAAAGCAAATATAAACAAATAAATTATAATAATAGGGTGAAAAATACAACAAATCTTCAGAGGAGACTTGTGAGCTAAGTTTTAAAGATATACAAGAAGAGTATTCTAGATGGTTGGGGTAAGGGTCATTGAAGGTCATTGTATAAGCTCCTCTATAACTTAATTTTAAAGAATGTTGGCTCACCCTCTTTGCCTTGATTGAAAGTAGATTCTTTCCTGAAGCCTCTCCAGAAGACTTCCCAAGTAGGCACTGCTCCTTCTCCCACATCCCTCACATCTCAGTATCCTTCTCATCTCCAGTGCTGGCTTGAGATCTTTACTCTTTCATTCTCCCATCTTTGTGGCTAATGTCATTTAGTGACATCATCTTTTTCCTTTCTTTTTACTGTCATCCACTGCCTTCCATCACTGAAGACTTTGGTACCTAAATCAGTTTTCCTCATTGCTCCAAGTCCTGTCATCCTCCTATGCAACTTCAGTGTATATAGGGACAACCAATCTTATATCTTGGTCAATCAGCTCTTTGCCTCATTATTTCTTATGGCTTTGACTTCCACTCTACTCCAGCACCTGCTACCAGGACTACCCTCTAATCCTGAAATGACCCCAAACTGTCCATATCTGAAAATATTAAATCCAAACAGCTTACATTCTGACTGCCAACTCCTAGCTGTTTTAGTTCCTCCTTTCTCTCACTTTATCAAGCCTTTCCTATCCTGCCTATACACTATAATCTACCACTTACAGAATTCTTTGGTCAATACATCTCATTCCCTGTCCATATGTCCTTCCATCATACACACTCCACAAAACCATACAAAATTAATCCAACGTATGGCTTTTCCAATTTTACACTCAAATGTTGTTAAAGAAAACTGAAATAACTTCTTGCTACAAACTGTTACCACCTCAACTGAGCCCTGAATATTTCCTGACAATTCTTCTCCAACATCCTATGAAGCACTCTCTCACCCAATTCCAAAGTGTTTTTTCCAAACCACTTCCTCACTTGTCAAGTCCCTTCACCTACTCAAGCCTTGCCCCTTTTACTCTAGAATCATAAAGCTACACTTTCTATCTCAGAAAGAAGAGTCATGACTGCTCCTTCAGCTTCCTGCCCTCTCCCATTCCAATATCCAATTAATAAATCCCATAAGTCCCTCCATCTACTTCCTTCTACCTTCTTTGCTAATATCTCCTAACTAGTCTTCCAACCATACTGCTGCAAGTGTGATCCACCTAATGTGACACTTATTCCCAATCAAAATCTTTCAATGATCAATGGATTCCTTCTTCCCTCTGACATTCCACATGCTATCTCACCACATCCAGAAGACCCTTCTTCTAAATATATTTCACATCTCTAAGTTTTTCATCTCCAGTCATGACTAACCCCAAGCCACCATAATCTTATACCTCCTAAATATCATTGCATTCTTTCTTACTCTTCTGCAATTCCACAATAATTCCCTACCATCTACAAAATTGCCACAATGATCTTTCTGGACATATCTCTGTTTAAAAGTTTTAAATGAGTTGGAGTAAAGAAACTGATAAGAAAAAAATTGCAATAGTCAAGATGAGAGATGAAGGCATACACAAAAAAGCAGAAGAATAATGAAGTATAGTCAAGTGAGATTTAAAAGACAGGATTAATAGAACTTGCTAAATGACTGAATGTCATAGGGAAGGATAAGAAGGGAAAAATAGGAATCCACTGCTTTTGAGTTAGGAATCAGGGAATAGAGAAAGCCACGCTTTTAAGAAGTTGAGCTAAGAAAAAGAGAAAAAGTGCAGCTACAGGGGAATGTAAAATCAAGGGAAGGAATTCTGAATGGCAGGGACCTGAGCATCTTTATGGACTAAAAAAAAAAGAACAGAATGGGCAGAAAGCTTAAGATACAGAAGAAAAAGAGGTTACTTACTAATAGATCAAGAATCCTGAGGTGATGGGAGAAAGGAATATTACAGCATAAACAGAAAAATTATTCCTGAACAGAAGAAGGAATACTACATCTCAAAGAGTAGAGAAGAAAGGATTGGTTGGGATGCAGACTCATTTATCAGGGAACAGATGAGCAAAGTAGGAAGCTAAGGTACTGTGTAAGAGAAAGACACTGTTTTCTTGGTAACAAAGGAAGAGACTGAATCTGATAAGGGGAAAGGAATCTTGGGGTTTAGGCAAAAAGCCTGGGGAGTCAAAGGTTTGGAATAGCTGCTGGGGACACTAAGAGAGGAAACTGATCAAAGACAGGTAAACGAATTGATAAGTAATATCTACAATCTGTGACCCTAGTGTAAGCCACTATTATGGAGGAAACCACAAATTTACAGACATATTACTTAATTTAGTTTTTATGATTTTTCTGGAGGGCTAGCTGCCTGGGTCTAAAATCAAGGGAGGAGAATTAAATGACTGACATTCAGAGCCGAACAGGCAGTGTACAAAAAAGTAAGGCTAGGGGGGCACCTGGGTGGCTTAGTCGGTTAAGCGTCCGACTTTCGCTTGGGTCATGATCTCGCGGTTCGTGGGTTTGAGCCCCGCGTCGGGCTCTGTGCTGACTGCCAGCTCAGAGCCTGGAGCCTGTTTCAGTCTGTGACTCCCTCTCTCTCTGACCCTCCCCTGCTCACGCTGTCTATCCCTCTCTCCTAGAAATAAATAAAAAAACATTAAAAAAAAAAAAGTAAGGCTAGGAAAGAACTAACACTAGGGAAAATATAAAGGGGTTAAAAATCTAGAGATCTTGATGTCAGAAACAAAACACACTCATGAAAATGAAATTAAGAGAATCTGCAGAGTAATCCTATATAACAAAATGATATAGTAGGATATTAAAGCTTAATATTTTAGAGCTAGAGTAGCAAAGTCTAGAATTACTACCATGGAAATCAGTTGCTAAAGCAAAGTGAAAAAATAAAAATGAAATCCCAAAAGCTGAAGAGATCAGGGAATTATAAGGCTGGACAGTTAAAATGGCAATCAAAATCACCCAAGATGAACTAGGATGTATATGCTATAAAAACATTTAATACCGGGAAAGATACATACACCTTTAAATCAACTTACCCGTAATGATTCCATGTAAGATTTATGACAATCTATATGTAACGTGTGGCCACAGGTTTGCACATAAACACCTCCTTCCCAGCCAATTGATACTGCCAGTAGACAAGAACTCTTAAAAAAAAAAAAAAAAAGACACAATACAATTAATTTTATTTATTTTTATTTTTTTTAAATAGTTTATTGTCAAGTTGGTTTCATATAACACGCAGTGCTCATCCCCACAAGTGCCCTCCTCCATGCCGATCACCCCACTTCCCCTCTCTCCCACCCCCATCTGCCCTCAGTTTGTTCTCGGCATTCAAGAGTCTCTCATGGTTTGCCTCCCTCTCTCTCCCCATCTATTTTTCCCCTTCTTCTCCCCCATGGTCCTCCGTTAAGTTCCTCCTAATCCTCCTATACATGCAAATATATGGTATCTGTCTTCTCTGCCTGACTTATTTCACTCAGCATAACACCCTCAAGGTCCATCCATGTTGCTACACATGGCCAGATTTCATTCTTTCTCATTGCCATGTAGTACAATACAATTAATTTTAAAGGAGCATAAACATATCTATATTCACATAAACCTCTGAATGAGTTCATATTGTTATACTCATATGAACTTCCTATTTTCATGATATAAAGTAACATCCAACTTGACAACCCCAAGGCAGTATCTTTAAACTTGAAATATCATAAATTTCTAGCTTCCAAATATCCAGGCTCATAATGAAAGAGAATAACTATAAATTACACTTTATCTACCCCATGAAATATAAACTTTGGAGAATAGATTATAGTTCACTATAAACTATTCTGCTGTTGATTATTTTACCTGCTCTGTGATATGTGACTTTAACAACTTCTTTCTTTTACTATAATTTCAGTGTAGTTAACACACAATGTTCTATTAGTTTCAGGTGTACAATATAGTGACACAACACTTCCATACATCACCCTGTGTTCATTACAAGTGCCCTCCTTAATCCTATTTCACCTCTCCTTCCCCACCCACCTCCCCTCTGGTAACATCAGTTTGTTCTCTATAGTGAAGAGTCTATTTCTTTTGTTGTCTTTCTCTCTTTTTTATTCCCTTGCTCATTTGTTTTGTTTCTTAAATTCTACATATGAGTGAAATCATAGGATATTTGTCTTTCTCTGACTGATTTAAATATTTTGCTTAGCATAATACACTCTAGCTCCATCCATATTATTGCAAATGGCAAGATTTCATTCTATTTTATGTCTGAAAGGTAAGTATCCAAAATATATAAAGAACTTATCAAACTCAACACCCAAAAAATAATAATCCAATTTAAAAATGGGCAGAAGACATGAACAAACACTTCTCCAAAGAAGATATCCAGATGACCAACAGATACATGAAAAGATGCTCAACATTACTCATTATCAGGGAAATGTAAATCAAACTACAATGAGATATCACCTCACACTTGTCAGAATGGCTAAAATAAAAAACTCAAGAAACAACAGGTGTTGGTGAGGATATGGAGAAGGAACCCTCATCCACTGTTGGTGGGAATGCAAACTGGTACAGCCACTGTGGAAAACAGTATGGAGGTTCCTCCAAAAGTTAAAAATTGAACTACCCTATGACCCACTAATTACATTATTGGGTATTTACCCCCAAACTACAAAAATCTAATTCAAAGGGATACATGCATGCCTGTGTTAATAGCAGTATTATTTATAATAGGGAAATTATGGAAGCAGCCCAGTGTCCATTGATGGATGAATGGAAAAAGAAAATGTGATGTGTATATATATATATGTATACACATACACACACACACACACACACACACACACACACACACACACACATATATGCAATGGAATAATAACTTCTTTCTTAAGTGCCTACTTTCCTCTGACTTCCATTATGCTACTCTTTTTTGGTTTTCCTCTAATCTCTTTAAACCATTTGGCTTAGACTTCTTTTTAAGGCTCTTTTTTCTTGCCCCTTCAATGTTTATATTCCTCGTGGTTCTATTCTTTGTGCCACTCTCTTCTTACTAGAATGATTCTCTGAGAGATTTAATCAGTAAATTCAACTACTCTCCAAACCACGATCACTTGCCTTAGTGACAGATACAACCACTCCAGTCCCAAGTAGAAATCTCTAGTTTGATGTCCTTCAGATAACATTAAAAAATATGTTATTGGGCGCCTGGGTGGCTCAGTTGGTTAAGCATCAGACTTTTTTGATTTCAGCTCAGGTTATGATCTCACAGTTCATGGGATTGAGCCCTGTGTCGGGCTCCATGCTGACAGCACGGAGTCTGGGATTCTCTCTCTCCTTCTCTCTCTGCCCCTCCCCCATCCTCCACACTCTCTCATAATAAGTAAATAAGCATTTGTCTTAAATGTGTCATAAATGTGTCTTTTTTTCCCCCATTAATCTTTCTCTTCCTCTTGGTTTAAAAACTACAATCTATTCAGTCACCAAATCAGAAAGAAAAGAGTTATTCTGTATCACACTCTTTCCTTTACAGCACAGTATTAGCTCCCAAACTATACAGATTCTATCTCCTAAATAACTCATGATTTGGCCTCTCCTCTTCATTTCCATTATAACATTCATGTCTGCATCATTTACTGTGGGGGAGGAGGTTTTTCAATAAAGTTTCTTAACTGGTCGCCTTGATGCCAATTTCTTCTCTCCACAATGTATCACCCTCCATACATCTTTCTGAACTACAAATTTGGTCATAAGATAACCCTAAAAAGTACTTTAACATTTACCATGGGTTTAATATAATATGCAATAAAGAAGGGACCGAGATTATATAAGCAACTACATACCCTTTTGAAATCTGTTCTAAAAGTTAATTGCTTTTATCTCCTTTCTCTTACATCCTCAACTCTTCCTTCTCTCCTCTACTAATTCCTTCTGTTCAACCTATAAATAGGCTTAGACTCTTCCTTCTAAAATAATTTTCTTTGAATTCTTATTTGGGCTCTACCAAACAGGATTTGGGCCTGAACTTGAGTTCAGTTCACCCTCCAGAGTCTGTAGTAAACAGATGTACAGGCCAGAGCAATATTAGGGAAAAGGTCTAACATGGGTGATAGCATATGATGAAAAATTTGAGAGCCACTAAAACTGAGTACACCTTTAAACTTTATTTTTACTTTGGAAAGAAATTTCTACAATATAATGTAAGATGACCAAATAATCTTTAAACAATAGTAAACAAAATTCTGACGTTAAATGAAGATTCTTCATGAACATCTGAAAGTTGAAAGTATTACACAATGCAAAATGCCTTCTCAGCCGATTTAAAGATGTGTAGCAGCACAAATCAAATACTCACAGCAGGAAAGCTAGTTTCTACTGTTACAAATCAGAAGAGCAACAGGAGACCTGCTCATCTTTGTTTTATGTTTTAGAGCCGCTTGAAGTAGAAACAGATTTAGATCATTTTAGAATGGTTAGCAGTCAGCTAATAAACAAGCTGTTCTCTTTGGCAATGTATTACAAAAATGTAATTTATTTCACTTCTTTTTTTAATGTGTATTTATTTTGTCTTGAGGGAGAATGAGCAAGACAGAGAGAGCACCTGAGCACAAGCAGAGGAGGGGGAGAGACAGAGATAGACACAGAGACAAAGACAGAGAATCCCAAGCAAGCTCTGCACTGCCAGCACAGAGCCCAACACAGGGCTCAATCTTACGAACCACGCAATCATGACATGAGTCAAAATCAAGAGCCAGATGGTTAATCAACTGAGCCACCCAGGTGCCCCTTTCATTTTAATAATCAGTTAGCTTTTAAAACTAAAATCAGTAAGCCATTTGTCTATGTAACTGTTAGATTTTTTTATTTAAATCAGAGTCAGAGCAAAAAGGCAGGAAGATATTTACTAACACAAGACTAATATTTTAGGAAGACTTCAACGATGTGCCCCCACCACTGTGCTAAGAATTGCTTAACACTGAATCTTCACAGCCTCAATATTTATTAAAAAATTACTAAAAAGGGAATGAAAAGTTTATCAAGACCATTCAGTTATATATGGCAGAGTCCAAGTTCAAACCTAAGTCTATCTGTCTCCAAAGTTTGAGTTCCCTCCCTACTCTGTCTTATCTCTCATAATATAATAATCCCAGTTTCAATAGTAGTACTGCCTTACACAACTAAAATTCTACAGGTTGACTCTGTAAAATATATGCAACTGATGTGAAGAGAACAGTCACATAGTTCAATTCTGTAACCAGAATCAGAACCCATTAATAGAAACTCTTCTGCTGCATACAGTCTGTCTGTCTACCTGTCTATAAAACTCAGGTACTCTATTCTAGAGTAATTCAGTAAGAAATCCACTAAGTATATACAACACACAAAGCATGTGGTCCTGAAGGGACCATAAAACCAATATAAGAATGGCACTACACCTCTAGAGGAATATAGTCCAGGAAGCACACCAGCTATTCATAAAATAACATTATGAAAGTAAAAAACAATTGTGTAAAAATATATATATTTAAGAATAAAATCACACAATCTTTAACAGAAATACAACAGAGATTCTGTCCAGGTCAGAGTTCTTACGAAAAAGATGTTTTTTTCTAGAAATGAATAACAAATCTGGCTACTTTAAGAAAGAGATACCCTACTTTTTCTCTCCTTTATTAGATCTCCCCTTCCCTCAAATTTATTTTGTTCTTAAGTCTAGTTATATTTCCATTGTCTGTTTGGCTCTAGGATTCATCTCTACTCATCTATTCTAAAGTGATTCAAAATGATAAAATTCAGGATTATGACAACAAAATAAAATCTAAATAAAGGTGATAGTAAATTTCTGCAAAAGTGGAACTTAGCACAATTTCATTGTTTTCTTCAAAATTAAGATATTTATTATGATTAATAAAGTAATATATATATGCTGCAAAAAAATTTCAAAGACACAAAATAAAGAAAAAAGCATAAAAATGTGTGTGCATATGTATCCCTATATGCTCACACAGGCTTTTTGTTTTTTTTGGTTTTTTTGTTTTTTTTTTTTGAGAGAGAGAGCACGAACAGAGCAGAGGGAAAGGGAGAGAGAATCTTAAGTAGGTTCCACACCCAGCATGGAGCCTGAGGCAGGGCTCAATCTTACAACCATGAGATCATGACTTAAGCAGAAATCAAGAGTCACATTTAACCAACTAAGCCACCCAGGCACCCTTCTTTTTCCAGGTAATAATAATTTCATTTTAAAGCCTCTGAAAATATATGGGAGCATGATCCTCACTACCTAACCCAAATTGCCTTATAAGGCCTAACTTGAGCCCTGTTAATGGGCTAGCCTGTATATTTAAAACACCACTAAATATTTATACTGGCCTTAATAACATGTAAAGTAATCTAAAGAAATTTCTAATCTGGTAGGTTACTGTATGAAAGATCATATGAGGCCTGTTTTATACATGAGAAAATTGAGTCCTAGTCTGTTTATTTGCCAAGCCTACATTGCTAAGCAATGGCAGAATCAGGACCAAGCCCCAGTTTTTCTCAACTGGAACTTCTTCTACTCTACACAATACCTCCCTGACTAGAGCCATCATTTTCTCCAGAAACCTTCTCCTCAGTCAAAACTACTAAACCACATCCTACTCTGACTCCCATCATTACAAGGTCAGTTATTGCTTATTCTAATTAAGTTTCTGTATTCCACATCTCCTACTAGTTTCTTCCATTTAATCCAAAAAAGAATAATATGTGGAAATCTATCAAGATAATCATTTCATATAGCTAACTAAAAATAATGTTTCATTTTATAACTAAGTTATTATTATATGTTTGCTTAGTTCAAGATACAGTAGATCCAAAAAACAACGGGTGAAAGAAAACTCCATTTAATAATCCACTGAGAGAATATTAAAAATGGTACAGAATTTTTATAAGGATGTTAACAATGCTGGTGCTACTAAATAAACTAAGTTCATCTTCTAAGACCTATAACACCTCAGTACTAGATATAGCCTTCAGATGGAAAGAGATGGAAAAAAATCTACCAAGTGAACAGCAAAAAACCATAGAAGCTATGAATTAATCTGTCTCTACATTTTAAAAGCACTATAATGAGATTTTATTGTATATCTTTAAAAGAAAGTAAAAGGAGGCAAAAATCTTCAAAAAATATGCATGCCATAACTAAAAGTTTTTTAGAGTTAATACTCATCATTCCATTAAACTGAATTTATGTATCTTATAATAAATAACACTTAAAACATAGATATAACATTTGTAACTTGAAAAGTTTATTTATTACAGATATCTATTTCCTTACTATCCATATATTAATTTTTTTTTCTAATAAACATCCAGATTCCAAATTAGAATGATATTTGGTAGAAGAAAAAATATGAAATAAAACTCTGGAGAGAAGTAAACATCAATTCTGCAGACAAAGTATCACTGTATGATAAAAAAGGGTACTTACATCTTTAAAATAACGCTGTAATAATGAAAGTCTCACATCATGAACTGCTGCACATGTATCCCAAGGGTAAATCTGCTCCTCCTCAGTGATAGGCAATTTTTTTGGCTCAATGTTGTCTCGGCACTGCCCCAAAACTACATAAACAACAGAAATAAGAGCTCATTAAATAATCAACCTGATTCAAAATGATTCACTAAGTAAAGCAGTTATTTATCATAAGCTACCCTAATTTTTCTACTACTAAATATTTTTCATGACCTAAGAAAAAGTGATATTCTTTCTTCTACAGAGTAAATAGGCATGAAACATGATAATATTTATTTTTTGAAATAACATTAAAATATTAGTATGAACTCTGGGTGGATGGATGGATGATCAATCGATCAATCAACAGAGGTTTTCAAAATCTGTCCACTGAAGATGCCTAGAAGTTATGATTCTCCGGTATCAATAAACTTTATTTTTAAATATACTATTTCTCACTAAAAGGAAACAGAGATCCTTGAAGAAAAAGCTACATCCAGGGTTGGGGGAAAATTCAAAGTGAGCCTGGAATTATACTCTAATAAAGAGCAAAGAAGTATTCAAATACTGAGGGGCCAGGTCATGAGGACCTTCAGGAGTTCTGATGGTCAAATTCAAGAGAATTTGAGTACTGAAAAGAATAATGATAGTAACAGATAACACATTCATTGATTCAGACAAGGAACATCAAGTAAATGGGTAAAGGGATAAATTGTCAGAGTCTCAATGTATCATCCTATAGACTATCTACCACCATAACCAAGTGATCAAACTTGGTTAGCATTACCAATAATGGGACAAACTGTCACTATGAGCCTCCTAATGTGATGGATTCGGAGGGAACATCATCTATTAATGCCATTGTCAAAAATGTTTACCTTAAACCTAATAAAGAAATAAATACACGAATCCAGAACATGAGATATTCTACAGAACAAAAGACATAGATGCTCCAAAAAATTTTAAAGGGGCTGGAGAAACTGTTTTAGATTCAAGGAAACTAAAAAGAAATGACAATTAAGTGCAATGCATAATCTTTTTCTTGGATCAAGAAAAAAATCTGCTACAAAAAATATTATTGGGGGTGCACTTGGGTGGCTCAGTTGGGTAAGAGTCTGACTTGGTTAAGTTTCTGCTCAGGATTCTCTCTCTCCCTCTTTCTCTGCCCCTCTCCTGCCTACCTTCTTTCTCTCTCTTTTTTATTTATATATATATATAATATAATATATAATATATAAAACATATAATATATATTATTGGGACTATATATATATTATTGGGACAATTGGGAGAATTTGAACATATTAGATACTATAATATTAAATTTCTTGGGTATGATAATATAGAAGAATATGGAAGAAGATCCTTGTTCTTACAAGGATAAAACATCATGACATCTGCCATTTTCTTCTAAAAAGTATGTGTGCTTGTGTATATGAGTGTGTGTATAGATGAAAGGAGAAAGAAAAACATGGCAACATGTTAATAATTGTTGAGTGCAAGTAAGACTATTCTGTAGATATAAAACTTTCAAAATGAAAGCTGGGAAAAGAGATATATAGCTAAAGGGCAAAAATAATACTATGATTTTATAACTGTAAAGCATCAAAGCACAAAAAAAGGGAGGGGGGATGGAAACATACACTGCCATATATTACTTAAGTCTCAGTAAGCATGGGAAGACAATTCTTAGGGAAGTAGTATCAGGTATATAAATGTGGACCCCAAGTTTTGAAGAGATTTACAGCAGCTGTAAAAAGAAGAGACAGAAGGAGGGAGATGCTAGCAACTAAAATGTAATTAGCTATATGACGTATAATCCTCTTAATAGACTGCTGGATTTGGTTTGCTAGGATTTTGTTGAGGATTTCTGCATTTACATTCATAAGAGATACTAGTCTATCATTTTCTTTTCTTGTGATGTCTTTATTTGGCTTTGGTATTAGGGTATGGGTTTCATCGTAGAAGGAGTTAGGAAATGCTCCCTTCTCCTTATTTTTCTTTTCTTTTTTTTGAGAAGTTTAAGAAGAACGGATGTTAATTTTTTCAATGTCTGGTAGCATTGTGAGTGAAGTTTCCTGGTCCTGAACTTTTATTTGTTGAGAAGTTTTTGATTACTGATTCACTTTCTTTACCTGTTTAATGTCTATTCAAACTTTCTATTTCTTCTTGAGTCAGTTTCAGTAGTTTCTATGTTTCTAGGAACTTATCCATTGTATCTAGGATATCAAATTTATTGACATAAAATTGTTCATAATATTCTTACAGTCTTTTTTATTTCTGTAAGGCCTATGGCAATGTCCCCAACCTTCATTTCTGATTTTAGTTATTTGTGTATTCTTTTATTCTTGGCCAGTCAAGCTGAAAATTGTCAATTTTGATGATATTTTCAAAAAAACAATTTTTGCTTTTGCTCTTTCTACTGTTTTCCTATTCTCTATTTCGTTTATCTCTGCTCTAATCTTTATTATTTCCTTTCATCTGCTAGCTTTGGGTTTAGCTTGCTCTTCTTTCTCTAGTTTCTTAAAAGTGTAAAGTTAGGTTATTTATTTGGGATCTTTGTTTTTAATGTAAGCATTTACAGCTATAAATTTTCTTCTGTGCACTATTTTCCCACAGGTTTTGGTATATTGTGTTTCATTTTCAATCATTAAGTATCTTCTAATTTCACCTGTAATCTCTTCTTGACCCATTAGTTGCTCAAGAATTGTTATTTAATTTCCACCCAATTGTGAATTTTCCAGTTTTCCTTCTGTTACTGATTTCTAGTTTCATTCCACTGTGATCAGAGAAGATACTTTGGATGATTTCAATCTTTTTAAATGTATTAAGACTTGTTTGTAGCCTACTACATAATCTATCTTGGAGAATGTTCCATGTACGATTGAGAAAAATGTTTACTCTACTCTTGTTAGGTAGAGCATTCTAAATAAATGTATTAGATTTAATTGTTTTATACTGTTGCTTAAGTGTTTTCTCATTTTTTGACCTTCTTCTGCTTAGTTGTCCTATCCATTGTTTAAAGTGGGGCACTGAAGTCTTCAACTATTATTATAAAACTATTTCTCCCTCTATCAATTTTTGCTTCAGATATTTTGGGTCTCTCCTGTTTGGTACGCATGTTGTTTATAACTGTTTTATCTTCTTGATGGACTGATGCATTTATCAATATATAGTGTCCTTTTTGCTCTTGCAACAATGTTTTACTTAAAATCTATTGTGTCTGACATTAGCATTACCATCCCAGCTCTCTGATGGTTACTACTTGCATGGAATCTTTTTCACAACCATTTTCAACCTAGTTGTGCCTTCAGATCTAAAATATCTAGGGGTACCTGGTTGACTAAGTTGCTTGCACATCTAAGTTAATTTCAGCTCAGGTCATGATCTCACGGTTGTGAGACTGATCCCTAGGTAGGCTCTGCCCTGAGCATGGGGCCTGCTTAGAGTTCTCTCTTTCTCCCCCTCCCTCTCCCCATACCTGGCTGGACCACTCTTTTTCTCTCTCAAAAACAAAAAAAGAAATAAAATGTCTCCCATAGACAGTCTATTCATGTTGCTTAATCTATTCTGTTAAGCTCTGCCTTTTAATTGAAGAGTTAAAAGCATTTATATCTCAAGTAATTAATTATTGATTTAGGAGGACTTAGTTTTGCCATTTTGTTATTTATTTTCTATTATGTTCCTCAATTTGTTTATTACTATTTTTGTGATTAATTGATGTTCTCATATACCATATTGATTCCCTTCTCATTTCTTTCCGTTTCTATTTTCTTCTTAAATGGTTACCTTCACTTTCTAACAATCGAAATTAATTTGAACTTAGTTTCAAAAGTATACAAAAATTCTGCTCCATTACAGTTCCATCACCACTCCTTGCCCTTCATATTTTTACTTGTCTCCGTTTTTCTACAAGAACATTGATACTTGGTCTAAAAACCTCAATCTGCATTGCTTTCCAGATTTAGTTTCTTCTTATTACATATATTTTTGGGTTTTTTTATTACATATGTTTTTTTTAAAACATGATGAAGATTATAACACTGGCATTAATGTTGGACTTTCTTAAGTTGTGCAAAGACTGTGGAGACTAATAATATGGAAAAGATGATATAATATTGTATTCCTCTTCTATGGAGAACTGATAATATTTACAATAGTCAATAATATTTACAATGGGCATTCTGCACAATAGTGAGACAGCATACAAAGCAACACCTTTAGAACCCTTAACTTAGCAGTGTTTTGAAGAGTTCCTAATCAAAATATAATCCAGCACAAGTCTCAAATGTTAGACTAAGGGGAGAAATCATGGGACTCTTCTTTAATGCATGGTTTCAAAACAGACCGATAAAGAATCAGTGGCTATAAAAAAGGTTTAGAGCAATAAGCACACCTAGCACCCAGTTTATGGTCTTCAAATACCATTTTCCACTAAAAGAAACTAGGGCTTCTTAGAGAAATGGCTGATTTCTGGGTCAGAAATGTGCAACTCGTCATGCCAAAACATGTAAATTTCCAAGTCTACAAAATTTGTGTCAAAAGAACTGAGGAAGGAACTTGAAGAAGCTCCCACTGAACAAAGATGGAAGAATATGATTCTCAACAAGAAATTAATTGCAACAGATCATATTGATTTAAAAAGTACTAATTAATTATTTTGGGGAAGGGCTAAAGAATGGCTATCTCAATATTTTAAGCACCAAGGGAAAAAATACAGTATTTACCCTGTCTTTTGTGTATAATGTATATCTCAGAGTAATAAAAATAGTTGATTAAGTAAAATTTCTTTTATAGAATTACTTCAGCTAATAAATAACATGCAAAGAGTAAGATTTGTGGATGAACTGATGAATCTAGGCAATAATCACAATTCATTGCTAATATTTCAAAAACAGAGAGAAAATAGAGTGGATAGAACTAGTTAAGCATCATGAAGATACTTTCAGTAAAATTCAAAATGTTCTTAAATGACTTAATTTCTTCAAAAATGTAAAATATATGGGGATAGGAGGGCCTCTATTTGGGGGAGGGAGAAGAAAGAGGGGGGATGAAAAAAGAATTTATTAATTAAAAACTACAAGGAGACCCTATAGCTATAAATAGATTAACTAAAGTAAATAAGAAACAATTGGGGAATTTTGAACACTGACAAGGTATTTTACTATACTGAGAAACTAATTTACTTACAAATGACTGTGGTTAATCTAAAAAGCATGAACTTTCTTTTTAACTGAAACAGTGACATATTTACAGATGAAGTGAAGTAATATCTAGAATGTGTTTCAATATAATTCTGAGGAGGTGGGATAAATAAGGTTAGTTGATTTGTCACTGTTAAAGACTGATGGAGACCCGAAAAACAAATAATCCAGTGAAGAAATGGGCAGAAGATATGAACAGATACTTCTCCAAAGAGGACATCCAAATGGCCAACAGACACATGAAACGATGCTCAGCATCCCTCCTCGTCAGGGAAATACAAATCAAAACCACACTGAGATACCATCTCATGCCGTTCAGAGTGGGTAAAATGAACAAATCAGGAGACTCTAGATGCTGGAGACGATGTGGAGAAACGGGCACCCTCCTCCACTGTTGGTGGGAATGTAAACTGGTGTAGTCCCTCTGGGAAAACAGTGTGGAGGTTCCTCAAAAAATTAATAATAGAACTCCCCTACGACCCAGGAATAGCACTGTTAGGAATTTACCCAAGGGATACAGGAGTGCTGATACACAGGGGCACATGGACCCCAATGTTCATAGCAGCACGTTCAACAATAGACAAAACATGGAAAGAGTCTAAGTGTCCAACAACTGATGAATGGATCAAGAAGATGTGGTTTATCTATACATGGAATATTACATGGCAATGAGAAAGAATGAAATCTGGCCATGTGTAGCAACATGGATGGAACTTGAGGATGTTACGATGAGCGAAATAAGTCAGGCAGAGAAGGACAGATACCATATGTTTGCACGTATAGGTGGATTAGGAGGAACTTAACAGAGGACCATGAGGGAGGAGAAGGGGAAAAATAGTTGGGGAGAGGGATGGAGGCAAACCATGAGAGACTCTTGAATACTGAGAACAAACTGAGGCCTGCTGGGGTTGTGGGAATGGGGAAGGGGGATGTGGGCATGGAGGAGGGCACTTGTGGGGATGAGTAGTGGGTGTTATATGGAAACCAACTTGACAATAAACTATTTAAGAAAAAAAATTTTTAAATAAAAAATAAAGACTGATGGAGACATGGAAGTTCATTTTACTAAATCTCTTTACTTCATTATGTGGTTAAAATGTTCCATATCCAAATGTAAATAGATCAAAAGAGAAGAGACAGATCAAAATAAAGGAACAAGTCAGAAGTAAGGAAAAGGTAAAGAGGGGCAAAAGGCAAGATGTCAGTAGGTGTGTTAGCTCAGAAAGAAGGGAATGAAACACCCAGGGATTTCATCTGCCACGGTTCCCAATTAAAATCACTCTTTACACTGAATACTTTTTAATGTTAGTTTTTATTCACAATCTTTTATCTATA
This sequence comes from Proteles cristata cristata, assembly GCA_017311185.1. Classification (NCBI taxonomy): domain Eukaryota; kingdom Metazoa; phylum Chordata; class Mammalia; order Carnivora; family Hyaenidae; genus Proteles; species Proteles cristata. Next base: position 421,518 of record JAESUZ010004508.1, read on the forward strand.
AAAGATTAGAGAGCTATGTTACAGAGTAATTTTCTAATACTAATAAGTTTAGCTAGTATACAACATTGTAAAAAAGATTAAATGAAGTGACAATTTGGTGAAATCAACCTAAATATAAAATAATAAAGATTAAAACAACAGAAACAAAAACTCTGCATTACAGCAGAGATTTTGTTTTTTCTTGTTTCTTTTTTTTTTGTAATTTTTAAAAATATTTTCTAATGTTTTATTTATTTTTGAGAGAGAGAGAGACAGTGTGAGCAGGAGAGGGTCAGAGAGAGAGGGAGTCACAGAATCTGAAGAGAGGCTCCAGGCTCTGAGCTAGCTGTCAGCACAGAGGCTGACGCGGGGCTCGAACCCATGAATGGTGAGATGATGACCTGAGCCGAAGTTGGATGCTTTACCGACTGAGCCACCCAGGTGCCCCATGTTTTGCCTTGTTTCTTACTGTGACAGTATCTGGCACCTAGGTTCTCAGTAAATATATGTGGAAACAATGAATGAAGAAATAAACAAAACATTACATTGATAATTATAAAATATTTGGAGAAGTTATAAAAAGTGGCAAAAATCTAATAAGCTACTTTCCTCAGTAGTAGAAAACAGAAATAGCTACAAAACTAGTCAATACTCCCACACATTTCCTTTTTAGTCAGCATTTCTGATCTTGACAGCTCTACTCCAATGTTCTATTCAACTGGAGTTTCCCAAATCAATTTTATTTTTAAGCAAGGAAAGTGAAAAGAGGAGAAACTAATTTACCAGGCACCATATTAGATCCTTTTGCCTATATTATATTACTTAACCAGTACAATAATCCTCTGAAGTCAATATTATCTCTCTGGTTAAAAGAAAGCAACAAACTTGACCAGATTACGTCAAGCAATACCTGTATTTGAAGTCGTTTCTGTTTCCATGTTACTATGCTAATTCGGAGAATAAACACCCTAGGAAAAAAGGCTTGGGAGAAATGTATAAGAATTTTATATTCTCTTTGCTTCACACAAACTCCTGTTGAAAATGGACTGAATTCACTGGGATAAAAGTGTGTAAGAGTTATCTCTCCTTAAAATACTTCAGTATGGGAGAGGCTAGAGGGTATTCAGACAAATCCTTCAAAATTTTTTCAAAGAAAAAATTTTTAACTCTACATTGGCAAACATATCACTTAGCAGACTGCTTCAAGAATGATTACTTCAGTTGGTTAAGCTTCTGACCCTTCATTCTAGTCATGATCTCATGGTTCATGAGTTAGAAACTTATATTAGGCTCTGAGCTGACAGTGTGCAGCCTGCTTGGGATTCTCTCTCTCCTTCTCTCTCTTCCTCTCCCCTGTTGTCTCTCTCTCTCAAAAAATAAACTAAAAATTAAAAAAAAAAAAAATAAGGGCTCCTGGGTGGCTTAGTCGGTTAAGCGTCCGACTTTCGCTTAGTCATGATCTCGCGGTTTGTGGGTTTGAGCCCCGCGTCGGGCTCTGTGCTGACTGCCAGCTCAGAGCCTGGAGCCTGTTTCAATCTGTGACTCCTCTCTCTCTGACCCTCCCCTACTCACGCTGTCTCTCTCTCTCCTAGAAATAAATAAAACATTAAAAACATTAAAAAAAAAAAAAGAATGACTGCTTCTAGTAGTTCAAAAAATAAAGGCAAACCTACCTGAATGTGCCTTATATAACTAAAATATTTAAATTGACAGTATTTCTGGGTTTAAATTCTTCCCAATTTTAAAATAAAAAAGCTGCCAAGAAAGCTACACTCAGTTATTTGCCACCTACCATTGATAATATACCATCACACTTTAAGGAAAAAGATTGTGTAATATGTAGAAAGACTTCCCTGTTAAGGGCTTCTTCTAACATTCTTGTCCAGGAAAGTCAGATAAAACCAAATTAAAAATCTTTGCTATATAGATCTAAATTGATCCTTACTTTACAGATCTACAGTTATATGCAGGCAACGATTTAATTTATTAATACAGGTAGTTATTAATTTATTGTATATACTTTGGCTTTAAAATGTTCCAACTGAAAAATCATTTTGACTTTACCTGAGGATGCCTGTAATAATACAACCAATCCTGTAGGTCGGTCTTCAGAGGAGGGGCCACTTTGTCCACAAATAACACAATCATATACTGCCTCAGAAACTTGTGGCTCTGCTGTTGCGATTTCCATAGGAATATCGTTCTCAGGAGAATCTGAGGGGAAAAAGTTACAGGTCTTAATTCCTGAGGAGAAAAATCTTTCTTCATTGAAAACACAGGGGAAAAAAATCAAGTTCAAAATATTTTGTGACCCACAACTATATGGTCAACTAATCTTTGACAAAGCTGGAAGGAATATCCAATGGAAAAAAGACAGTCTCTTCACAAACGGTGTTGACAAAACTGACGGCAACATGCAAACGAATGAAACTGAACCACTTTCTTACCCCATACATAAAAATAAATCCAAAATGGATGAAAGACCTAAATGTGAGACAGGAAACCATCAAAATCCTAGAGGAGAACACAAGCAGCAACCTCTTTGATCTCAGCTGGAACTTCTAACTAGAAACACCACCGAAGGCAAGGGAAACAAAAGGAAACATGAACTACTGGGACTGCATTAAGATAAAAAAAATAATAATAAACAAAAAAACCCCACTTTTGTGTAACAAAGTAAACAATCAAAAAAAACTAAAAGGCAGCCTACAAAACGGGAGAAGACATCTGCAAATAACATTACCTAATAATATTTGGTCAGTATTCAAAATCTATAAAGAACTTACCAAACTCAATACCCAAAAACAAATAACCCAGAGAAGAAATGGGAAGAAGACACGAAAAGACGCTTTTCCAAAGAAGACATCCACAAAAAGATGTTCAACATCATTCATTCTCAGAGAAATACAAATCAAAACCACGATGAGATACCACCTCACACCTGTCAGAATGGATAAAATTAACAACACAAGAAATCTAAGATATGTGGAGAAAGGAGAGCCTTTTTGCACTGTTAGTGGGAATGCAAACTAGTCAGCCACTCTGGAAAAAAGTATGGAAGTTCCTTAAGAAACTAAAAATAGAACTACCTTATGATCCAACAATTGCACTATTAGATATTTACCCAAAGAATCCAAAAATACAGATTCAAAGGGATAAATGCACTCCAATGTCTATAGCAGCACTATTAACAACAGCCAAACTATGGAGAGAACCCAAATGTCCATCAACTGATAAACGGTATATGTGTATGTACATGTATATTTTACATATAAAAATATATATATAGATGAAATACATAATGGAATATTACTCAGCCATTTGCTGAATGGAATCTTGCCATTTGCAGTGATGTGGATGGAGCTAGGATGTATTATGATAAGAAAAATAACTCAATCAGAAAAGACAAATGTCATGATTTCACTAATGTAGAATTTAAGAAAGAAGACAGATAAATATATGGGAAGGGAGAACAAAAGGAAGAGAGAAGGAAACAAACTACAAGAGGCTCTTAATGATAGAGAACAAACTGAGGGTTGACGGAGGGAGGAGGGTGGGAGATGGGCTAGATGGGTGATGGGTACTAAGGAGGGCACTTGTGATGAGCATTGGGTGTTGTATGCAGTGATGAATCGAATGCTATTCTTGAAACCAATATTGCACTATATGTTAACTAAAAGTTAAATTTAAAAAAGAAATTATAAAAAAGAAAATCAATATGTAGGAAAATCTAAATAAATGCTCCTTGTATAAAGCAAAAATATTTTATAAGATTTAAAATATAATACATATACAGAATTAAAGTATCTGACATACTTGGCATATAAAAAAAAAATCTGTGCTTCAATACCAGTAAAGTTGTACAGTGATAAAATTATGGAAAAAAATAACCTTGCAAAGAGTTAGGCTCACAAGACTATGTATTGTGTACATGGGTCCATAAAAAACAGAAACAGGCAAACTAATGTATAGGATTAGGAACAAGGATACTTATTACTCTTGGAAGAGGGAGTGACAGAGAACATGAAGGTGGTTAGAGGATGCTGGCAATGTTCTATATCTCAATCCAGATACCCAGTTTTTAAAATTCATATAGCTTCGGGCGCCTGGGTGGCTTAGTTGGTTAAGCGTCCGACTTTCGCTTAGGTCATGATCTCGCAGTTCGTGGGTTCGAGCCCCACGTCGGGCTCTGTGCTGACTGGGCTCTGTGCTGACTGCCAGCTCAGAGCCTGGAGCCTGTTTCATAGTCTGTGACTCCCTCTCTCTCTGACCCTCCCCTGCTCACGCTGTCTCTCTCTCTCTCTCTCTCCTAGAAATAAATAAAACATTAAAAAAAATTTTTTTAATAAAATTCATATAGCTCTATACTTATGAAACATGCAAGCCCTTTTTTAAAATTTTTTCTAACATTTATTTTTTTGAAAGACAGAGGGTGGGCAGGAGAGTGGCAGACAGAGAAGGAGTCACAGATTCCAAAGCAGGCTCCAGGATTTGAGGTGTCAGCAGAGAGCCCGATGCGTGGCTTGAACCAACAAACTGTGAGGTCATGACCTGAGCGGAAGTTGGACGCTTAACCAACTGAGGCACCCAGGCGCCCACATGCACTTTTCTATGTGTATGTTATATTTCAACATAAAGGTTTTTTGGGGCGCCTGGGTAGCTTAGTCGGTTAAGTGTGTCTTCGGCTCAGGTCATAGGTTTGAGCCCCCGGCCAGGCTCTATGCTGACAGCTAGCTCAGAGCCTGGAGCCTGTTTCAGACCCTCCCTCTCTCTCTAACCCTCTGCTGCTCATGCTGTCTCCTCTCAGAATTAACTAAAAAACAAAAACAAACAAAAAAACCAAAAAGGTTTTTTTTAAGCCCTATTAAGTGAATGGCATAATTGGGTATAACTTGTGATAAATATTACAATAAAGATACTTAATTCTGTCAATCACAAGTACACATCAACACCTGCACATATTTTCCACACCAAAAAATATATATATTATTATAAATGTATATATTAAAGGACATGTATGTCCTACAGATTGATACAATGAAGAGATTGTAGTATTTTAGGTAAACTGAATGAAGACAGATGCAAAACTGAGACAGTAATAGTCAAAGACGATAAATCCTGGGGCTATGAGAGACAATTATAACAATGGAAACATTCCTGCTACAAATAACACTTCGATTACTTAAATTCTACTTTGACTTTCAAGACAATTAAAAAATTTAAATATGTTTCTATATAAAATCAACACTTGCACTTTAAAAATAAAAGTGCCTCCCTCCTACACTGTTGGTGGGAATGTAAACTGGTACAGCCCCTCTGGAAAACAGTGTGGAGGTTCCTAAGGAAACTAACAATAGAACTCCGCTAAATAGCACTGCTAGGAATTTACCCAAGGGATACAGAAATGTTGATGCATAGGAGCACATGTACCCCAATGTTCATAGCAGCACTCTCCACAATAGCTAAAACCTGGAAAGAGCCTAAGTGTCCATCAACAGATGAATGGATCAAGATGTGGTTTATCTATACCATGGAATACTACATGGCAATGAGAAACAATGACATCTGGCCATGTGTAGCAACATGGATGGACCTTGAGGGTGTTATGCTGAGCGAAATAAGTCAGGCAGAGAAGGACAAATATCATATGTGTGCACGTATAGGAGGATTAGGAGGAACTTGACGGAGGACCAAGGGGGAGAAGAAGGGCGGAAATGGTGGGGGAAAGGGAGAGAGGCAAACCATGAGAGACTCTTGAATGCTGACAAAAACTGAGGACTGGTGGATGTGGGGGGGAGGAGGGGTGGGCATGGAGGAGGACACTTGTGGGGATGAACACTGGGTGTTATGTGGAAACTAATTTGACAATAAACTTTTGTAAAAAAAAAAAAAATACAAAGTAAAAAGATAAACTAAAAAAATAAAAAATAAAAAAATAAAAAAATAAATAAAAGTGCCTTCATTAAATTACCATAATTAATATTATTACAATAAAGGTAAAAAAGCATAAAGCAACAGTTAATTCATCTGTTTGGTTTTACATGAACAGAACAGAATCTACCTCAATTAATTAAGCAGCTGATTCTCTGAATACTATTTAAATTTGTCAAAGTTCTGTTTATAATCACTGTGTTAGAATGATGGCAAAATGGCCCCAATACTTTACTCCTTCCTCCTGTGTCCATGATCTTTGCAATGTGACTTTGAAACTCCTCTCATCAAGAGGTAGAATGTATTTCCCCACTTCTCATATATGGGCTGGTCTTAATTTGCTTTAGTTGAAAAAATGTGGCAGAAGTAACATGCCTTTCCGAGATTACAGTTCAAGTGATCTTGCATGTTTTCCCTCTTTCTCTCTCTCTCTTATTCACACACTCTCAATCATGTGTCCCACATGGAAATAAGTCTAGCTAGCTTGCCTGAAGAGAGCAAGAGTCAAATTAGGTCAGATTGTCCCATCAGCTCATCCCAGTGCCAATCAGCTAACCAGCAAATCTCAGCCAACCAGCTAAACCGTTTGCAGAAAAGTCTGGTCCAAATCAAAACTACCTGCCAACCCACTAACTCAGGAAAAATAACAAGTGGTTCTTGTTTTAAATCAGTAAAGTTTGGGATGGTCTGTTACATAGCATTTGTTCACTAACAAAATTTCTACTGTATGTTAATTACAATATATAACCTCTCAAAAGAACTGAACAACTGTGCTTTACTAAGCTACATGAGTCATGAAAGCTAACATTTAAATGATAAAGGTGTTTCCATTTGAGATATTTTCTGATTTAAGGGACTAAAAATCATTTTCCAATAGCAGTATTGTAATATCTATTTATACTCCAAGCACTAATTTTAGTATCACCAGAGTAAAAAGCTTCAGTTGATGAATATTACAATTCCACTTCAAGAGTTTACAATGTTATATAAAATTTCTTATTCTAATATTGCTTAAAGTCTATTTTCACATAAAATTAATCTTTAATTAAAAGACAGCTTTGCCTGGGGCACCTAGACGGCTCAGTTGGTTAAGTATCCAACTTGGGATCAGGTCGTGATCTCACAGTTTCTCAGTTTGAACCCCTCATTGCACTGTCTGCGTTGATAGCTTGGAGCCTGAGCCTGCTTCGGATTCTGTCTCCCTATCTTTCTGACCCTTCCCAGCTTGTGCGCACTCACGCTCTCTCTCTCTCTCTCTCTCTCTCAAAAAAACAAAACACAAGAAACAAAAAATACCCCCAGCTTTGCCCAAATCACTGGATTAATTTTAAATAAAATAAGTATTTATAAAACAATAAAAAAAATCTTCTTGGTGCATGTTTTGTCTTTGTGTTTATGGAGTTATCTGGATGAATGGAGGAAAGACTAGATGAACGATTTAGGGATGATATGTTTAGTGCCCTCAAAATTATGAGAATCATATTTTTGAAAACATTAGGCCTCCCATGGGCAATATCAACTGCAAAACACAAGAATCACAGGGTGAAGTGTGGCTTGCAGCCCAGTGGCAGGCACAGAGAATTTTCTTTATTGCATAAATTGATTCAAAATAAGCATTTTATTTGGTTTTAAAAACATACAATACACTTTAATTTTTTATTAATTTGAGTATTTGCTAGTAACCCATTAGGTGAGTTACTATTCACAAACTAAGTGCACTATTAAAGTTCACTGTTTTCTGCTAAGAAGTCTGACTACCCTATGACAACTGCTACAATTCTAAAACTTGCACTGGGCAGTATCATTAGTTCTGGTAAGGATGTGCAGTACGGTACTGATTGGCCATTATTTTTATTATTATTCTTGCTTTACTCTCTTTTTTTTACTTCATAAAAAATAATCTCATTTTAAAACAATTTTATATTAGCAGGGAAGTTTTAAAGCTACTACAAAGAGTTCTCATATACCCCACAACCAGTTTCCTTTTAATACGTATATTAGCATGGTATGATTGTCACAGTGAACTAATATCAGTATACTGTTGATCAATTTTTATTGACAAAATGTTGATACATTAAAGTCCATATTTCCTTCAGATTTCCTTAGTTTCTATCTAATATCCTTCTGTTCCAAAATCCCATTCAGGATGCCATATTAGTTGTCATATCTCCTTAAGCTACTCTTGGCTGTGACAGTTTCTCAGACTTTCCTTGTTTTTCATGACCTTGACAACACTGAGGAGTACTGGCAAGGTGTTTTGTAGAATGTTCCTCAATTGTAACTTGTCTGACACTTTTCTCAAAATTACTCTTAGGTCATGGGTTTTAGGGTCAAGACCACTGAGGTAAAATACCAATCTCATCACATCATACCAAAGGTACATATAATCAACATGACATCACGATCAATATTTACCTAGTTAAGGTAATGCCTGCCAACTTTTTCTACTGTAACATTACTTCCCACCACTCCCACTCCCCCCACATTCCACACTGTACTTTTTGGAAAGAAATCACTAAGCACAGCCTACATGTAAGGAGTTGTTCCACCTGCTTGAAGGTGAGTTATCTATATAAATTGTTTGCAATTCCTCTGCATGGGAATTTTGTCTATTCTTCCCCATTTATTTAATCTTTTTTTTTTTTTTAATATTTTTATTTATTTCTAGGAGAGAGAGAGAGACAGCGTGAGCAGGGGAGGGTCAGAGAGACAGGGAGACACAGACTCTGAAATAGGCACCAGGCTCTGAGCTGGCAGTCAGCACAGAGCCTGACGCGGGGCTCAAACCCACGAACCGCGAGATCATGACCTAAGCGAAAGTCGGACGCTTAACCAACTAAGCCACCTAGGCACCCCTATTTAATCATTTATTTATGTAAGTATGAATTCACATATGCTTATTTTGTACTCAGGGTTATAATCCAATACTACTTTGTTTCCTTGCATAAACTGTTCCAGCTTGGCCACTGGGAGCACTTTCAGTCTCCAACTCTAATCTATTACTGCATGGATCATTTTAGCCTTCTCTTCTCTATCTATAACCTCCCACTCCAGCCATGAGAAATTCAGCTCCCATCAGCTGCCATCCATTTACCTAACTGTTCGATCTCAGTATATCAGGAGAGCGGTTTCAGAATAATTAACCCATACTTCCACGGGAGGCATGTTATCAAGCTCAGTGTTGATGCATAGTTCCTTTTATGTTCAGTATTCTAGACTTCCCTAATTTCCAAAGTTACTTAGCCTCTTTTTTCCCCATTCCCTAAATGAGGCTGTTTCATGTATTTGTAATGCAGTTAGATCCTCTTGCACATTCTGAAGTCCATTCTGGGAACTTCAACTTCTGAAATGACTTTTTAAATCTGCATGTATTAAAACTCACTCTGTTATAAAATTCTATGGCTTTTGACAAATGCATAGTTATGCATCCAACTATACAGTCTTATACAGAATAATTTCACTGTACTAAAAAATACTTTGTGCCTCACTTAAGTCCCTCCCCCCAACCCTGGGCACCACTGATTTGTTCACTGTTTCTATAGTTTTGGCCTTCCCAAAATGCCATATAATTGGAAAAATACAGTATACAGCCTTTTCAGACTATTTTCATTAAGCAATATGCATTTAAGATTCATCCATGTCTTTGTATGGCTTCACAGTTCATTCCTTTTTATTGCTGACTGGTACTCCAATGTATGGATGTGCTACAGTTTGTTTATCCACTCACCTACTGAAAAAACATCTTGGCTACTTCCAGTTTTGAGTGCTTACAAATAAAGCTTCTATAAACACTCATGTGCAGGTTTTTATGTGGATCTACATTTTTACATCAATTGGGTAAATTGATGGATGGATTATATGGTGACACTAAATTTACCTTTTAGGAAAATTTCAAATTCCTAAATCCAAAAGCTCCAAGAGAAAGAACTTTTTGTACTTTCAACTGGCAACACATGAAAAAACTATGAGTTAATTTTACATTTATATCACTGTAGCTGGATCTTTATAAATTATTGGTTAATAAATATCAAGACTAAAAATAAACACTTATCTCCATCTAGTGGCTATCAAAGAGTAGGTACGTATAGTGATATTCCAATTTCAGAAAATTAGGTTGTTGTTTAATGCAGCACTGTTAGTTAAAACAGAATAAAAAACAAACTGAAAATAAAGTGAACATCCAATAATAAAAACATGGCAGAGTAAATTACTTCTTTATGCACTATCATGGGCTTTCTCTGCTTGCCCCCAAATAAAGAAAAGTAAGGAAAAGAAACATTAAATTAGAACAGTGGTACTCAACTTTGGCTGCACGTTAGAATCAGCTGTGAACTTTCAAAAGACCCCTATGTCTGAAGTCCACTCCCAAAGACTTTTCTTTAACTAGTCTACAGTGGCGCCTAGGCACAGATTTACCTTAAGTAGGCTATAATGATTCTAATGTGCACCAAGGTTGAGAACTACTGAATCAGGACTATTGGTTAAGACTTAGAAGTATTACTGAGGTAGAGAGCAGGGAAAGGTGATATCTATGGTAAAAGCAAACAATGACCAAAAATAAGGAAGAAAGAAAGGAGAAGAGGGAGAGGGAGGAAGAAAGGGAGAAGCTTAAATGAACCTATAATTGTGTATGTTTGTACATGATTATATGCATATAGAGGGCAGCAGAGGAGTACACAAAGCAAAGTATAATCACAGGTCATGGAAGAAAAAGAAAAAACACCACAAAAGCACTTATATTAATCCCACTCATGTAACACTGCATGCATGTGCACACACGTGTGCATAATGAGATCTAGGATAAGAAGAGAGCAATATATACTCTATGTAATTTTCAGAGATATTCATGATACGTTAGTAAGTTTTTTAAAAAGGAAGAAAACTGTACAGACTTACGTACAGTATAATTTTGAGAAAAAAATCCATTTATATAACTTTTTTTTAATGTTTTATTTATTTCTAGGAGAGAGAGAGAGAGAGACAGCGTGGGCTCGAACCCATGAACCGCGAGATCATGATCTAAGCGAAAGTCGGACACTTAACCGACTAAGCCACCCAGGCGCCCCCATTTATATAATTTTTATATGTATTCATATAAAGCAAGAAAATCTGTTTATAATGGTTTACCCCAGAAGGAAGAGATTAAAAGGGAAGGTAGGAAGAGATGATTACCTTTGCTTTCAAATTTTCATATGATATGTTAAGCATATTATTATACTTTAGAAAAATGTTTTCGCTTGATACAAGTGTGTGTCTTATTTATGGTACAAATAAAACATAATTTTTATGTATGGGCTCCAGTTTTTGAAATACACCACATCACAAATGACTGACTTAAAATGTCAGATCTAGCCCCACAACTATATGGTTAATTATAACCAAATTCCAGCTGACAAAGCTGGAAGGAATATCCAATGGAAAAAAGACAGTCTCTTCAACAAATGGTGTTGGGAGAACTGGACAGCAACATGCAGGAATGAAACTGGACCACTTTCTTACACCTTACACAAAAATAAATTCAAAATGGATGAAAGACCAAAATGTGAGACAGGAAACCATTAAAATCCTAGAGGAGAACACAGGCCACAGCACTGGTCTTTGACACTGGCGATTGCAACTTATTACCAGATATGTCTCCTGAGGCAAGGGAAACAAAAACAAACTACGGGGACTACATCAAAGTAAAAAGTTTCTGCACAGTAAAGGAAACAACAAGACTAAATTAAGGCAACCTACAGAATGGGAGAAGATATTTGCAAATAACATATCTGATAAAGGGTCAGTATCCAAAATCTATAAAGAACTTAGAAAACTTAATACCCAAAAAACAAATAATCCAAATAAAAATGGGCAGAAGACATGAATAGACATTTTTCCAAGGAAGACATCCAGATGACCAACAGACACATGAAACGGTGTTCAACATCACTTATCATCACGGAAATACAAATCAAAACCACAATGAGATATCATGTCACACCTGCCAGGATGGCTAAAATCAACAACACAAGAAACAACAGGTATTGGTAAGGGTATGGAGAAAGGGAAATCCTCTTGTACTGTTGGTGGGAATGCAAACTGGTACAGCCAGTAACAGTATAGAGGTTCTGGAAAACAGTATAGAGGTTCTTCAAAAAGTTAAAAATAGAACCACCCTACAATCTAACAATTACATTACTAGGTATTTATACAAAGAATAAAAAAATACTAAATCAAAGGGATACATGTACCCCACATTTATAGCAGCTTTATTTACAACAGCCGAATTACAGAAAAGGCCCAAGTGTCCATCGACTAAGGAATGGATAAAGAAGATGTGGTATATAGAAATAATGGAATATCACTCAGCCATAAAAAAGAATGAAATCTTGCCATTTGCAAGGACATGGATGGAGCTGCAGAGCATTATGCTATGCAAAGTAAGTCTGTCAGAGAAAGAGAAATATATTATTTCACTGCTATGTGAAACTTAAGGAACAAAACAAATGAGTAAAGGAGGGGAGAGAGAGGGAGGGGGAGGGGGGAGAGGAAGAGAGACA